>OX457040.1:23930860-24478360 GCA_949752735.1 Lumbricus terrestris
TTCGACGAACTATTGATATGGCGATTGAGTAAAGAGCATAGAAAAGCAACACCGTTGAATTTGTGTATGTTTCAGTTTACTCATAAATCTTAGTATCCCAGATTTCATCCAATGCAGGGCATCACTTCAAACTAGCTAAGTCAGCTAGAAAACATTGTAACAGTCTTGGTATTTCGTGACACCATGACTGTGGACAATGAACACATGGAGTGTGGACAGTGTTAAAAGTGGTGGTGACTGGACACCACTGTCACAATAGAACGTTACGCCTATGGTCACCACCACTTTTACGAGGAAAGTTACGACCATGGTTTCATTGGTCGATTCCAATCTTGAATACCAAGATTGACATAATAAGAATCATACCAAAGGTGTGACCTCTGTCATACCTCACCTACTTATGCTGACCTATGAATTAGTTCCTTAAAATGGAAGAGAACCTTTCCAGAAGATTATGGAATGCAACATCTGAGATCCATCAATTATGTTCCTGGAGTGATTTGATATCGGCTTATCTTTGAAGACTAAAAGTCGATGGAGGACTACAGTAATAATTCTTCATTAGGACATCATCATCAGATCTTCTCCTCTTTCAGATCCTACTTCTGTAGCGCCATAAAATGCATTATGACAAAAAAGACGGCTGCCACTACCAACTGCGGCAGCTCAGGGTCATTGCTCGCTCTCTGACTTCTAAAGCTGCAGCTTCTCTTGCCCATGCATTTGTTCTGAGACGTATCGTTCGAGTTTGGAGCAGATTTGTGATTTATTATAAGAAACTGTAACTTTGTAACATTTTATTAAGCATGGTATCATAATTTAAGTGATTTAAGTGTTCGTCATGCTGCAGCATACACTTGATTAAAGCGCTGGCTTGTAGCATCGGAGCTATTTGGGACTAACTTGCAATATCTGTCAGTAGTAGATTTGAACTTCATATAGCTGCATAATTGAGAATTTAATGACATTATTGTCTAAATTAGTCTTAGCAGAAAACAGCTTTTCATGACACTTGCTTTACAGACCGGAATGTCTGAACTATTATATTATTTTAATTGTATGTAGTCACCAGAACACCCAGACATCATCACATCACCCCCATCCTCAAGTCTCTTCACTGGTTGAAAATCCCAGAGCGAATTCACTACAAAGTTCTCTCCTTAACATACAACTCCTTACAATGCTCCCAGCCCAGATATCTTCGCGAACTGTTCACCATCCAGCCTACCCGTTCTACCCGATCATCCGCCTGCCTAACACTCTCTCGACCGCCGGTCACAAGTCATCTCAAGTTCTCCAATCGAGCCATATCCAACTCAGCACCACGCCTTTGGAATGATCTGCCTGCTGAGTTCCGATCCTTTTCAGTTCCTACTCCATCATTACTAATCACACACCATCACCTTCCTCAGGCTCCTCTATCCATCACACCTCGGGCCTTTCACTCGAAACTAAAGACACTCCTGTTCAAGAACTCTTATCCTGTTTCATCTGATCCCCCACCCTCCAATTCCCGGCTCAGACGACACCCACCTTAGTAGCTGTTCCACACCTCTGATCATACGGTACCTCGACCCGGACCACCATGGACTACTCTTACGGACAACCCTTTTGACTCAACGCATTTGATCCTGATCCTATGGTAACTCGACCCGGACCACCACGGACTACTCTCACGGACAACCCTCCTAACTCAACGCAGCGCTCGTGAATAAGCCGGTGCCCCGCGCTTGGCTTTCCAGTGGCGCTTTAGAAATTAGGAGATTACGATTACGATTACGATAGTGAAGTCTGAGTAATTAAATCATCTTTCAATCAGTTGCATATTGAAACAATTTATTTGTAACTAAAATGACCATCACTAATTTAGACACTTACACAGTGCCAGTTGGAAATATCTTCGCAGATTGATGAGCTAACTAAATGTCTGGTAGAGTCGGAATTGATTGAGAGTGATAAAATACTGTCTGGGAGGATTTTAACCCTGAGGTGCTTAGGCACTTGGCCTTGACACCCGTGCAAGCCGCGGACAGTAACATTGACCTGGTATCAGAGAGCTTGTCAGACATTCAGTTTATCTCAGATCCTGTAATGATGACAGAATCGCTACTTCTGTGTAGCACCCGTCTCATGTCCAGACCACCTGTGTGTTATACAGCAACCGGAATAGGGGCAAGTGAGAGGCAGAGTTTGAGTCTTCTAGCAAGCACATCCCTGGAATGTCATTGGAAAAGGATCATGTGGAATCTTCTTCCCAGCAGTGCGACCGTTCACTGAACGATGGGGTTGGGGATGCAACAAGAGTAAAAAAGTTTAGAATAAAGAATTTAGGGATAAGGAAGAAGCAATTAGTCTCATGTGCATAGGTGTAGAAGGCGGGATCCAGAGGAGGACATAGGCGTAGGGAAGATTTCAGCAGCGGGGGCAAGATTTTACTTCTGCCCAAAAATAAATCCTGAATAAATTATGTCGAGGACTTAGAGGCATATGCTGTGACGGATCCAGAAGGTTTCAACAGGGGGGGGGATGGGAGGTAATCAAGGTATGGCTTAATTCTTCAGACATTTTTCTGATTACCTATTTAAGTCTTTCTCTCAAAATTTCTGAAAAAACCTGCCAAGTACGTTACTTTAAAATTTGAAAACCTTTTTTAGTCACATTCAATAATTGTGGGCCACATTCTGTGTAAATTGTCAAATAGGGCATGGCCGGATTGCCCACCCTGGATCCGTCCCTAGGCCTATGTCCCTGCACAAAAGCAGAGTTTCTGTTCTTGCACCCGCACCCGAAGAGAAGGGGCAGAGGGTCAAATACTTTGTGGCCCGGCCACTTTTAGGGGTCCAGACTGGGTAATTTTAGGCTTATAATAGTATTGTGCGATCTTGCAAAGTTTATGATGTATCCTATGCCTTTACTACAATCAGTCTGTATACTGCTTTGCATTGAACCGTATTAATCATCTATGAAACACCTTTTGTAGGGTCAATCTTCAGAGGTGCTCCCATTCGAGCCCGAACTTTTATTATTTCAATTTGTTTATAATTTTTTAATCATATAGGCTTGTCCTAGCCTTAGATCTAATTAGATGGTTTAGGGACTCATGAAGCTCTGACTATACCGCCAGGAATTTTTCTCATCGACTCTGTTTGAGCCTGCACTAATTGCCGCGATTTTCGGGCAAATTTCGACTGGTGAATTTGCTGCCATTATTTACAACATGCTACCGTAAATTCAGAACTTTTCCCACGAATTTTTTATCCATGGTAGTCGTGAGCTAGTATCTAACTCGATTCGGGCAAATTGGAACTCATTTTGTGGTGTAAACGAGCTTTGAACTTCAAGTATAGTTTATTTAATATTTTCCCGGGTCTGCTTGCCGGAAAAAACAGACTTGCCCAAAATTTGGGGGCATTTACCCGTCTTCCCCTGCCTCCTACACCTATGGAGGGGGTAAGTGTCCCAAAATTTATGGCATTTCTGTTTTTCAGGCAAGTAGGGTTAAAGAAAATATTAAACAAAATACTTCAGTTATGCACACATTAGCACACCACATTATCTCCCAGCTCCAACTTGCCCAAATCAAGTTAGTAGCTACTAACTCATACACCACCATGGATAGAGATAGTAACAATTCATGAAAAAAGTTAAAAATTTACGGTAGTATTTATTAAAAATGAAAAACTGTGTGAAATTCGCAGCAAATTCACAAGCTGAAATTTGTCCAAAAATCTTGGCAATTCGTGGCAATTGAGGAAATTCACAGCATTCAAAACCAAGTGCCAAAGCTCACGGTCTTCATGGGTTCATGACTTCAAAAATTTCTACTAGCCTATACCTGGCCATGGAGTAAGGATAGACACAATAATTTTGCGATCATCAGCATTGAACGAATGTAGATGCCTGCCAAACTGCTAAGGTAAGCAAGTCAGTGTTATGCAAGGACGACGGATGTATGCTGTGAGAATCTGCAACACACCAATGCTTCACGACACACCACTTTTACGCCACACACCACCAATCACTTCACAACACACTACCAATCACTTCGCAACACACTACCTCTGCAGCAGAGTACTAAAGCATTAGGAGTCATCCTAACCTGTGAAGATCCTCATCAGTCTTTGAGATGGCACATGATACATTCTTATGCCATGATCATCTTCAGAGCTTGAAAAAATATGTTGACCATTGAAAGTGGAGCATATAAGCCTTGTTTTCTCACCAGTTTTCATCATCAAGACCAATGCTGATCTTGGATCTGGTAACCAGGTTGACAATGGAACAAGAAGTGGCAGACTGTATGAATCACACCACTCTATAGACTGCTGTATTAGTGGCTTCATGTGACATGGAAATTTATCTAAAAAAAGACAGATTAAATTCGTTAGATTTTCAAATGACTTAATCACCTATATTTCTATGATCTCTTCACGTGTGTTCCAGGCCAAAAGTCCCTTCATTCGACTGACCAGGGTTCTCTTTCCAGATAATAGACTCATTCATCTACAACTACAACCAGTTGCACAACTAAGGGGTGCTGGGGTGGTGGTGCTTGAGCACCCCCAGGATTAAAAGGTGACCCACACAATTTTTCCAAATCTGATGAGTTTTTTGGGTGGGGGTGGGGTGGGTGGGTTCTCTTTCACTCTTTCAGATTAAACAAGCAAACGAGTTCCTTCATTCCTCTGTATTATAATTTTTAGTCAAATGCGTGGTTAATAAATCACCAGATTTCAGTGCTTAGTTTGTCCGAGTCTCTAGAATTTACTTAGCGATGGATGAAAAGTCTTAGCAATAGGTCTTGTATTTACATTACATTGCCCCACCAATTTATTGATAAGGGTACGACTTAGACTTAATTGATAGTACCGTGTGTGCTGTTTTAATAGGGCCTAGTTAAGAGTTGTTTTCCTTAAAATTAGTATTTTAATATAGTTATCAACAGTGTTTAATCTAGACATCTCTAGCGGAGAAAGTCCCCCAGAAATGAAATTTTCACCCAGAACAATTTGACAAAATGATAATACGTTTTAGTTGCTGTTTACTTTACATAAGCTGCTCTACTCTTATTTACCACTATATAATAATGATGCCATTATTTACTATCATATTAAAATTATGATACTACCATGATATTACAATGTGTATAACTTACTGTTAATATTTGTACAAATACTACTTTCGTACAACTACATGATTCCTCTCCAGTGCTGTCTTTCAAATTGTCAAATTTAAAAATGTTTTGCTCTTTGAAGATTTGAACCGTTACTAGATCACTTCCAAATTTTAGTAGTTTGGTCGTTCGTGCTTGGTTGTATGCTATCTGTAACAATTTCTGCTAATTGTGTCCTAGTCAGCAGTTCAGGACCCTCTTGGGCAGTATTGATAATTAAGCTGACTCCAGTGCTACTAAACTTATATCGACTTAATTATACCTACATCTGCACAACAGCTATTCATTATAATAGCCCAGCTGCAGAAGAACCGAGTTGGTGAACTTATTACTGTAATTATAATCATATTTATTAAAATCCATGGGCAGAAGCTTAGGGGGACAGAGAGAATGGTCCCCAAAGTTTGTGGTGAGGGACGGCGATGCTTATATCCCCAATATTTAAAAAATATTAATATATTGCCTGTATAAATTCACACAATGTTATCCACTGTATTTCCATAATGAACAATTTTGTTAAGATGGCAGCTTAGATGCTACAATTACAGTGTGCAAATAAAAGAAATTCTTAAACAATGGAAGGGAACATTTATTGAAATCTTAAACCACGTCTCTGAGCACTGACACCATGAGTGTAGTGTCGGACTATGACACTATGACGTATGAGAAGGAAACTCTACTTATAGAAAGACAGTGAAAGAGTGTGAAACAAGAACGAGGTTGGCGAATGTGTAATGTCGGAATAGATGATATGTGAAACGTCTGAAACTAGTTGTATGTGTCAATTGTATAAGTGGCGACGAGGATAATGGAACATTGGTGACATTTTGCGACATTGACGTTTTCTTTTCACGACGGAAGGAAACGAAACGGCAATATGGACATTCGCACGATTCCGCCTTTTGACATTGTGGGCGATGCGAAGTGCGTAGGGCCACGGTGGATGCGTTGGCGCCGGTCATTCGAGTTCTACGTTGTTGCAAAGGGCGTTACCACGGAAGTTCAAAAAAAGGCCTTGCTACTGCACACTGCGGGTGTGGCAGTGCAGGATATATTTGAAAATTTAATGGACCCGGGACCACTTGGTGACGGTGAAGACGGAGGGGGCATGTACAAAGTGGCCATGCAGACTCAAATTTTTCTCAAAAATTAAACACTCCTTATGAAAGACATGTCTTCCAACAGATGAAACAGGAAACCAGAGAAACTGTTGACCAGTGGTGTAACTAGGAACTCGGGGGCCCCTAGACAAAATGTGAATATTGAAATGTATTATCACTATATACAGTGGCGTAACTAGGAACTCGGGGCCCCTCTGGGGCCTCTACACTCGGGGGCCCCTAGACTTTGTCTACCCAGTCTACCCTATTGTTACGCCACTGCTGTTGACCAATTTGTTGCTCGGTTGCGACAACAAGCTGGGAACTGTGAGTTTGGAGCACAGCTCGAGGAGAATATTTGTGACCAGGTAATCGACAAATGTTCATCTTCTGTATTTCGTCGAAAGCTGTTACAGAAAGGTCAGACTCTCACCCTATCTATTGCGCAGGATATCGGTAGGACTATGGAAACTGTTGCCATGCAGGTGCAGAAAATGGAAGAATTGACATTGGCTGTGAACCTAACCAAGGTGCATAACTGGGGTATTCCAAGGGCTCACAGGAAGCTACAGAGTTGTTTTCGGTGTGGGAAACTAGGTCATTTGGCAAAGGATCCAACTTGCCCTGCTAGGAAAGCTACTTGCATAAGAGGTGGCCTTGTAGGTCATTTTGAGGTGGTTTGCAAATCAAAGTTGGAACCAAATCAGCATCTGAAGAAACCCTTTGTGGGTCAATCGACACAGGCTAAGAAACAGGTACATTGTGTTGAGGATGAACCGAGGTCCGGAAATCCAGAATACATATTCAGCTTGTCGGAGGAAGACAAGGGCAGTGTTACACTTGAGGTTGGGGAAGTGAATATTGAGATGCTGATCGATTCGGGTGCTTCATGTAATGTTATCGACCAAATCACATGGACTGAAATGAAGAGACAGCATGTGAAGTGTCGGTGTCAGAGAACTACGAAAGACATATATGCTTATGGGTCTCAGACTCCTCTGAAGGTAAATGGAATGTTTTCCGCAAAGGTGACCTTGAGACAGATAACAGTCGAAGCAGATTTTTATGTCACAGAAGGAAAAGGAAAGTCGTTGCTAGAAAAAACAACAGCTGAACAAATGGGAGTTCTTCGTGTTGGACTCGGAATAGGAGCGATTAATGCAAACAGGACATATTGACAGAATTTCCTGAATGTTAGGAAAACTGAAAAACTTCAAAGTTAAGTTCTACATCAATGACGAAGTGAGACCAAAGGTGCATTCCATACAACTTGAGAGGTCCTGTAGAAAAGGAATTGGAAAAACTCTTGAAGGCTGATATAATTGAGAAGGTCGAAGGACCCACTCCATGGATTAGTCCAATCATAGTAGTGCCAAAAGGTGGAACCAATGAGATCAGAGTTTGTGTTGATATGCGCCAAGCAAATGAGGCAGTGATCAGAGAAAGACATCCAATTCCAACCGTAGATGACATTCTTTATCATTTGAATGAAGGAACTGTATTCAGTCGTTTGGATCTTAAATGGGGATTTCACCAGATTGAACTTGATGAGGAGTCGAGAGGGATCACTACTTTTGTAACCCATACAGGGTTATACCGATACAAACGGTTAATGTTTGGAATATCGTCAGCACCTGAACTCTACCAGCACATCATTCAGCAAGTTTTGACTGGGTGTGCAGGAGCTCACAATATCGCAGATGATATAATAGTACACGGGAAGACACCTGAAGAACACGATAATCGTTTGAGGGTGGTCTTAGAATGTTTGAAGAGAAATGAACAAAGCCAAATGCCAAATAGGAATGCATAAGGTTCAATGCATGGGTCATATTTTGAGTTGCCATGGAATTGGGCCAACAGAGGCAAAAGTCAAAGCTGTTACAGAAACAATAGAACCAGAAAATACAAGTGAAATGAAAAGTTTTCTGGGTTTGGTTAACTTTGTGGCTCGATATATTCCTGATTTGTCGACTGTCAGTGAGCCAGGAAGACAACTTGTCAAGAAGGATGGACATTTTGTATTTGGACAAAAGCAAAAGGAAGCTTTTGCAGAATTGAAGAACAGATTAAGTAGTGCTGAAACTTTGGCTTATTTCAAGCAAGGGGCACCAACACAGGTGGTTGCAGATGCCAGTCCTGTTGGTCTGGGGGCTGTTTTGGTACAGAATCAGAATGGAGTACACCGAGTAGTGTGCTATGCTAGTAAAAGTTTGAGTGCTGTGGAGAGACGCTACTCGCAGACAGAAAAGGAAGCATTAGCTTTGGTTTGGGCATGTGAACGATTCCATTTATATTTATATGGAAAGGAGTTTGAACTCGTGACCGATCATAAACCCCTTGAAGTCATCTATTCAGCACGATCGAAGCCGTCTGCTCGAATAGAAAGATGGGTTTTGCGATTACAATCATACAATTTCCGAGTGAGGCATGTACCAGGACGTGAAAACATCACTGATGTGCTGTCTCGACTATCCAAAGGATCAGTGGTGGAATATGATCCAGGAGATGAATACATCAAGGAGTACAAGTTTGTTGCTGTGACTTCCACTCCAAAAGCCATGTCAACCAGAGAAATAGAAAGAGCATCCGCAACAGATGAAATTCTTCGTGCAGTTCAACAGAGTCTGAAGAACAATACATGGACAAAAGGGAAATGGTTGAGTACAGAGTGATAAGCTAAGAACTGTGTACCATTGGGGAAATATTGCTATGAGGGACAAGAATTGTAATGCCTGAAGTTCTGCAAGAACGAACATTAGAACTGGCTCATGATGGTCACCCAGAAATTGTGCAAATGAAGAAGCGCAGAAAAGTATGGTGGCCTGGAATCGACAAGGATAGTGAAGACACTGTCGCACTTGTCATGGATGTCAACTGGTAGGAATGCCACTGAAACCTGAACCAATGGCGAGGACCCAGCTACAAAAAGGTCCTTGGCAAGATTTGGCAATAGACTATATGGGACCATTACCTACTGGTGAATACATTTTAGTCGTGGTGGACTATTATAGTCGATACTACGAGGTGGAGATTACTCGAACAGCTACATCAGATCAAGCCATAAAGAGTTTAAAGCAGATGTTTACAACTCATGGCTTATCGTTTTCTATTACCAGCGATAATGGACCTCAGTTTGCATCAAATGCATTTGCGGAATACCTGAAGGAAAATGACATTGTGCATCATAGAACAACTCCTTTATGGCCACAGGCAAATGGTGAGGTTGAAAGACAAAACAGATCCATATTGCAAAGAATTGAAATAGCTCAAGGGGAAGGAAGAAATTGGAACGATGAACTTCTAACATACTTGTTTGCATATAGAACTACTCCGCATTCTACCTTGGGAATTTAACCAGCCGAAGCATTGTATGGGCAAAAATTGAGGGCGAAATTGCCTGAAATGCGACTATCTGTCATAGATGATGAAAGCATCAGAGATGAAGATCGGCTAAAGAAGTTTAAAGGGAATAGGAATATGCTGATGACTGGAGAAGAGCAGCAGAGACAGAGATACATGTTGGAGACAAAGTTCCCATGAAGCAGCCATACAGCAATAAGTTTACTACACAGTTCCAGCCAAAACCATATGTTGTCAAAAGCAAAATGGGCAACTGTGTAGCAATAGAGAGTCCAGAAGGAGTTCAGTACAAGAGGAATGTCACTCATCTCAAGAAGTATGAAACGCGACCAGAAGCAGTGACTGGAAAAGAGAGAAAAGTCACAGTTGAGAACATGTCAAAGAACATAGCAAACCAACAGACAAGAATGGAGGAAGGAATACTGGACCCAATTGCCTTCATGGAACCAAATGAAATTGGAGAACCAATTGACACTGTCAAACAGAGTGAAGCTGTTGAACCAAATAATAACATGAAACCAAGTTACACTGCAGAAACAAACAATGGTGAATCGTACAATGGAGCAGAGGAAACAGAAGCTGCAGCGAAGGATCCAGAACACAGTCAACGACCTGTACGGAAACGACAGCTGCTAGCAAAGTTTAAGGATTTTCATTTGTATTATCAAACACACTCAGGGTGTAGGCGGATCGCTGCCCTAGTATGATAATTATGTTTGTTTAGGTATAGAGTTAGTTGAAAAGTTAGTTTTACTAGGCTACACAAAGGGTGTAAGCGGATCGCTGCCCTTGTGTGTTGTTATAAATGTTAGTGTTAGTTATAGGGTTCAAGCCAATGTTAAAGACAATGTTATTACTGATTATAGTAGTGAATTGCATTCTGTGGAAAAGGAGGGAATGTAGTGTCGGACTATGACACTATCGACGTGTCGTATTGACACTATCGACTATGACGTATGAGAAGGAAACTCTACTTATAGAAAGACAGTGAAAGAGTGTGAAACAAGAACGAAGGTGGCGAATGTGTAATGTCGGAATAAATTATATGTGAAACGTTTGAAACTAGTTGTATGTGGCAATTGTGTAATGAGTAATTTTGCTAAAACGACAGCTTCAAAGCTACTGCTGTGATGACAGCTTAAAATACTACTACAGTGTTAAAATATATAAAAAATTCTAAACAAGAAGATTTACTGAAGCCCTAGACCACATCTTTGAGCACTGAAATAATGAGTAATCTTGACAGCCTGAAAAGCTATGGTTATAGTGTGAAAATAAAAATAAAACTCTAAGCAAATAGAAGGCCACACTCCAAAGTCCTAAGCTACAATGTGTGACTGCCAGCATTAAAAATGAGCAATTTTTATTAAGATGGCAGCTTAAATGACTACCATTACAGTATGGAAGTTCAAAAAATATAAACAATGGGAGGGGACATTTTTCAAATCTTAAACCATGTCTTTCAGCAGAGAAATTTTGAGAAATTTCGTTAAAATGACAGCCTAAAATGTTACCATTGCAGTGTGGAAATTTTGAAACATTTGATGTTGTGGAGGGGCACATCCCAGGGCTTTTTCAAGTTGCAATTATTGACTAAATATGCAGTTGTAGATGCATTTATGCAGTTGTAAAGAACTTCTATGCAGCTAGAAAGAGCTGGCAAACAAGAGTCTGAAACGTGCTGATGTCAACAGTCAAAAATGCATTGGTTTCAGGGGCTCCGCTCCCAGACCCAACTGGGGGGCTTACGATGCTCCCCAGACCCCTATAGTCGGGGCTGGATTTGTGCTTTCAGCACTTTCAGCTTCATGCCTTCGGCGCTTACAATAATTTTGAGCACCCACAGCAAAATGTTCTGGTTGCGCCCTGACTACAACTAAACACAAAAGTTTTACTTTCGTTGGTCCTGTTGCCTGAACGAGCAACCTTTCTCACAATGACAGAACTGAGCTATGCTAGTCAGCCTTTTGACTCTGTTTCCCAATTGCTTGAACTTTATTATGTTTGAACAAGGGTTCTCGTCTTGTGGGTCGAGAGCACTACTGATGAGTGTTACCTTAAAGTTGTGCTCTATCAATTCTCATTAATTTTGTGTTATGATCTGTAGAACGTTTCACTGCATGGCAATGGTCTATCTCAGGGGTTTTCAAACTGTGGTATGCATGGTTTACTATCGAAACCGCACACATAAAACCGCGCATCACAAAACCGCGCATGATCATTACTGCACACGATCATTACCGTGCTTGTTTGCGCATCTGTTCAAGTTCGATATTGTAACGTTTGAGGGGTTCCAAACATCCCTTTGAAACTAGTATTCGGTCGACGATCCTAACCACACTTGTTTGAGCCAGTGTTGAAGCTCGATATAGTACCATTCCTTTGAAAATAGCATTCGAATGGTAATGAAAACTATTGTCGAAAGTTAAACAAATAGAAGAAAGCATGATCAGACATGCTTCAAAGGATTCACCGCTACACGTGTTGAGCTCGCGTGCAGCTTATTCGAGTTTCTGATTTGAAGATCTTATAAATTGAAGTTCGTAGCTTTAAAAGTCGCCACTAAAGCCATGACTCCATTATAGAATGTACGATACAAGGAAAGAAAGCGGAAACCCAACCTCCCAACATCGGGAATATTGGCACTAGGCTAATACCATGTGTGTGTCCTAAGCACTGTATATAATTATACTAACAGCGCAGTGGATGAAAAGAAATACTTCATAGTAATATAACGATGGGCCTTGCAGAGTCGGCGCCTATGAAAAAGACTATTATATAAGGTTATTTAAAATTACTGATTTGTTTCATAAATCAAAACATATCCCTAATAGCATTTAATTTATTTAAATTTAATTATCATTTAATTATGTTTTTGACCCTTTGAACACTGGTTGCCTGTACGTAAAAACCGCTGACTCTGGATCCCAGAGCAAAAAAGTTAAATTTTCAGAAATGTTTTATTTATTAACATGTTCACCGCCCAGTACGAGATATCTCGAACCGTACAATACGGCGAACCAAGCATGGGGGTTGGGCCGAGCTGAGAGGGCGAAAACCGAAATCTGGGGGCTGGGTTAGGCTACCTAGAGATGGGATGGGTGAGGGAGGGTGGGGTTGTGGTAGGGATGGGGTGAGGGCAAGTGGGGCGGTGGGGTGGGGGTTGAGCCAAGCTTGGATGGCCGAGTAGGGCGAAAACCAATATATAATCACATAGGGTAGGAGTTGAGATTGACGGGTTGGAGATGGTGTGGGGTTCGGATGAGCATGGCGGGGATTGGTGGTGTGGTGTTGAGGTGGGAGATGATGTGGGTTGGGTGGACTGGGGTTGGGCTGGGTGTGAGGGTGGAGAAAGGAGAAAACCAAAATATACCCCAGAGAATTGGTGAATGGGTTCGGCTGGTTAGGAATTGGATTGGCAGCAGCATGGTGGGGTGGGTATGGGATGGATGAAGGTATGAGATGGGGTGATGGCATGTGGTATTGGGTGTGGGTCAGAGCCGGGTTGGACAGCGAAGCAGGGTGAAAAACCGAAATATACCCCAGTGCATTGGAATTTAGACGAGCGTCATTGGGCAGGGTGGGGAAGTGGTTGGGTTTGGTGGGTGTGGAATGGGTTGGAACCTGGGTGGGACAAGTGTGGGGTGATGTTAGATGATGGGTGGAACAGAAAAAATTACTCCAGGGGTGGGATGGTGTGGAATGAGGTGGGGCGGGTGGTGTGGAATGCAGCAGGGTGGGGCAAGTGGTTGGGGCTGATGGGGTTGTGTATGGGGTTGGGGCAAGTGTGGGGCGACGTTGGACGGCGAATGGAATGAAAAGCAAAATTTACTCTAGGGTTGGGGTTGTGTGGAATGGGCGGGGTAGGCGATGGGATGGGTTTGGTAAGGTGGGGATAGGTAGAACCGGGGTAGAGCAAATGTGGGGTGATGTTGGACGGTGGGTGGTATGAAAAACTAAAGTTTGCTCCAAAGGGTGGGATTGGGTGGGGTGAGATAGGGTGGGGCGGTTGGGGTGGAATGGGGTGGGGTGGAAATGGGTGGGTTTGGTGGGCATAGGGCTGGTGGGGATGGGTTGGGGTCGAATTGAGAGAAGATGTTGACAATGTGTGGCCGAGGTGTGAGGGTGAAATAGAGTGAAAACCGAGATATACGCCAGTGGGGTGGAGTTCGATGGAAGCATGGTGGAGCGTGGTGAAGATGGGGTGAGTTTGGTGGGTTGGGTATGGAATAGGACTGCGGTGAGATAAGGGAAACGTTGCAGAGTGGGTGGGATGAAAAGTGAAAATTTACACCGGAGTGTGGGGTTGTTTGAGGAGGTGTGGGTTGGGATGGGCGGGGCGGGTGCAGGCGAGGTGGGGGTGGGTATACGATGGGGCGGAGCAATTGGGTGGGCGGGGCAGGGACAGGTGGATGCGAGGTGGTTATACGATGGGGCGGAGCAATTGGGTGGATGGATCAGGGTGCTTGTTCGGTGAGGCCGAGATGAAAACAAAGTGAAGCTTTTATTATTTCCATGTACTTAATATGTTGAAAATTTAGCATCTTTGGCTTGGCGTAGCAGGTAAAATAGCCATGGTGGTCAACATGTTAATTGTCACATGAAATTAATTAGTTACTCATTGTGTGAAGCCGTTTAACGCCAAAATTCCTTCTTAGACTGATAATCTGACCAACAGTGGTTGGCAGTTCGAATGCACAGGTAGGTCTACTCTATGCATTCAGAACAACGAAAGACAGTTTTTGTCATTGAATGCGGGTTCGTCGTTTTCAGTAAAGACAGATTTCCTGTGCAAATGTTTTCTATTTCGTTCTGCAGACAACATGTCGCCTCTGGTGAATCTCTGGAAAGTGACCATCATTTTGTAAGCGGCCGATGATCGTCGCTTCTCTACCAAACTGCATCTGAGGTCACTAGCAAGCTGAGTGCATTAGTCATCAAGGCAGTCAGTAAAAGGTTCTGGCCCGCTTTCCAGTCTGATTGTGTTGGTTGAAAGTTCCAGCTGGGTTATAATGTAAGCATTGTAGGAAGCATTTTATGATGAGATGACGTGGCCAACGATAAGGCCGTCAAGACTTATGCAGCTCTGCCATCTGATCATTTCCTGTCGCATTCGCCGATGTAGCCTACTTGTTATATTGCATCGACTGAGAAGGTGACTTGTGCTTCACTCACTGATTCACTAGAACCATCACTGTCTGGTTCAACTGCATGAAGTTCTTCACTACCGCTAATGGCTTCTGCCGCTCTATAACAATGTATTTTACGATAAGATGCCATCGCCATGGTTACCCTTGTAAGCATACACTATACTTCCAGTCCAAGACATGCAGAAGCAAGAAGGTCTTTGGACAAATGAAAGGCCTTAGAATGGTTCATTTCTAGGGTAAGTCAGCATATACCACTATTGTGGAACTCCGGGATATAAATTTATACGCTCATCCCGCCTATTGCGGGAATCCGGGATAACAAATTAACAATTGTAAGGTTATCCCGATATAGTGGGGATCCCGGATTCAAAGAGTGAAAGGTTAAACTCCAAGTTTCAAACAAGATTAGAAGTTTGTTATTGTTGGACTAAGTGGATCTGCAAAAATATAGCTAATGACACATTACTAAGATTGTGTGCTAACTGCTCAAAATAAAACACACAAATCAAAATATCACCACATTCACAGGCAAGGGTCACGTGGGGTAACCAGCTAAGCGCGGCGCTCAGAGACTGAACTTACATTTTCCTTCCTTTCTTCGTCTACTTTGCAATGACAATCCTGTTTTTCTCCATGGAAGTCTTCATGAATCCGGTGAGTTCGTTACATTTTTTCATATCTTCTTAAATTATCTAATTTCTGTAATATAGCCTTTGTCTTTGTTTCAAATCTTTTCAAACCCACTGCCAATACTCCGACCATTGCGACCAATCATCTTCATTCTACGCTTCAATGCACTCATTAACGCTCCTTCTCCTCTTCCTCCTCCTCTGTCCCCGCTGCCTTATAGACAATGCTTCCTGCTCACCTCACCCACGCCAAGCCTGCCAAACAGCAGCGGTCGAATATCGTCACCTCTCAGTCATTCTGCTCTCATATTTCATCACACAGCCTCGCGTGAACTATAGACCAGAGGTTCTCAACCGGTGTGTCGTGACACACTAGTGTGTCGTGAATAGACCTGCGGTGTGTCGCATAAAAATGGTGTGTCATTGGTGTGTCGTGAAGAATTGGTGTGTCATGAAAATTCAGGAGCAAAAATCCCATTTAATTGTTAGGCCAAACAATTAACATAGAGCCATTAAACCATGTAGAATCATAGATTTAGATCGGCAGAATTTAGAATTTTAGAATAATTGGAAACTAAAAACCACTCAGTGTCAACATTTTCATTCATTAGAAATTTCATCAATCCAAAATAGATAACCTACTTTAACTTTAACAGTGGCCCATTTTAATTTTCCAGATATTGACATAGAGCCTAATGGCGATTGCATGCATGGTGTGTTGCCAAATTTGGTTGCAAGTTTAGGTGTGTCGCCAAATTTGGTTGCAAGTTTAGGTGTGTTGCGTGTGGAAAAAGGTTGAGAACCTCTGCTATAGACCTCAGAAACTTTGCCCATCTTTCCTTCTTCTCCTCATATGTGGTGACATTTCTGCTAATCCTGGAGAAACTTTGCCCGTCTTTCCTTCTCCTCTTATGTGGTGACATTTCTGTTAATCCTGGAGAAACTTTGCCCGTCTTTCCTTCTTCTCCTCTTATGTGGTGACATTTCTGTTAATCCTGGGCCATCATCTTCATCCCACTCCAGCACAAATATCTCATACAAACAGTTAACTCACAATGCAACCAGACCTTCAAGCAAGAACTTTATACTACACTCTCTCAACATCCGGTCCCTACTAAACGAAAACAACTCTATTTCCCTCATTGACCTTGCTTCCTGCTCCCGTCCACCGGATCTCATTGCTCTCCAAGAAACCTGGCTGTCCAATACCTCTTCAATGACTTCAAACGCCCATGTAGCTGATTGTCTACTACCTGGCTACTCTCTCCAAAGCTTCCCTCGAATAACTGCCTCCTCTAAATCCTCAAAAATATCTGGTGGCGGCACTGCCTTCCTGGTTCGTGAGCCGGCTGTCGTCCTAAATTCTTCTCGCCACACCTTCAATTCTTTCGAATGTTCGTCCACAACACTTCGACTTTCCTCAGACCCACTCACAGTTTTCAACATCTATCGTCCTCCTACCTCGTCTAAGTACTCCTCTAAAACCTCAGTTTTTCTTGATGAATTTAGCTGTCTCCTCTCAGTTGCTGCCACTACTACCCAACGAATTCTTACTCACCGGCGATTTCAACATCCATGTTGATGATCCATCTAACTCTCTTGCAACCAACTTTCTGAACCTCCTCTCATCAATCAATCTCGTCCAACATGTGAACTTACCGACCCACATCAAGAATCACACCCTCGACCTTGTCATAACTGCCAAACACCTCCCTTTTATCTCCCAAGCTATCGCACTCTATTCTCAACATAACTGACCATTACCTTATCATGGCTGACCTTGAAATTAAGCCCTTTGCTCGGCCTCCTCCTTCCACTCATTCTTTCCGTCGCACAATAATAATGATAATTTATATGGCGCCGTAATGCGGCCATACCGCTACAAGGGCGCCTCACAAACGGCCAACTGCACAGGGTCCATTGACCCCGAGGCCTTCATCAAAGATATTCTCAGCTCTCAACTTGTTCTTAATCCTCATTCTTCCCTTGATGACCTTCTGTCTTACTACAATTCCACTCTTGCCGACCTCCTCGACATTCATGCACCACTCATCATCAAACCCAGCTCACATGCCATTAACCCCGATGACAGGACAATTACCCCCTGGACAATTACCCCCCGACAATTACCCCCCTGGACAATTACCCCCTGGACAATTACCCCCGACAATTACCCCCCTGGACAATTACCCCCAGGACAATTACCCCCCCCATGCCAATTACCCTCCCGGACAACTACCCCCCCGTGCCAATTACCCCCCCCGGACAATTACCCCCGTGCCAATAAAGAAGTCTATTGCATGTTCGCCTATTTTCGCACTGAAACGAAACGACACCATTTGCTAAATTCTTCTGTTTCACATAAATGAAACCTTCGAAACTAAGTTTATCCTTCCCTCTCTCAGATTTATAAAATTCCATCATGACTAGATATGGATAAATTAAGTAGACTGTGTACATTGCATTAATAATAATAATAATAATAACAATAATAATAATAATAATAATAATAATAAGACGATTTATATAGCGCCGTAGCTCAGCCGAGGCCGAAGGAAAGGGCGCTGTACAAGAGTTCAAAAGTTACTAGCAATTATACGACTGTTTAAATAGATAAGTCTTCAGTATGGATTTGAATGCCTCCAGAGAAGTTGCATTCCGCACATAGTCAGGAAGACTGTTCCATGCAGTGGGTCCAGACACAGAGAACGAGCTTTCCCCAAATCTCGTGGTTGACCGTGGGACCTGTAGCAGACCCCTCGACGATGATCTTAGCCGACTATCTGCTACACGAATGCAAAATTCAGATATATAGTCCGGCATAAGGTTAAGTAGAGATTTGTATGTTATCAGGCATAGTTTATATGTAATCCGCTGAGGGACTCGCAGCCAGTGCAGATTGTCACGCAATAGATCAGTTACATGGTCGGATGGTGTGCGACCGTATATAATCCGTGCGGCGGAGTTGAGCACTGACTGGATCCGCTCCAGCTGACAAGCCGGAAGACCCGCCAGTACACGGTTGCAGTAGTCAACCCTGGAGACAATGAAGCTGTTGACTAAGATGACGACGGTTGAGGTTGGGCCGAATCTGCGGATGGTTTTGATTTGTCGCAGTTGGTAGAAACAACCTCGAACGAGTTGACTCACATGGGCCATCATGGTCATACAGCTATCAAATTGAACTCCAAGGTTGCGAACGGTGTCAGCTGGGTTGACTTCTGAATCACCGATGTTGAAGCTACTGCCATCAAGTAGATGGCGGCGTCTGAGTGTGGTGCACCATACAAACTCCGTCTTGGAGGGATTGAGCTTTAGACGGTTGGATGTCATCCACTCTGAAATTTGTTCAATACACAGCAGCACTCTCTGCTTCAGTTCAGCTGTTTGTGATGGTTCGCAGAAGAAGTAAAGCTGTGTATCGTCCGCATAGCAGTGGTGGAGCAATCCACGTACTTCTATGATCCTCTCCAAGTCGGCCGTGTATAGTACAAAAAGGAGAGGCCCGAGCACTAGTGTGGTCCAAAAAAATAAAATTCAAGCTAGAATCCAAGACACCCTCCCAGTTTGTTAGACTTGTTATTAGTATTATTGAGACCAAATTTCAGCCCCAGATTCGCAGTAGAAGACGGTGCTCAATGACACTCAAAACTTACCATGTAGTAGTATTAGCTAGAAATCTTGATACCTTTCTTGTTTGGTCAAAAACTCAACATTTGTCATGTTGATGAGCTTTAAATAGTTTCTGTTGTGTTATCATACGTGCCAGAATTAAGACTACACAGTTGTTAAGCCAATAAGTGACAAGTGTATTTTATGGAAATGAGACTTCTGGTGATTTGATCATGAAGGATTGAGATTTTTGGTGCCAATTTCTGCAGCACTTGTGTACTATCCTTCTGTCGTGCCGTTTTCATGGAGTACCATTAACAAGGAATGCTTAAGAAGACCAGGATGGAACATGCCGAAGTTGAAAGATCTGAATTTGTACCACCAGATTATCCTGGGATCTTCAGAGCAGGAAATGTCAACCGCCTGCCAGTGCTGGTTTCAGGTGATGGTGTGTATAAACTCTTTGCAGTGCCCAAATTAGCTTCAGTGTCAAGATACAAATCAAATCCAAGGCCATTCATTATTTTCTGGAGTGATGGAAACTCACTGATAATATTCAGGTCTTGAGCTTTGATACAACATTATGCCAGCACCGGAATTTTCAATAGAGTGTACGATTTTGCAGGAAGACAAGATACCGTAGGTCAAGAGCTCCTGTAGCTGACCTTCATATGAAGGAATTGATATTAGCCATAAGCCTTCTGCATGTTCTTGTGATTGATCGAATTCACCATATAAATTTATATTCCAATTTGTAAGAGATTTAATGGTGCTTGGCAAGGTGTGACACTTGACAACATCTGAGGACTGGAAGTCACATCCGGTACTGAATCCCTCCATGCAAGAGTATTCAGCTTTCTCAAGTACTCTGCTGAAATAAAGTCAGTTTTAGAAAAATTACCAAGAACTCATTGAGATATCAATGGTTGACTTAGTAAGTCACCTTCAATAAGAAACTGGAGAGTCCAATAAACAATGCACTTTGGATGGTCAGGTTACTGTGCGCCATCAAAATATATCTTCTAGTGATCAACATGATGTAATCAATCTAAGTACGAAGGAAGAAACTCAGATTCATCAACTTATGTAATTTTGTGGCCTTCGTCACACAAGGGCATGGACGAAAGACTTCTCTTGCTGTAGTTGCTCCAGAACAAGATCTTTCAATATGGTCAGATATAGAAAATGCGAGTCAGTTGCCCAGGAGATCAGCCTTGCTTCCATGAAGGCCCTAGAAAACCACCAGTAGTACCTTTCAGGTGAGGTTGTAGGTCTGGCTATGTGGCCATTTGCCTATAATTTAGAGACAAGGTGAAATATTCCACAGAATGACTCTGAAGCCTGGTGAAAGGATGGTGAGGCCTAGTGCTATTGCACTGAAAAAGGAGATTGCATGGGTGACTTTGCATCTTAGCAAATGAGGACACTACCGTAATGCCTGAAGATTGGTAATTCTTTTTTACACTTCCACCAGAAAAATAGATCGAGAAAGAGGATTATAAATAAGGCAGATACTGAATTCAACACTGGTCAGAGAGTGGTGAAAAACACACCTTTGAGATGTGAGAAGTTGTTCGAGGAATTCAATCGACTCATCACTGATGATGAAGAAAGCCAAGTGGTCGAGGGAAGTAGGAAAGCTGTCCCCACTCAATCAATAACGAAATCTGCTGTTGACACAGTGCCTCCTGCTTAGCCTTCTGGATTATAAAGACCTTATCAGATGTTGGAGTAAGAAAACGAGAACTATCGACATTCATGGACTAAACGATGTTTTTTGACAATTTTGAACATTTCCAATTTTTTAAACCAACTGAAATTTTCATTTAATGCTGACCAATTGCTTAAGTATCACACATATTGTCATATTACAGCAATATTTGATTTATATTGATATAAAATACGATTGTATAGGAATGTATGCTCAACACATTATTTTGTACAGTCAACGTCTATACATTGGTCCATGCAAAGTAACACAGTCGTTGAGCACCGTCTTCCAGAAGGAATAGGAAGCTAAAATTTTGTCTCAATCATACTCTTGATAGGTCTAACAAACTGAGAGGGTGTCTTGGTTACTGGCTGGAACTTTATTTTTTACCATGTATCTGTGAACCACACTACCGAGCATTGATCCTTGTGGAACACCGCAGGTGACCAGCCTAGGCTCCGTCTCCTCTCCTGCCAAATGGACTGATTGCGTGCGTCCTCTTATGTAGGATTCAATGGTCAGCCAAATATTATGCAAGAGCATACAGCTAGGTAACATATGCCTGAAAGCGAGAGAAACAGATACATAGAGAAAGACAGAGAGAGGAACAGAGAGGCATGGAGTGCTAAAAGGAGGGATGTACGCAGATAGCTGAGAAATAAAAGTAGTATAGCAAGGAGTGTTATAGCCTAAGTGTGTACAATAAGTATTGTAGAGTGAGATAATGAAGAAAGATGTCTACACAGTAAAATTACTTTAGGATAGGCTTAGGCAGCGCTGAAGGTCTGACAAATACGAAGACCATGGCCATGAGAATGGTCGTTCCCTTACGCGTATACGAAGACATATACTTCGTTTATTCAAGAAAAACTAAGTTGACACACCGCAACTTATTACATGAAACAAAAACAAAAAGTATTTTAAAGAAGTAAATAGGCTGAAGTAACGATTGTTCACAGAATTCAGGCTGGAAGCGAAAGATAGATTAATTTCTAGTTCTTAGAATTAACACTGCGAACAGTCTTAAAAAGAACACGAGAGATGAAATTAAAGTCATCTTTTCTAGGCAGTTCAAAGTTGTGTGGTCGTGAACGCAGAGCATAAGGCCTTTTAACAATAGGTGGAAATAGACTTCGGAGTACATGATTTAAATTCCAGATGACACACTTTAAGAGTCTAAAGTCTGCATCATCAATCAAGCGGTCAAGATCAGGGTAATGAGAAGGGAGGTATCCCAATCGCTTGACCTTTTGTAAGAAGCGTTGAAGTTTGAGGCGATTAATTGCAGTGGTGTATCCCCACCAAGCAGGGGAGGCATACAGAAGACGAGAGATGGTTGTTGCACGGGCTACCTCGTGGAGGGCAGAAGAGGGGAGACCATGGGCTCGTAGGACTCTAAGCGCGAAGAGCGACCCAGAGCAGGTACTTAGAACAGCATTGACATGTGATGTTGCTCCAAGATCATCATTGATGGTCACGCCTAGTATGAGCATTGAAGTTACTCTCTCGATTTCCAATTCGGGAGGAGCAATTTTTGCTTTGGAACTGCGACGGAAGATAATCATTTCCTTGGATTTTCCTGCATTAAGTCTAAGATTGTTTCGTTCGGCCCAATCGGAAACATTATCAAGTTCCTCTTGAGTTGTATTTCGCATTGAGGTGCCAATGAGTAAATAAGTGTCATTTGCATATTTCTTCATTTTGTTTTGTGCATGTATCGGATGCAGGTCTGAGGCGCCGACAATGTATGATGAAGGACCGATCCCTGATCCTTGAACAACGCTGGCATTTATTGAAGCCAAAGTTGATATCAGCTTAGCGTAACGAGTGACGTGCATCCTATCACGCAGAAATTCAACCAGCCAGTTGTAGATGTGGTCAGGAATTTCCAGCTGAAATAGTTTTTGTGCTAAGGTAGAATGGCGCACAGAGTCAAACGCTTTTGAAAAATCAAGTGATATCAAGGTGACATAGTCATTTGTTGTCAGAAGGTCAGTGGCTTGTTGAAGAATGGCTATCAATGCAGCTGTAGTGGAGCCGGTGGGGCGGAAGGCAAATTGGTCCTCAAGTTTGACTGAAATGGAAGGGGAGTAGAAGGAAGGATAAACGTACTTTTGCACCAGTTCTTTTTCTGTCAGTTTTAAAATAGATACGCGTGTAAGGGAACAAGCTCACACTGTGCCACGGGGGTAGTTGTCCAGGGGTAATTGGTACGGGGGTAATTGTCTGGGGGTAATTGTCCAGGGGGTTATTGCCCTAGAACCATTAACCCCTGGTTCATTTCCTACCTCCAAGCTTTTAAAACCTTCCGTAGGCGACTTCAGCACATCTACCAGGACGCCACTGACTCTCTATCCAGAACAAAAACCCTATCAAACCTCAAATCAGCCACAAACAAATACCACAAACTCATCGCTGCTACCAAAAAGAAATATTACTCCTCACTCATTCACTCCAGCTCCTCCAACCCTTGCCATCTCTGGAGAGCTGCCAACTCTCTCTTTCATCGCAAATCTTCCTCTCCACTACCAAGTTCCATTCCAGCCCCTTCTATGGCCGATACATTCTGTTCATTCTTCTCCGATAAAATCTCCTCCCTTCGCTTCATATTGCAGTCCTTTCTTGATTTACAATCCTCAGAGCGAATCCGCTTCAAAGCTTCAATTCTTAACCTACAACTCTTTACAATGCTCCCAGCCCAGATATCTTTGCGAACTGTTCACTATCCAGCCAACCCAATCTACCCGATCATCCGCCTACCTTAAACTCTCTCGACCGCCGGTCACAGGTCATCTCAAGTTCTCCAACCACGCCATATCCAACTCAGCACCATGCCTCTGGAATGATCTGCCTCCTAAATTCCAATCCAGTCCCTCCATTATCATTACTAATCACACACCATCACCTTCCTAAGACTCCTCTATCCATCACATTTTGGGCTTTTCATTCAAAACTTAAGACACTCCTTTTCATGAACTCTTACACTGCCTCATCTGATCCTCCACCCTCCAATTCCCGGCCCAGACGACACCCGCCTTAGCAGCTGTTCCGCCCCTATCACCATTATCATTACTAATCAATCCTACGATCCTATGGTAACTCGACCCGTACCACCACGGACTACTCTCACGGACAAACCTTCTAACTCAACGCAGCATTCTTGAATAAGCTGGTGCACCGCACTTGGCTTTCGAGTGGCGCTTTAGAAATTTTGAGTTTACGACTACGATTACATTTAAAATATTTCAAAAATTGATAATTAGGCTACAATTTATTTTTATCTCTAAGACTTCTTCACGGACCGGTGATCAGAACTCCATAAACGGTGCAGGTCCGCAGAACACCACTGGGCTAGAGCTCAAAGAGGGAAGAGCCAAATAATTTATTGGTCTAAGGATTAATTTCTGGCCGAGCTCTAAAATTTGTGATTCCTTTCAACTTGTCATAGGCTATCTGTGTGAAACTGGTTTTCAACAATTCTTGCTATCAAAAACAAATATGGCCTAAATTTGCATTTGAAATTGACAAAATTAATATTAAACCAGATACTTTAAATCTATTCTAGTCAAAACAAACCCACAGCTCTATAATGTTAGGCTTGCTCTTTCCTACAGTGGTTTTAGACCAATTTTCCGTTTTTGCTGATATGATTACATGATTAAAACTACATTGACCTATATTTTAATTTTGCCACATAAGACTCTAATATACGGTGTCACCAACAATTAAAAGGACTTTTAGTTGTCACTGCAAGGGGCATCGCAATGGCATTTTGTTTCTGAACTGACATTGCTGGGGGAAGGGGTACGCCAACATTCTGTGTTTTTACTTGAGGGTACAATTAAAAACAAAGTTGGAAAACTACTGGTCTACCTGGTAACTCAATGTTCTGTTTTGTAGCATGCTGGGAGACCCATGCCTACAAAGTAGACTCCATAACGCAGTCCTTTGTAAGCCACAATCAATACCTGTCTTGGACCTAGGATTCAGGTTCACTTACCCACTCTGCACAAAAATTTAGATAAATAAGGACATGGCATCCCTGAATCAAATCAACATGATTCCTCAGTTGAGGACCTGCCATCTGAAAGTCGATGTAAACAGAATCAATCTATTACCCGGCCAGTTGTTGCGTTGTGCCAAACCAGACTCGGATTCAGAACCATCAGCGAGTTCAACGTTACATCATATTGCATCTGTAAGAAGGCCTGTCATTGTCAGTTTCTCTAGCCAGCAGACCAGGAACATGGTGTACATGTCAAGGACTTCATTCCGGTGGTCATCATTTCACCCTCCCATTCCTCCAGGTGCCAGCTCCCTGGAAACTCAAGAGTTAAAGTTTCCAAGTTAAGTTTTGCAAGTTGTTGGCGAGTGCTGAGCCATATGTATTGGGTCTTGTTTGGACTTAGTCATAAGCAGCTGGAAGACATCCAAGCTTCTAAGGTCTGCATGGCCCGGTTTATTGTCTGAACCGCGTTAGCAGCTGCAGATGCCAGACAGTGAACATATGCCTGATTTCCAGAATCTGGAGGCTATCTCAATGAGCTGCACATCATTGACTGCATGAAGTGAAGTCGATTTCCTTAAAATCTTAACTTCACTTGTGCTCATCCTTGCAGATTAGAATGCAGTTCAATATAGTTGCATTTTCCAGTTATATAAGAATTACCTTTCAGTTGTCTAAGATGGCCAATTAATTCGCTTGCTAACTGGAGCGGATCAGAAGCTAAGATTTTTGCAGATTTGGCAATGGTTTGAAGAATGAGGTAAATGTCGCCATCAAGCATGTTTGTAAATGTTATTTCAAGGTCACTTAGTAGGCTGAAGACTGATGACGAATGTAGCTTTGCAAGAAGATATTCAAAATTGCAAATGCTATGTTCCTTGAGGGCATCCAAATTACCTGTAATACAAGTTCAAACCATAAAAATAAATTTTATTGTGAAAGTAAACATAATAAGAAAAAAACATTTACACACCGCCAAAAAAAACAGGACAAGTCAGTAAGAAAATTCTGTATTACACAACCAACAAAGAAACAATCATTAGCTTACAAAAGAAATAAGCAACAGATGTGATATCTTACTGATGAAACATCGAGTTACCACCAAAGTTCACATTGGAAAGAATATGCATTTTTATCGGATTTGAGGTCATGTTATCGCAAATGCCTCATCTGGGTATGTTGCATCCTCGTCCACTTCTGTGATGCATATCAAGTCAATCACATGAAATATTCGTGTTTTGGATGACTTCAATAACACCTACAATCATCTCCTCATCGCAGCCACAACATGCTTGGCAACAACTGAAAATGAACAGTTCAGATCCATATTTCCACATGCTTCTCCAGCAAGCCTTTAGAACTAGACTATAAAGATTCCAGCAACACAACATCTACTGCCAAGAAAATCATGGATGCAATCTTATCAGACACTATACTTCAAATATGTAGACTTTACAGTATCGACCACCATGAACTCGCCATTCTTCTAACAGTTTACCATAATAAAGCGAGCATCAGTAGCACTCACAGCAACTTGTAATATACCAAATAGGCCATTGTAAGCATTTCCTGATTTAACATAGAGTAACATTTAACATCAACTCTCTATTTAGTAAAATATGAGCATCTGACTAGCATTATTAAAGGCTACTTACTTCAATCAATCGATCAATCAATCAATCAGAATTCATATAATGCCCCTTCAAGATACTTACTCAGAGGTGCTCCCAGGCGAGATCAAGCAAAGCAAAAAAGACCCTCAACAATGTGTGAAACTGAGAACAGTTTAGGAGATATTGCACAGTCAAGGGAAGCCTATTCCAGGTTATTGGATCAACCACAGAGAAGGAATGGCTCCGCATTGTTGCAGAGCAAGTGAATAAAGGTACCATTAAGTCTCCATGGACAGCAGAGCACAGTGTGTGGCAGCCTATGCAAGTGGAAAGGGATAGGCATAGCTCACACAGATAAGAAGACTACTTACTTACTTACTTACTTACTTACTTACTTACTTACTTACTTACTTACTTACTTAGAAACATTTAAGCAAAGTCATATAAGATCGTTATGTTGTCTTCCATTGACAATTCGTAACATTGCACCGAATGCATCTCAGGAAACATTTTCTAAATCTCTTAAATCGCATCTGTTTAGATCTGTTGGGTAGCTACGTTAAGCACCTTCATGAGATTCTTGTTAAGGCACTATATAAATGGTCATATACATACATACATACATACATACATACATACATACATACATACATACATACATACATACATACATACATACATACATACATACATACATACATACATTATAATAAAACATCTTTTTGCAATGACATCACTCTAGGTAGGTTGAGATCATGCTGCCTATGTTGTTTATTATGTGAAGTGACCTTACAGGAGCGCCTCTGAGCAAGTATCTTGAAGGGGCATTATATGCCACTTATGTAGGGCCTACCTGTGTACGATTGTACGCTACATGGAGATTTACCCGGTAATTTGATCAAGAAAAGCGCAAATATTATTGTTCAAAATGAGTCATGATCCATTAGTTGGCTTTGGTTAGGCCTATTGATCTATTCTTCAGATGGTCGCTTCAATATTTGTAATAAAAATCATCTAAACTGTTGAATTAAATTCAAGATATTCAAATAATTGAATGAAACATAGTTGCTTCCATAGTAAACTGCTAGACCATTGCTAAGAACCTGCTTTGCATTTTGCGATCATTAACCCATTTTACTTCAACTTTCCACATGGGCGCCCACGTACATTTTTACAGAAGAGGAAAAAACATAATTGATGGTTGCTTTGAAAATTTCAGCAATTGCTTGAAAGCTGTAAAACATGAAATTAAAAACATATATGGATATTATTCACGGAGGTGCCTAAAATAGGCCCTACTGTCAATTTCTTCTTTTCATTTTGTGAATCATTAACATCATTCTTTGGTGTCAAAAAATTTGTCCCCAAAAACGTAGTTGTTAAACGATCGGTGCCATTTTTCCAGGGGCAAGTGCACCTCTTGCACCACGTGCAGGCCCCATGATTTTTGCATTTTGCCTAAGTAGGCCTAGTCCTATATATGGTAGGATTAGTGCCAATGCCGTATTGACAGGAAATGAACTCTGTACATTTTTGCTTGGGAACCCGCTGCTGCCTTGGGTCCTGCAAGTCCTAGGGCAGGGCCTGAGAGTCGGTTAAGTCTGAGCAATTTTTCATTTCAGCATTCTAATTGTTGAAGATTAAAATAAATGGTCAAGTGACCGCATTGACGAAGCCAGGATACAATAAAATAATATTATCTTTATTCAACAATCTGGTTGACAGACCGCAACTGGTTACAGTGTACAATTATGCAGTTTAAACAATTCACAAGAACGGAGATCACAGAATACACAAATCTTAACTATACTAACTGAGCAGACCACCTGCAATAATCGGCGCTAATAGCAGCCTACAAAGCAAATCCGCCCAACAGGGGTTCGAACTCGCTACCTCTCGCACTCTACACCAGCGTGTTATCCATTGCGCTACCAGCCCCCCGATAACAAGACAAGTGATGAACTGGACTCCAAAGGGAAGACGCGGAAGAGGCAGACCAAGGAAAAACTGGCCGGAAACCATCAGGGAAGACTTGGAATGCATGGACATGACGTGGAACGAGGCAGTACAACTGGTGGTGGACAGAGAGAAAGGGAGCAGCTGCATTGCCCGATGTGCAGAATTGCACGTAAAGGACTTTCTTATCTAAAATTCTGGAACGCATTGTTGCCAACCAGCTGGTTGTTTATTTGGATATGAATGACTTGATGCCGTCGCAGCAGTCGGGTTTCCGTCGAAATCATTCAACGGAGACTCTCCTGCTTCGACTTTTGTCTGACTTCTATGGCGCAGTTGACCGTGGTCAAGTCACTCTTCTCGCTCTCTTTGACGTAAGCTCTGCCTTTGACTCTGTGGACCACTCAATTCTCCTGCAGCGCCTCTCCACTTCTTTCGGCTTAGTGGACCAGCCTCTTGATTGGCTTAAGTCCTTCCTATCTGATCGCTCAAACTGTGTAGTTCTTGGGTCGTCCAGATCTGCTTGGGTCCCTGCCCCTCTTGGGGTGCCCCAGGGTTCCGTCTTGGGTCCTCTGCTGTATCTTCTCTATACTGCTGATATCTGCTCCTTACTATCATCTCAAGGGCTTCTGCACCAGCTATTTGCCGATGATGTGCAAGCCTACATCCATACCTATTCGGCTGATGCGGTGGCCGCTGTCAGCCAGACGTGTAGGAAAATGGATGTCCTCTCTTTCTGGATGGCCTCCAATCGGCTACTCTTAAATCCATCCAAAACACAGTTTATTTGGTTGGGTGGTTGTAGGCAACTCCAGGGCATTGACCTCTCACAACTTGCTCTGCTCTTTCCTCATATCTCTTTTCCCTCACAGTTCGTGATCTGGGTCTCACCCTCGATTCTGAACTCACTCTGTCCCAGCAAGTGAACTTGGTTGCTCGGAGTGCCTATTACCAGCTTCGTCAACTCCGGGTGGTCTCCCGCTCTCTCTCTCACGACACGGTCGTCGTCCTTGTCCACGCCTTTGTTACAAGTCGAATCGACAATTGTTGCCCCTTACTTGCTGGTCTTCCCATTGGGGTCCTGGGGCGACTTGATCGTGTATTGCACTCCGCTGCTCGCCTTGTTGGGCGGCTTCCTAAATTTGCTCCTGTCTCTGCATATATGCGTGATGTGCTGCACTGGTTGCCAGTGTCCCAGCGGATCTCATACCGCATTGCTGCTGTGGTCTCTCGCTGTGTCCTTGGCTGTGCTCCGTCGTATTTGCGCGATCTTTGCTGCCCAGTCTCTGACGTTGCAGCGCGTCGTGTACTTCGTTCTTCGGCTAGGGGTGAACTTCTGGTCCCGCGGGCCCGCTTAACTATTAAGCAGCGCCGTGCTTTCTCGGTTGTGGGGCCTACAGTCTGGAACGACCTCCCGGTTACGCTTCGCTGTCTACTTGTGGCCCATCCGGCTGGGTTCTACAAGTCTCTCAAGTTTTTTTTCTTTGCTCCTGGTTGGGCTGGGAGCGCCTCTGAGCAGTTTCTTGAAGGGGCGCTATATAAATGCTATGAATGAATGAATGAATGAATGAATGACTGATGATGATGATGAATTGTTGAACCATTGCAATTCTTGTTCAACACGTTGACCACCCAGTACGAGTTAACTCGTACTGGTTGCAGTCATTTAACATGGCGTGTAGGCAGTCAACGTGTTAAAGTTGGATTGATGAAAAAATTCCTGCTTGAATGGAAGATAACAGTTCTTGCTTAAATAGAAGCTGGATGTATAAAAAAGTGTTTTTTTACTAAATAGAGTCGGATTAATGAAGGTACTTTTTCATTCAACTGAAGTTGGATTGATGAAAATAATTCTTCATTCAACTGAAGCTGGATTGATAAAAATAATTGTGCAAATCCCTTAGTTATCAGCAATGTTATAATTCTAGAAGCATACTGCAATATTAAAAAGTGTGGATTTTATATGGAAGGAGAAAGGCTGGAGCTGAAAATTCTAATCGGAAAAGTGCCTTCGATAGTTGGTACATCAAAGATTCTTTTGAATTCGTCAGCCAAAATGACATAAATGTTTCTGTGATATGCAATTCTGCGTACAAGCTCTGAATACCTTTGCCAAAAGTTCTTGGTACAGCTGTTAGCACTACAGAAAACCTGAAAAAGCATCGCGAGGTACTTAGTTGCATTATTATCCTACTGTTTTTGTAGCATTATTATCACTCACCATGCTGGACGATAACAATGTAAAGAACATGCAAACCAGCTTTACTATTTCTCTTTCAAAGGAGATAAAAATAGACTCTTGCTTCACAACAATACAATAGGCCATTATTTCCGTTATTTAGGTACTCTCTGATTCAAGTGAAAAACTTCAGCTAGCACGTAAGTGACATCATGAATCTATGGCACAAATCGGAAATCCATGTAGGCCAAGTTTGTTCAAGAGTGGGCGCACCATTTCTGCACCACCAATGATATTTTTATGGCCTGCAAAGTCTTATCTAGAGTGATTATGATGATATCAAATTTTATGACTGATAATGATGACCAAAGTGAAGATTTGATAGACCTAATTTGACTGTTTTTATGTTAAAAAACGCACTGTTTAAGATTTACTTTTGCAAGAAATTTATGAGGACGGGCTCACCAAATTATTTTCTAGAACTCTAGTCCCAACAATGCTGAGGCTCCTTTGGCACCCTGGCCTGAGGCTAACTGAAAAATATTGTCACTGGCCCACCATTAAAAAGGGTTGACACCCATGATTTAGGCCAGTGGTGGCCAACCTTTTGTACATAGAGTGCCACAAAAAATCTGGCGTACCGTCCGCGTGTCACCACATATATAACCCAAAGAGGCATTGTGACCAGTGCCAATTTTAAACATGCACTTACATAAGTAGCTATGCAGATTCGGTGTAAGCACAGTGTTAGTTCATGACTAACAGACTATAAAAAATGATTCTTTCTTACTCCAAATGGCCGACTGTGTCAGGTTGCGTTCAAAGGTAATGTTGCTCATTATTATTGTTCGATTTTGGGCACACTTGAACCCTGGGAAATTTTTTGTTTTTTGTTTATGCGCCTCTGAGTAGTTTTTTGAAGGGGCGCTATATAAATGCTCTGAATGAATGAATGAATGAATCATACATAACTCGCATAAATTTGACCATAAATTTCAATTGATCACTTTTGCGGGAAAAAATTACTGTTCTGCCAAAGGTGCTTTTCTGGCAGATAAAATTAGTCCTGATAGCTGACCTAGGTTGGCTTTTTCATTAGAGTTCCCATGTTACTCGCTGAAGTGACGTTCAGCATTAATTATTATTATTATTATTATTATTATTATTATTATTTACATACCACAATTGTTACAGTACATAGCAGAGAAACAGAATTTGAATGACTTTCCCAGATTAAAAATAATCTTACTTTTCTTCTAAAAATGCTGTTCTTACAAATTTACAACAAACTTCTGCAAGACAATGATATATCTTCATACTTTGTTGAGGAACTATAGCTGTCTTTCTGCAACGCTAATGTCAAACCGGTACCGGTAGCCAATAAGAAAAACCTATTTGAGAAGATCAGGCAGTAGCCTACATGTATCTTCCTTTGTTTGATCCTGCAACCCAAAAGTGGGGGAACCCAAATTCTTATCTTCGAATGGCAGAAATATGCTTTGGAGAAAGTGGACTTTGACCATCAGCCTCAGTCCGCGTGGAGCTCCTGTGTTGCGTCCGTCTGCAGCTGTCAGGCTAATTGGCCTCACCTCTGGTCACTGCAGCTACGGAGATACAGAGGCACCTAAGATTCGTCTACACTATCAGACCAAGCATAAATATCTTTCAAACATGCCAAGGTCCTCCGTGCCACTCATCATAGGTCGGCGTGCCACAAGTGGCACGCGTGCCGCAGGTTGGCCACCACTGATTTAGGCCTATGATAAAAATTACCAACAGACAACAGAGTTTGGGTACTTAATGTAGCATGTCACCAGAACACCCAGACATCATCACATCATCCCCATCCTCAAGTCACTGATTGAAAATCCGAGAGCGAATCCGCTTCAAAGTTCTCTCCTTAACCTACAACTCTTTACAATGCTCCCAGCCCAGATATCTTTGCGAACTGTTCACTATCCAGCCAACCCGCTCTACCCGATCATTTGCCTGCCTCACACTCTCTTGACCGCCGGTCACAAGTCATCTCAAGTTCTCCAACCAAGCCATATCCAACACAGCACCATGCCTCTGGAATGATCTGCCTCCTGAATTCCAATCCTTTTCAGTCCCTCCATCATCATTACTAATCACACACCATCACCTTCCTCAGGCTCCTCTATCCATCACACCTCGGGCTTTTCATTCAAAACTTAAGACACTCCTTTTCACGAACTCTTACACTGCCTCATCTGATCCTCCACCCTCCAATTCCCGGCCCAGACGACACCCGCCTTAGTAGCTGTTCCGCCCCTCTGATCCTATGGTAACTCGACCCGGACCACCACGGACTACTCTCACAGACAACCCTTCTAACTCAACGCAGCGCTCATGAATAAGCTTGTGCCCCACGCCTAGCTTTCGAGTGGCGCTTTAGAAATATTGAGTTTACAATTATGATTACGATGTCAGAAGAACATGAGTATTCAAAAATCATAATGGATATCTATTACTCTGGCGATTACATGCTAAAAGACCGATGCAATGAAATTGAGTTGAACATTTGTGTGGTAACTAAAAGTAACTATAGTTACTTTGAACAAGTAACTTCAATCCGTAACTAGTTACTTTTAAGGTAATCAGTTACAGTAACTAGTTACTTTTTGCAGTCCAGTAACTAGTTACAGTAACTGATTACTTTTAAAAAGTAACTATAGCCAACACTGGGCTCAAGTGAAAAATCTGTGACCAAGCAAACTAAAAAAATAGATATGCCCACAATAGTATGGCCCATTTAAGTGGAGCTTCCATTTAGTGCAGAGAACTTTGATTCACCTGAACCACACACAAATTTTCACAGATATGACCCACATTAGTCTGTAAAGAAAAGAATCTTCAGCTCATGCACAACGCATGAGAACAGAAAATAAATTACAGTATACCAACCAGATTGGTTTGGTCCCACACTTAAAAAATTACAGAGCATTGGAGGAAACTGGTGCACAGAACAAAGCTGACAGTCAGATGGGAAAACATAGGCATGATGGGCGATAAGCGAGATGACAGTCAGTCAGCCCCAGTCAATAAATGCAAAAACTGACAAAAAACAAAATATAAATGGAGAAAATACTCATCTCTATCAGCAGCAAGAGCAGAAAATAAAGGTAACCAGACTGATAAATTTAAGCAACTGCAAAATTGGCAAAAAAATTAAAATAAAAAATTAGAAAACAGTTCTATTTAGATCAACTGACCAACTAATCCATCGAGTCGCACGAAGTAGCGAAAAAAATACACATTCCATAAGTTACTCCTTTCATCAACAATGGGAATCCCTAGAAGTCAATTTAAAAAAACCTGTAGTCCAGAAAAACAGTGCATAAATGTTTACATACAAAGAAGTGACCATACAATAATGTCCTCAGCATGATCATACCACTAATATAAATGTCTTTAACTCAGAAGGGGAGAGAGCTAAAGCTCAAGTCTGAAATTATTCATGACAAATATAATTTTAGGAGTTAAAAAGCTGCTATGACCTGCATTCAGAAGATGATACCAAAGTTCTGACAGACGTCGTAAATTGTAGGTGGTTTCACTTAAGAGTAAAGGCTGATGACACACATAACGGCATCCTGTATCAATTATCTGTACTCCTTTCTCTGGAACAACGAGTGGTTTGCTATACTTCCAGGTCTCCAAAAAGTAGTCTGCCATGTCTTTGTGAGAAAGTTTGACATAATCCAATTGCTGGCAATAACGTTTGGCGGCAGTCATTGCCACTGAATGGTGTGACCAACAAAGCATTAGTCGGCCATCAGTGAGGCATTCCACCACCAGACAACCTTGACCAGAAACAAAATGAAGAAGAGCATCTTTATACATAGACTGGCATTAACATAGGCAATAAAATCTAAATCTCAATGCTCACAAAACATTGCCTGTTAGCTCAAGTTGTATTCTTCTTCTTTGCGTATGCATTGCGCACCAAATAACATCAACCAGCTTGGTGTGGGATGATCTGTCTGTAATGGCGCGTGACCGGGATTCATCTCAAGAATTCGGTCTGCTGGTTGGATCATTCGCAATACCGATGCGGCTGGAAACCGGACCAGTGTTGACAGGGAGCGCGACGAGAACGCTGATCCAATGCTCCCCAAGTTGTATTCATACATGTACAAGGTGGTCCAGCATAAATTATGAACTTTTCGTGCATATAACTCAGCCAATTTTCTAATTCATTTATACTTTTTGTGTCACATTCACTCTAGTATTTGCTCTGAAAAAGTTGCGCTGGTAATAGGTTACATTTTAATTATATGCTTGGGACAACCTTAGCTACCACATTTTGTTTTCAATTGTGGCGCAAATGATGATAACGTTTTGATTCTAATTGTACGAACTGATAAGGGATTTAATTCTATTCTATTTTGTTTTGGATTTATAAAGCGCATCTCACAGTACAACCTAATCAGAGGCGCTCCCAGTGCAAAGAACTCCTGGAAAAAGAAAAGTCTTAAGACACCTGGCAGAAAAAGCAAAGCCTCCAGATAAAATCTGAGCATGAATAATAAATAGTAGGAAGGCTATTCCGCAGTAAGGGCAGACAGAGGCAAAGGTGTGATGTTGGGCTGTGGCAGTCCGAGATCGTGGTACAAGAAGATCATGACAGTCTAAAGAGCCAAGAGGACGACCAACGGTAGCAGAGAAAGACTTCCTAATAAGATCACAAAGGTAGCGAGGTGTTTGACCCAAAAACATCTTATAGGTAAGACAAATAATTTTATATTGCATCTGGGCAGTCAAAGGAAGTCAGTGAAGGTGCTCGAAGTCGAAATGTGAGAGAAACGAGGGAGGCAAGCAATCAAACGAGCAGATGCATTAAGTACCGATTGGAGAGGAGCCAGGCGGAGTTTAGGTAGGCCAATGAGTAATGAGTCACAGTAGTCAATGCGGGAACAGATGAAGGCATGGACCATAGAAGAAAAAATCGACGAATAGACAGATTGCTGAATGGCAAGTAAACGACGTAGATGATAGAAGCTTTTTGGAAGATGTTCACACTGGTCCGCCACTTGATGGAAGATGTTCACACTGGCCCGCCACTAAAAAAGGTTTGACACCCTTGCTCTAGAGCTTCGGAAAGGCATTAGAATCACGAGCAATCAGGTTCTCCCAATAGTCAGTGGCATAGATGAGGGGGTTTGTTTAGGGGTTAAACCCCCATTGGCTTGGGAATTTTTTTAAAGGTTATTTATCCACTTAAATAAGAAAAAACAAAACAATTGTTTGTAGTAACAATTGTTTTTCTTACTTGATTCCCTTTTTATTTACTGTAATACTGTGGGGTTGGTGTCAGGAAGGCATCTGGCCAGGCCACAAAACCCCCTAATAAATTCTTGGTTACGCCACTGCCAATAATGTTGCTCCTTGCTCTAAAGAAATTGATGTTCCCTATCTGGCCTACATGCCATTTGATGACCTGTCCCCTGATTTTTTCTTCCGTGGTTCATGCCTTCATCTGTTCCCAAATCGACTACTTATACCATAACTCATTATTCATTGGCTCAAAACTGCACTTGGTTCTTCTCCAATCGGTACTTAATGCAGCTGCTCGTATGATTGCCTGCCTTTCATGTAACTCATTTTGACTTTTATGACTGAGCACATTCATTGGCTTCCATTAACTGCCCAGATTCAGTTTAAAATCCTCTTCTTACCTCTACAATGTTTTTGGGTGTCGCTCCTCACTACCTGGCCTATCTCAGCTACCCCTGGACGTCATCATCCGCACCTTCATCAGCCGCAGAGTTGATCATTGTTGCTGGCTCCGTTCTTGCTGGTAGCCACTTGGAGCTTTATAGGGCGACTTGACCAGGTCTTTCATTTTGCTGCTCAGCATAATTGATCATATTAAAAAATGTGACTCGATGTCTGCCTACATGCATGATGTTTTGCTTTGGCCTCTTGCCTTGCAACACATCTCCTATAAGATAGCAGCACTTGTCTTGGTGGAGTCTCACTGGTATTGCTCCATCTTACTTGTCTGAGCCCGGTTTCCATCTTAGTCTCCCATTGAGCTTTGTGCTCTTTGGCTAAGGGTGGGCGCCTGCAGGGCCGTAGCAACAAAGCGCGTGGCCCCCTCCGAACACATATCCGGGGCGGCGGGGCCCTTTACAATGCAGAAACTGGAATGTGGTATTTATTTCATGCAATTATACAGGGTTTGTATTGTATAGACCTACAGTGTACATGCAGGCCCTATTCCGTAATTACTTCATGGTTTTATCAGTAAAACTGACATGGCATAATATACATGCATGTGCAATAGCGTCAATAAATGTCAACTACCTAGTTATAACTTAACTTTTTTGACACTTTTAGGGGCCCCCTTTCCATGCGGGGCCCCCTTCGGTCGGAGGGTACGGAGGGCGGTCGCTACGCCTCTGGGGGCCTGGTCCCTCGAGCCTGCTCCTCGGTCAGACAGTGCAGAGTCTTCTTGGTTGTTAGCCTTTCACTTGAAATGGGCTCCTGCTTGCGCTGCACTTACTACCTCCGAATAATTTGACTGCTTTCTACTAGTTGCTTAAGTATTTTATCTTTAGTCATTGCTGTGCTATAGTGTCTCAGGAAAGGCTTCTTGAAGGAGCACCATATAAATTTCTGCCATAAATGAATGACTTAATGAGCCAAGACATGATCATAGGATCATAAGAACAGCTGAAAGTTACTTGAAAGAGTCAAGGATTCTTTTCTGATGTTGTGATATACTACTAAAAATAAAAATAAAACTATGTTTCTAAGTATGAACAATGTACGTATATTCTTTATTAAACCAATTGCACATCCACACTCAGGTGTACATACATCTCAAAAACAATCAACTGTCAATATGTGTCCCATCTGACCAAAACCAGGCGTAAGTCGCTACACACGCTTCCGAGATAATGACCAAAATGTGAAAAAACCGAATTTTTTCAGTTTTTAGTTTTTGACAGAAATGATAAATAAATATGTTTCATACACATTAAAACCAAAAATTTGCAATTTTTTTACATGACATTGTTGAGAATTTTGTGGTTTTTATTGTTCAAATAATTTGATGACTTTTCTCGCCATTTTCCACTTTACCGCCATTGGTAGCCATATTCGGTATGTGGCTAACAAAATAAATTAGGTATCAGTGAAAAGCCCAGACTTCCCTCTAGCCTACTATGCTATCTGTTTATTTGTTGCAAATTTGATTTAATTATGAACATGTTCTAAACAATCTTGCATTTCTAAGTTATAGAAAACTTTAAACACATTTTTCTCAGAATTGTAATTTGGACGGTCGAACCATATTTTACTCATAACTTTGGACAGAAACATGGCAGAGCAATAGGATTTGTGTCATTTTAAAGAAGAGACTTTATTCTTTTAGACACTCATTTTGTACAAAACCAACCTACGCCTGGTTTTGTTCAGATGGGTCACATATGAGCACAACATTCTAACTATAAACATCTTGCACAGCAAACAATCGTGGTCACCTAGTGAATTGCTGGTTTTTGTTATCTTATTTTTGGGTGGAAGTGCCTGGACTCATCAGGACTATAGAGAAAAGACATCAGCTTGAAGACAGTTGCCCAAATGTGACACCGGGGGTCAAAGCCTGTCACATATCATTTTTTGTACTTGTTATCAAGTCATATTCTACAGTTAATCTGCTTCAAAATACTTTTTACAGAATGAAAATACATTTTTTTCTAATTGAAGTTATATTTGTTCGATTCTGTAATTTGTAAACAAAACACAAGTGAGAAATCGAATCCAAAGTTTCAGAACATTTGTGTCATAAAATTCCTTAGCAACCATTATTTAATTATTTTGAAATTTTGCTCATCAATAAATGATTATATTCTGTATAAAAAACAGCAAATTCCATCAACATCAAGCGGTGTGGTGGTGTAGTGGTGGCGTCGTTGCCTTGAAGCCGGAAGGTTCGAGGTTCGAATCCACCTCGCCGCGTAGGGACCTTGGGCAAGTCCTTCACTCGCAATTGCTCAGCGCTTCTGCGTGAAACCCCGATGCAGTGTCCGCGCTGTAGTCGGGAGCGCCTCTGAGTAGCGGTTGAGGGCTGGAAGAGGCGCTATAACAAGTGCACATACAAATACTACTTTCCAAATTGTGATAGAATTACAGGAAACTGCCAAATTTAAGAATACAAATAAATGACTTAATGAAATCAAACAAGCCTGTGCAGGCATAGGTCCAGTCTATTCATCGTAGACAGAAAATAGGATGTATGAGTCTAATACTTAAAAAAAAGAACCATGCTGTACAAGATAAGCATGACTATAAAAATATGTAGACCTATTCATGTCAAAACACCTCTGCGACTTAATGTGCAAGCCTCTTTCTGCAAGTTCATCATGCCCTCCAGTGGCGGATCCAGAACGTTTCGAAGGGGGGGCCAAAAAATTTTTGGGCCGGGGTCGGAAAATTTTTCGTTGATCTTTCGCTGAAAAATCTGATGAACTTTTTTAGTCATTTTTGTTTAGCCCCCACCTCAGGGGGAATTGAGGTTTCCGGAGGGGTAGATAAATGACCGTCTGAAGACAATCATGAGGCGTGCAGCGCCGAGAGTGGTTGGGGAGGGGTGTGGGGAGGGGATATGCCCCTCCCCACCAGAAACTTTTTGAATTTTCACATTGCAATGGTAGCATTTTAAGCTGTTATCTTAACAAAATAGCTGTACTTTTCAGTGCTTATAAGAGTGCCATAAGGTCTCAATAAATATATTATAGACTTTACTTAAAAACTTCTTTCCCGAAAACTAGATGTTCTTTTTTAAGTAACCCGATGGAAATCTTCAAAAAGGGTGTTCAATTTTCCTTCCCAAAAAACTTATGACATTTTTTGGTCATCCGTGTGAAATATTAAAAAAGGTGTTTATTTTTTCGTCTAAAAAGAGTGATGACTTTTTAGTTTTCCGTGCGAAAATTTCAAGAAAAGGTGTTCAATTTAGCATCCCAAAAAACTGATGACTTTTGTAGTCATCCGTGCGAAATCTTAAAAAAGGTGTTTAATTTTTCGTCTAAAAAGAGTGATGACTTTTTAGTCTTCCGTGCGAAATTTTCAAAAAAGGTGTTCAATTTAGAATAAAAAAAAACTGATGACTTTTTGTAGTCATCCGTGCGAATTCTTAAACAAGGTGTTTAATTTTTCGTCTAAAAAGAGTGATGACTTTTTAGTCTTCCGTGCGAAATTTTCAAAAAAGGTGTTCAATTTAGAATCCAAAAAAACTGATGACTTTTTGTGGTCATCCGTGCGAAATCTTAAAAAAGGTGTTTAATTTTTCGTCTAAAACTTAACATGTTTCGCCCTGAAATTTTTTGGCATCTGCAAAAAATAAATCACATCCCAAACACTGTTGTTAGTGTTAACTTGATTTGTAATTAATAGTTAGTTGTACTTAGTTATAATTGTGTTTATTGGTGTTAATGTTTTTACAATTTACTACGAATATATACACGAATAACATACATTGCATGCCATAAATCATAGTTGGATACTGTTGAAAGATTGTTTCATTTCGATGCTTTATATTAAGACAATACAATTGCGTGAGAGACTTAGATTAGATTTTAACTACATTTATACATTATTTTTATTATAGATTTTAATTACATTTATACATTAATTCTCCTGTGCATGACTGACACCCTGGAAATTTTTTGGGGCCACCATGGATGGGGGCCACGTCCCATGGTGATTTGAAATGGGGGGGCCATGGCCGGATTGGCCCCCCTGGATCCGCCCCTGATGCCCTCTTCGTTCTGCTGACCGCCTTAATCTATTTTACCTAGATCACGAACCTCATTAACCCAGCATTGGGCTTTTGCCTTTGTTGGTCCTTTAATGTGGAATCACCTTCCCTCTGGAATTCGTGACAGGATTCTTGTAGGAAATTCACCTGCAATAATCTGCATCTTTTCGCTGCTTTAAGACATTTCTTTTTTCATGAACCTGTCACACTGAGAACACTTCTGAACAGCTCTGCTGTGAGAAGCGCTTTACAAATGTTTTATTAGATTAGATGATTTAATTATATGGAAACAATTATTGTGACCAATACAGCATGGGCGAGCCATGTTGTATATACGAGTCTTGTATATATAGATAGTAAGTCTAAATCTCAAAGAGCTTGTAAACAAAGAAGCATGAATAGGTCTACGAATCAATTGTGCCTGATGACAGTTTGAACTTGGTCTGATAAATTATGTTAGACTTTTCAGTTCTTATAAAGAATTTTAATTATCTACCCACTTATACAATAATTAGTGTCCCTACTTATACCTCATACGTTTAATTACGTTTGAGGCAAGAATAGATTTTATCTAAGTTAAGTTATTAAAGCAAATCAAAGCCTACTAATGAAACTTGCCATAGACTTACACAGCTATGATTAAAGAATGCCAGTTGAGCCTTGTTTACCAAAATTGACAATGACGTCGGTAGGCCTATTTATCCATGTTAGGGTAGCTATCATCAGTGGTAGGCCCTATCAGGATCTATAAATAAAAAATGAGCAGCAGCAACCATCAACTCACTAGATGCACATGGGAAATATCGAAAGTCAGTCTTGCAAGATGTCTGGTAAACCAAAAAGACTCTCAGAAAACTGAGTCAGAGGTATGGTTCGAATAAGTATCATCACTGCCTTAACTGACCGCTCAAACTGTGTAGTTCTTGGGTTGTCCAGATCTGCTTGGGTCCCAACCCATTTTGGGGTGCCCCAGGGTTCCGTCTTGGGTCCTCTGCTGTATACTATACTATACTGCTGATATCTGCTCCTTACTGGCATCTCAGGGTCTTCTGCACCAGCTATTTGCCGATGATGTGCAAGCCTACATCCATACCTACTCGGCTGATGTGGTGGCCGCTGTCAGCCAGATGTGTAGGAAAATGGATGTCCTCTCTCTCTGGATGGCCTCCAATCGGCTACTCTTAAATCCATCCAAAACACAGTTTATTTGGTTAGGTGGCCGTAGGCAACTCCAGGGTATTGACCTTTCCCAACTTGCTCTGCTCTTTACTCATATCTCTTTTCCCCTCACAGTTCGTGATCTGGGACTCACCCTTGATTCTGAACTCACTCTGTCCCAGCATGTGAACTTGGTTGCCCAGAGTGCCAATTACCAAATTCGTCAACTTCGGGTGGTCTCCCGCTCTCTCCCTCACGACGCGATTGTCGTCTTTGTTACAAGTCGAATCGACAACTGTTGCTCCTTACTTGCTGGTCTCCCCCTTGGGGTTCTGGGGCGACTTGATCGTGTCTTGCGCTCGGCTGCTTGTCTTGTTGGGCGGCTTCCTAAATTTGCCTCTGTCTCTTCCTATATGCGCAATGTGCTGCACTGGTTGCCTATGTTCCAGCGAATCTCATACCGCATTGCTGCTGTGGTCTCTCGCTGTGTCCTTGGCTGTGATACGTCATACTTGCGTGATCTTTGCTGTCCAGTCTCTGATGTTGCAGCTCGTCGTGTACTTCGCTCTTCGGCTAGGGGTGAGCTTCTAGTCCCGTGGGCTCGCTTAGCTATTAAGCAGCGCCGTGCTTTCTCGGTCGTGGGGCCTACTGTCTGGAACGACCTCCCGGTTGAGCTTCGCTCTCTACTTGTGGTCCATCCGACTGGGTTCTACAAGTCTCTCAGGTCTTTTTTCTTTGTTTGTGGTTGGGTGGGGAGCGCCTCTGAGTAGTTTCTTGAAGGGGCGCTATATAAATGCTCTGAATGAATGAATGAATGAATGAAAGCTGTCAGTTGGACAGAAACAGGGCTTTTTTTAACGTGAAGAATGTGCAGTTCTAAATGAATTTGTGCTGTTGTAGAAGCACTTCTGTACAGTTAAAACTAGCAAAAAATGGTTATTTTCTCCGATTAGAAGTAATTTACCATGGAGGATGGAAGGAAAAGAAGGGGTTGTGCAGTTCTAAAAATTCCTTAAAAACAGCCCTGGACAGAACATAAAACAAACGAAGAAGTGCTGAGAAGAATCGGAGAAAAAAAGACCACTAATAAGAACGATAAAAGAAAGGTAAAGCAAATGGATTGGACACACACTAAGAGGAGATTCTTTGCTAAGAATAGTGATCGAGGACAAAATGGAGGGCAAAAGAACAAGAGGAAGACCGAGACAGATGATGCTGGACTGGATGATGAAGGACGGTTACTAAAAACTCAAGGAGAAGGCGTAACGGAGGATGGAGTGGCAACATTTTGCATTCGAAACTGCCTAGGAGCAGAGAACCTGAAGAAGAAGATTGCTAGAATAGGGGTAGGAGATGGGAGTCCAGATGGGGCAAATGCCCCCCACATTTCAGGCAAGTCTGTTTTTCGGGCAAGTAGACCCGGGAATATGTTAAGCAAACTTCTTGAAGTTCAATGTTCATTAGTACACCACATTATCTCCCAGTTCCATCTTGTCCGAATCGAGTTAAATATTAGCTCACAACAACCGTGGAAAGCAGAAATTCCTGAAAAAATTCTGAATTCACGGTAGCATTTTGTAAATAATGGCGAGAATCGCTGCAAATTCAAGAGCCGAAATTTGTCCGAAAATTAGGAAAATTGGGGAAATTCACAGCATGCAGGTTAGTGCCACAGATCATGGAATTCACTGACTGAATGACATCGAAATTTCTACTATCCTTGGTCATGAGGCATAATAGACACGATAATCTTGCGATCATCAACATTGAACGTGTAGATCTTGGTCTGCTCTCTGAAAAATTTCCAATCTTTTCCTTCTTGTCAAGACAGTGTGCGGGAACAGGGTGTTGCACTTGATATTCATCATCATCATCAAAATCATTGGGTTCAATGCCCGTAAGAGTTCGAAGCCACTCTCTGTCTGAGTCTATCTCGCGTCATGCTGCCCAGCTTCAACAGGTCCGGTCAGCAGGTCTGCTCCATGCCATTAACATCTTGGAGCAGCTAGACCACCTTGTCTAAATGAAGAGAATATTGGGAGAGAGGCATGAAGGACAACCTGGGTCAATGCCCATATGTGTCCCATGCTCTCCCCCGACTCTCTCCACCGGTCTGTCCTGACCGGCCTGTGCATGTCTGCTTCGCATCATGACACCTTGAAGCATCTGGGTCGCTACGTCACTTGTGCTGTGGTTTTTGCGGATTTCAATCGTCTTGGTCTTTTACTGCCAGCTTATCGCCACCCATCTGGCAAACCTTCCTTCTTTGCCCAGGCTTAGGACCGGCACAGGGAAGTTGTTTGTTCCCTGTGGCGGAGGATGGATGCAGTTTAACATCGTGCCCAGGACTTGATATTACAGGTAGGATATTACCTTAACTGATCATGCACATTTCCAAAAGCACACGTTCCTCATATTTGGATTTAAAGTGTCACAGGATCTTTCGCCGTTCAGTCTCTGCCCATTGGCTTCCTCTCCGTGCTCATATACAATCTAAATTCCTCACTCTGATCTTCAAGGCTCAGCAGGGTTTTGCTCCAAATATCTGACAGACGTTATACTAAGGTCTCACTCAGCATCCTCCAGCCGTCCACTTCGTTCATCCAACAGACTTGACCCTTGCCTCCTCCTCCTAGAACTGCTATGGCTCAGTCTTAGTCACTTGTCTCAATCAGGGGCGGATTCAGGGGGGGGCCAATCCGGCCATGGCCCCCCCCATTTAAAAATTGCATGGAACGTGGCCCCCCCCCCATTTGGTTTCAGAAACATGTAGTGGGAGAGAAAAACAGGACATCTGGCCCCCCCTATTAGAAAATCGTACGGGACGTGACCCCCCCGTTCGGAAATGGCATCTCCTTTTCCCGGAAAATTGATTGACAACTAAAAAAAAAAAAAAAAAAAAAAAAAAAGGTCATCAACTTTTTTGGCGGATAAGTTGGTATCTTTTTCCCGAAAAATTGGTCGATGACTAAAAAAAAAAAAAAAAAAAAAAAAAGGTCAGCAACTTTTTGGGCGGATAAGTTGGTATCTTTTCGAAAATTTGGTCGATGACTAAAAAATTTTTCTACTGTCTCACAATACCAAAAATTTTGGCCCCCCCCTTCGAAAATTCCTGTATCCGCCCTTGGTCTCAATTGATCCTTTTCTTTGTAATAAGCTTTCACCTTGCGTTCCCACTTTCTCTGGCAGTCTCTCTTTTTCCCTCCCTCATCTTAAAACCTGCTTCTTCGCGCATGGTCTTGCGCATTAGGAGTGCTACTGAACGGTTCAGAGGCGCTTTGTAGATGATTAAATACGATACAATACAAAACAATGTACAATTATGAATTTAATCAGTTGCTAATGTGAAGTCTGAACTGGTTAAGTGTCAGGAATATTATACAAAGGCTACAAAATAAATTTGCATATAGGTCCAAAATTACCTAGCCTGGTCCCTATAATATGGCCGGGCCCCAGGGTATACTTGCCTCTCTGCCCCTTGTCTCCGGGTGTGGGTGCAAGAACATAGATGGCTATGTGTGCACGACATCAATTATTCCGGGTTTATTTTTTGGGCAAAAGTAAAATTTTGGCTCCCCCCATTGCTGAAATGTCCTCTATGCCTATGACTGCTAGGTAGGCATTGAGTAAAGCTTCTATTATTTGGCCAAAACTTGCTCATTTAAACCGGTGACACAAATTAATAGGACCATCCAATAGCATATTGGAGGTATAATTTAATAAGTGGTACACAGGGCTACAAAAGAATAGTCTGGTGGGCGCATGAAAATGCGGTCTTTCGTGGCAAATTTTAGCTCTGAAAACTGTTCATTGAGCCACTTCAGAGCAAATCTTGACACCACATGTGTTCAGAGTCATTTTTCTCTAACTAAATATTTGAATTTAAAATTTCTAATTGCAGATATTGAAAGTACATATTTTTCAATAGAAATACACCTCAAAATGATATTTAATATTTTTGACCCTTCTCGCCTACCATCAGGTCCCCACGAGTAGAAGAGGATCGACGACCTGACTGGCTGGAGACGGGAACGCAGAGCTCCCTAATGTACGCTGGGGCAGCACAGACCATGGATGCTCGTCCCATAATAATGATCTTGAATGCAATCCTATCTTCAACCGGGAGCCAATGCAACGTATCTCACATTTAAATGCGACGTTATGCTCGCCTTTCACAGTATTAACTAAGTTATTCATAGACGCTCTCAGTGCAGTTACAACAGAGAAAGAAGACTGTGTCTCAGTTTATTCAGAATTATAACCTACAGTTTCGCAGCTATTGACCACCAGAACCACCCAGTGGAGGGATTGGTAAATCTCCTTAACCATAAAGGCCTGCGTTTGAGCGAAAAGACAAAATTTTGCTTTTTAGACTATGGGGTAGTTTTGGAGCTTTCCATCTCAAACCTTGCAGGCAGAGATAAGAGTGCGACCAGGGCCATCACGCCCACAGTCAGCAAACACAACGGGCAGGTTGGGTTTGGCTGTGGGGGTTAACCAAAATGTGCAAGGGTGAAAAATATTTTCCCGGCAACGCCTGTTACCGCAGAGTGGTGGGGTTTGCGTGGTATTGGGGTCTGGGTACGGGAGGCCGTAGCGGTGGGGAGGGCGGAAAACCACAATTTCCCGGGCAATGCCGGGAACCTCTGAGGGGTAGGACTGAGTGAGGGCTTGGTGGGAGCGGGTTGCGGTCGAAGTGTGGATTATGGCCGGGCCAGGATGGGTGTGGGCAGGGGGAGGAAGGGTACGGTGGGCCTGGAGTCGAGTTGGGGGTGGTGCTGGGCAGGGGCAAAAAGCTTAAATCTACCTGGCAGCACAGAATATCACAGAGGGGCAGGGTGGAAATGGGGCGGGGTGAGACGGAGTGTGGTGGAATGGAGCGGAGTGAGGGGCAGGATGGGGCGAAGTGGGAGCAGAGAGGGGAGGTGTGTGGGTGTGGGAGGGCTGGATTGGGCGAGGGTAGGGTGGAGTCCGGGAGCAGGGTGGGAGCGGGCTTTGGTGGAGGAGCAAAAGCCCAAAATTTAGCGATCAATGCGGGTGCCCCAGAGGGGCAGGGGTGAAAAACTAAAATTTCCCGTGCAACGCTGAGTACCACAGCTAGAAGCTATAGTAAAAAGTAAAATAAAAAATTTAAAATGTAAAATTAATAATTATATTCATAAAAATTTCACAAAAGTAATCAAGGGCATCTTGAAGGGTGAGACTTAGCAGTCTCTTGCACTTAATTTTAGTGTTCAATAGTACAAGAGTCTGCTCTTGAGACAGAAGACGCTTCTTTGACAACAGAATTTCATTACTGAGCTTAGCAATATCCAATGCACTTAAGTCGTTTTCCTCATTTAAATAAGGCAACCCTAACATTCTATTCTATTCTATTTTGGGATTTATAAAGTGCCTCTCACAGTACGACCTAATCAGTACAACCTCCCAGCGCGAAGAACTCCTGGAAAAGAGCTTTTCAGTTATTTTCATTTAACATTTTATAAACATATACAATTATACATGACAAGAGTACTTCTCTGCAGCCTAATTACTGTCCCGAAAGAAAAACAGCATAAGAAAAAAATAGCAGTAGTTAAAGAATATATTTCTACTTACCCAATTCACTCCTTATCTCATTCCAAATATCCAAAGGAAATCGAAGAAATGAAAGAGAATCAAGTGAAAGAACAGATAGCATTGCATCATTGTTGCATGACAAAATATCCAAAAGCTCAAGTTCTGTAATACCTTTATGTGAGCATGTCAGATAACGCATGATATGACCTATTATTTCTTTGCCATAAATGAATTCCATTCGTTTGAATCGTGCCAACACAAGTTTCTCCAGCGTTGTAGCCAATGTTTGGTGATGCTGCTGTTCAGCATTCTGAGCCAGAACCACTTCAACTGCCAGTAAAATTTGGAGAGGTTGAGGCATGGACTTGGCAGTATTCATTAGTACAAGAGTCTGCTCTTGAGACAGAAGACACTTCTTTGACAACTGAATTTCGTTAATAAGCTGAACAATATCCGATTCACTTAAGTCATTTAAATCGACCACCCAGTCACTCTTTGCAGCTATCATATTTGTCAAATGAATGTTGAAGTTGTGGCATTCATTCACAGAAGCTGCCATGTAGACTTTCGGTGGTAGTGCAACTGCTAACCAGTCAAGATTGCATTCTGTTTCAGCTGATCCTGAACTCAGATGCTGTAGCCCATCAACTATAATTAACAGATAGGTGCTGGTCTTTGAGAACTCAAGCAACAAATTAACAAAGCATTTTAGAAGTTCTGAAGAGCAACTGCTTGATGTAAAGTCTCGTTTCAAAACAGCACTAAGCTGACAACAGATGCTGCCAAGCAAATCAAGACCTGTTTGACTAAATTGCATAAATTTAACAGAGCGAGGAACTACAATGTAGCTGCATTTGTTAAAAAATCTTACGGCCATTTCATGAAAATACTCGAGAGTCACAGTTTTTCCACTTCCTTCAACACCACGAACGAGAACCATCTGATGATCATCCTTTGATCCAGCCACAAGTGCACTGTTAAAAATACCATTCAAGTCTGTGTATCTCATCTTCATCTTCATCAAGTCATTTAAATAACGTGACTGGTGAACATAAAAAGCAATTTCTCGACAAATGGCTTTTGTGGATTCATTTCCACAGTCAGTATGAAGGCAAGCAGAAAGCTCATAATCAATCTTTTGCACAAGACATGAATAGATAGCAAAATGAAATTCGTGCAAGTAATTCTCATGCTCCTCCAAGTCACTTGGCGCCAGGCCGCCAGGATGCCAGCTCAAGTTAAATGGTGGTCTGCTTTCTGGTCCAAGTCTTGTGTGCAGGAGGTGACGAAGGGCTTTGAGGCTCTGCTGAGCAATTATATCCACATTCTTGTCGGCAGTCAGATCTAAGTAGTCACAAGCGTCCTTGTCTTCAGGTGATATTCCTTCGTTTAAAACACAGCAAAATATATTACTACTACGGATTACAACTGAAAACTGTAATAGAAATACGTTTGTAAGCTGCAAAATAATGTTAGCTCATACCCTCTATATGGCCTGCAGCCTACACTACATAGGGACAAGAGCTGTAACCATACATGCTTTGTTCATTTAATACCAACATTACCAGCGATGTCACAGAGATATATGCCACTTGCACTTGTTGTTAATTAAATTGGCTGTTGGAGGCCCTGAAAGAGTCACCAGTGGCACACACACACACACACACGTGGAACCAACCAATGAATTCCTGAGCACTGGCAGATGGCGTTGAAGGATCGTAATTATTTTATCTACAATTCCACTCAAAACTCAAGTTCAACATATGGGCGAATCCAATTTCGGAAGACTGGATATTGAAATTTGCACAGAATTACAGACAAAATAATTATAGCGGGAGAACCATTAGAGATCCCATTCTGATTTTTTCAGAAGATGTTCAAGACCCTTCAGCCTATAAGTGTGAATTTTTTTAGATTTAAAGAAAGGGTGAAGAGGTCAAGGTCAAAGTGCTAAATTTTCAAATATGGTCACTATCTTACACTTTTAAACAGTCATAAAAATCTACTCAAATAGGTCATTAAAAGAGCTAAATAATGACACCAAGAACACCTTTCTAGCTCTCATGCAAGCTAAGATACAGATGTACAAAGGAACGTGGTCATGCGTTTCGGGTCAAAGTTTGACGACCCGTATCTCGGGAAGTAGTTGACCAAAAAATTTGTTTGCAGGTTTTTTCATGTCTTGCCAACATGTGTGCAAAATTTCATGTCAATCTGAGTCGGTCATGTCAATCATGTTGGTTGATTTGACGTGGAATCACCCTCTTGTTAATAAAATACCTGCTACAACTAACTCTTTTCTCTCCTACTTTATCCCAACCCCTTCAACACTCTTTAGCGTTAATCTCTTCTATACCTTGTGAAATAATGAACCTTGCGCATACCATTTGCACTACGCATAGTAAAGGAGTCGATGGAATTGACCCTGCCATAGCCCTATTAACATTGCCTAAAATTGCAATTCCGCTATTGTCAACTGCTCGTTTACCACTGGAGTATTCCCCTCTGCATTGAAAATTGCCAAGGTCATACCCATTCATAAAAAGGGCCCAGGGGACAATGCTTCTAACTACAGACCGATTTCTGTACTCCCATTCTTCGCTAAAATATTTGAAAAATTAATGTACGCACGTTTAGATAGTTTTTTTTATCTAAACAGAAAGTACTATTTCAGTCTCAGCATGGATTCCAACAGGGTCATTTTACCTACATGCCCCTTCTAAGCATACAGGACAAAATCTCTAATGCAGTTGAGAATGAATACTCCCTTGGTATCTTCGTTGATGCAGCTAAAGCCTTTGATTCTTTAAAATCATCATATTCTGATCAAAAAAACTTTATAACTATGGAATTAGAGGCACACAATAACAATGGTTTGTTAATAGCTATCTTGAAAATCGTTTTCAGCTGGTTTATGCTAACTCTTTCGCGGCGAATGCGGTCGATTGTGACCGCATAACAAAAATGCACCCGTTTGTTGGATATTGTAGATATCTTTAGAATTCTATTTATATATTTCGCTTGGGGACATGCTGGACATTCAGAAAACACCCTAACATAAATTTTCCCCAATGGTTTGATGAAGTTTTAAACGAAAATTATGGCCGTAATTTTGTGAACATTTACATCCAGCTATTTGTATACTTTCGTCCCCACCTGCGGATTCTTGGCCGTTTGTTACAATTTGTCGTAGGCGGAGTTAGATATTCATCGCCTTATAGATGAAATTTTTGGGCGTATACATTAATCAGCATCTACGGTAAATTGGAAGGAGCACATCAATAATATCTGTAGCAAAATTGCTAAGACTGTTGGTGTGCTATTTCGCTCATTTAAACTGATTCCTATCTCTATCCGGTCTATGCTATACTATTCTCTAATTTATCCTTATTTAACCTACTGTAATTTAATTTGGACATGCACTTACAAATCTAATTTTGTCAGACTAGTTACCCTTGAAAAATATGCATTCCATTTTATAGCTAATATTCCTCGCCGAGCCCACACCGCTCTATATTTCAAGGAATTTGGATTATTAAAAATTGATCAAATTAGGCACTTGCAAATAGGAGAGTTTATGTACTGCTATAAACATGACCTTTTACCACTAGTATTTAATATTCAAGAAAGGAGACGCGAGAGAGTGTGGAAATTATCGAACGATAGCGATGATATCACACACGAGCAAAATACTCCTCAAAATAATCCACAAAAGAATGGAGAAGACAATTGAAAGGGAATTACCAGCCAACCAAGCGGGATTCAGAAAGGCGCGAGGAACACGCGATCACATCGCCAATATAAGGTGGATTATGGAGAGACAGAGGGAGTACGGGCAAGAGGTGCATATGTGTTTTATAGACTATAGTAAGGCGTTTGATTGCATTGACCATACACTACTGTGGAGGACGCTGATTGAGATGGGAATTCCGAAGCATCTGGTTAAACTACTGAAAGGCCTTTATGTGGATCAGGAGGCGGTGATAAGAACGGAATATGGAGACACAGAGAAATTTAAAATAAGGAAAGGAGTGAGACAGGGATGCATTTTGTCCCCTTTCCTGTTCAATCTGTATGCGGAGAGAATTATGAGGAGGGCTGGATTGGAGGAGGCAACAGACGGGGTAAGGATAGCGGGAAAATACTGAATAACTTGAGATACGCCGATGATACGACATTATTGGCGGGGAAGAGGGACGACCTGGCCGAGTTAATAAGAAGAGTCAGGAAGGAAAGTGAAAAGGCGGGACTATACTTCAATGTAAAGAAAACAAAGGTTATGACAACTGCAACATGGAAAAACTTTGAGGTGGATGGAGAAGTGATAGAGGTGGTTTCGAGCTTCACATTCCTGGGATCTATGATAGAGAAGGAGGGAAGAAGTGACATGGAAATAAGGCGAAGGGTAACAATGGGAAAAACGGCAATGAACGGTCTGGGAAGGATTTGGAAGGATAAATATGTGAGCAGGGAAACAAAGAAAAGATTGGTGAGAGCATTGATCTTTCCAGTGGTCCTTTATGGATACGAGACATGGACGAAGACTCAAGACATGGAAAAGAAAATCAACGCATGCGAGATGTGGATTTGGAGGAAGATGCTAAAGATCTCATGGATGGAAAGGAGAACTAACGAGTCGGTGCGTGAGGAGCTCGGAATAGAGAGGGAGGAGACACTGCAACAAACAGCAACCAGGCCGAAATTCAGCTATTTCGGCCACGTTATGAGATCAAACGGTTTGGAAAAGGAGATGATGACGGCACGCGGTGAAGGAAGGAGAAGACGCGGAAGACCAAGGAAGAGGTGGATGGATGAAGTACAGGAAAAGTCTGGAATGAGCTTGGAAGAGCTAAGAGAGGCGACAATAAACAGGAGAAAATGGAGAGGATACATCATGACTGTCGCCAGAGCTCCAAGAGCTGACGGCACCAGGTGACCAGGTGATTTAATGATTTCTTTAACCTTATCTCTGATCGCCACTCTTATTCAACTAGAAAATTAACTGTTTATGACCTTCCTTATGCACATACTAACACTCGTCGATTCTCTATACAATGTACTGGCTCCCAATGTTGGAACTCTCTAGCTTCATATCTTCATTCCCAACCAACACTAGATTATTTAAGCACAAACTTCGCCTTTATCTACTGAAAACACTTCTTGATATTTAGTAGTTATGGTTTCTGCTCAGTGGTTTAGCCAAGCCCTTAGTTAAGTCCTTGGTTAAGTCATTAGTTAAGAGTTGTTTTCTCGTTGTAGGTTTACTCTATTTGTCGATTGCTTATAATAATTTTTTTCTCTCCCTAATAATCTATCCTACAATTGAATGTGCTGTCATGTTTGTTTTTTTATATTTTACATGAATAATGGGTGGCCTATTAGCGGGATTGTCCATCCTTCTGGGTCTTCCCTTCTTCACCAAATGTTAATGTATTATTCACTGCCATTATTGTATCATGTTTGTTTGTTGTTTTGGTTGAGGAAAAAATAAAATAAAAAAATAATGAAAAAATAAATAAATTGAACCTGATAATACTTCACAACTTGTGTTCAGTGTGCCCACAAACAGTGCCAAAACTTCTTTTGAGTCTCTTTGCAAAGTTCTTGACGGCCCTGTTGATGCATTCCAAAGGCAAATCTTCCCAAATCAAATACAATGCGTCCATCAATTCTCTTACCGCTCTTGGTTTTGATTGCAGATGATATTTCTCCAGCAAAGCTCTCTGCAATTGATTATCAATCTATCGGGTTCAAATCTGGAGATTTGGGACCATTGGCTTTCTCAATGAAACCAGAACAATCGGCATTGAGCCAATTTCCTTTCATTCACAGCAAATCTCTTAACTCTCAGCTTAACTCTTAATTTCTGTGCTCTCGCTGTTTATCAGAGTAAACGTTGCTCATAGCCTTATATCTCTAAGATCCTGCTCAAGAGTTGTCTGAATACGCATTTTATCTGTCATTGACACCTTGGCCATTTTAATTTGTTAGAAATTTAAATTTCATTGCTCTAATAGCAAAATTATTAATCTGACAGATTCCTTGTTTACCAACTTGATTGTCATCTTGCTAAGTGACTTCACAGTGATGTGCAGCTACACTGGTACCCTTTTTCTCTTTTAAATAGTAACAATAATGATCACCTTGCAATATCAAGGCTATTTGATAACAATTACTTGATATGAGACATAATAAAATCGCGTTTTTTGTTACTTTTTGTTACGTTACGTTTTTTAATCGTCAAAAAATGGTGGGTGGTCTCACTAAAAGTGATATAACTTTTGTTCTGTTTTAAATATTTTGATGAAATCTGACTATGATGTTAAAATATGAATTGTCTTTAAGACTGTAAAATTTCATTTAGAAATTCTTACTTCTGGCCAAGATATTGGCAATAACCCTTAGGGTGTTTCTTTTTGGCCCACCCTATACATGTACAAGTTATGCATGCAACAATCTTAATTAACATCAATCTTAACTACTAATAAAACAGACAGCCTGCAATACACGATACAATACATATACCGGTATATTTGTCCAAACACAGCACTCTACACAGCTATGCTGGCGACCTCTCTATCAATTGTATTCTATTCTAATTACAGATTTATCTCACTGTTTGACCTAATCAGAGGAGTTCCATGTGTGAACAACCTCTTGAAAAAGAAAAATCTTAATACAATTGGCAGAAATAGTACAGTACCGATAATAGCTCAGCACAGGTCCACAACACAGGGCGAACAGAGGCACAATGCAGGGCCGTTTTTAACATAGGTCCATTCGGTGCATCACACGAAATGCCACTGAGTCCTGATGCGAGCTCTGCTGCCACTCCTTAAAATGTTGGATGCAAAATTAATCTCATTCTGACTTGAAATTGATGAAAGATTAGCAAGTGTGACAAAGATAGTTTCTGAAAAGTTTTAAAGTGCTGTCATCGTTCTACCTTACAAACAATATTGCATCTGTAATTTATTATATGCAACCATGATTTTAATCAGATAGTAAATTTTTATGTTGTTTTAGAAGGGTATGATCATAACCTCCCTGCCAGGCCCATAAAAGTCATCGGGCCCCAAGTCATTTGAGACCCTCTCACCTGAAAATGAAGTGGGCCTAGATGCCTGTCATAAGACTGGCTTTTAAACTTCACTAACATTTAAACTTGAAATGGAGGAATAATTATGATGAAAATAGGGCCTATGCTCATTGAAACCCGGTTGTTTAGGGTTGGTCAAGTCAGTCTGATAGCCTGTCTGTGTAGCCTGCAATTCTCTATCACTCAACACTGGACAACAAGGACTTCTGAGTTTCACTAAATTTTCTCCTCTGAGGTCCGGAATTTTTATAGGACTCACTCGTGATTTGAATTTGCATGAACCCACAAACTTGACCGTTCATCATTAAGTAATAGCGACGAGGCTGTAGTTTAAACCATGGGATATTCTTACAGTCTACTTTATGGGTCGGTAATCAGCTTGCTAGCCTATCATTATGATATTCTATCCATACTCTATTGTATCTATCTATGGCGTCATGCTCCTAATGATTAGGCCAGCACACCATCCACGCAGAGTCCATGCAAGCACTCCTCTATGACATAATAATAAAGGCAGTCTATTCCTCCATCTCTCACATGAGTTGTCTTTCTGCATGTCTCTCGCTGGTCTTTCTCTCCATCTCTTACACCATCCCTCGCACCGAGTAGCTATACTTGTCTTAGTACCAAAGATTCACGTTCAAATTAGAGACTGAGTGTTTACCCGTGCCCGCAAGTTTTGAGTATGGGACGGGTATGGATTGGGTACGCATTTCACAGATACAGATACAGTCATCGCGGGTACGGTATACCCGGTTTTATCGACACCAACGTACTAAACCAGTGTTAGATTTAAATTTCTTAATGATGCATAATTGCATATAGGCCTAATGCAAGCCACACATGGCTTTGGTAAAAAAAAAACGGCCGCTCAACCGGCATGTTAGCCTGTGGTTGCACCAACATTCGCAGAAGGGGTCATTGCATAATTACGTAACGCTCGAGGGTGGGTGGGTGAATTGAAAACGTTACGAAACGCTACGTGGGTGGGTCGGTGGAGCTCAAGTTGCTCGATGTTACGTAACGCCTTGAAAAAATTAATGAATATTAAATTAGCATCAAATGACAGATCAAACATATGATGTGATCGAAGTTTAAACTTCGTGACATTTATTTAAAATATAACCGAAGTAGGTCTATATATGTGAAAAAGATACGGCAGCAGACACCAGTTACATTCCAGGTCAATGTTATCTAGGTTATTTGCTCGTTTGTGCAAACCGGAAACCACTGTTCGAATTGTTTGGATCCGTGATAGTTTTGCCAATGAAACAATTAACGTACGTGGTGGGGCCTAATTCCCCTTGGATTCCTGACATCGAAGAATCACTTTGAAGCATATTTCACTTAGTGGACACAAACTTCAAACATTTAAAATTGATGCTCAACAGAACTCCGCAGCATTTCTATTAATAATTATCGAATTGCCCAGACTAAGCAAATAATTAGTTCATCTTAATTTTGATTAATTATTAATGAGCAATTTAGTCGGTGAAACTTTTCAGCAGTGTGTAAAATTTTATTCTTGATGCATTTCAAACATGACTGTCACTTATATAAATAAAACAATCTGTAGCCTATATTGTATGCCCAGCATACTGTCAAATTAGCCTATAAGCTTAATTCACATAGGCCTACTAGGCTATATATTAAATTCACTATGAAAATCTGAATTATAGTTACGCGCAAACATAAGCCAATCTTTCTTTCTCCTCCGTCAAGTGTTCACCGACGATGAGGCTCTAACAAAACTTCTCCATTTCGGCCGGTCTCTTGCGAGTTCTAATGCCTTTCTTAGCTCCAATCCTCTGTCGTCTATGTCCTCCAGTACGTTATCTATCCATTTCTTCTTTGGCCGTCCTCTGCTCCTCGTTCCTTCCACTTCTCCATGCAGCGCCTTTGCCAGCATTCTTCCGCTCTCCATCCTGATCACGTATCCATACCATGTTAGTCTTCTTTTCTTTATTCTTTCCACTACTGTTTCCTTCTGTCCTAGTTCTTCTCGTGTCACCTCATTTCGTATCTTTTCTCTCCGTGATCTATTCAGTAGACCTCAGGTACACAAATTCCGTCACCTGCTCCAGCTCCTCTCCTTCCAAGATGATGGTTATCTTCTCTTTTTTCTTACCAATTGTCATTGCTTTGGTCTTCTCTCCATTGATCCTAAGCCCGAATCTTTTACTACTTTCGTGTACCCTGGTCGTTAGTTCCTGCAGTTGGCTTTCGCTTTCCGCCATCAGATCTATATCGTCTGCGAATCTTAGGTTGTTGACATAAGCCAATAATAGACCTAAATCTAAACTGATTTTTCGTAACAAGCAACCATCACAAAAGTTTAATTACCTTTGAATGACCTAGAAACTGTCACAATGTTAAGTGCATTCAGATCAAGTGCTTGAGCCGCCTCTTGGTGTATACCTACCAAACAAATCAACATAAATTATTTAATTTCATGAACTAAAGTAAGTAAGTAAGTAAGAATATTCTTTATTATACCACCAGCAAACACACAGTAGTTTACAGAGGAAATAAATAATAGAAAAAATAGAAAAAACATTTATGCAAAGTTATATAACATTCGCATAATAAAACTGTTTCTGGCAAAAGAATCAACTCTAGGAAGGGTTAGATTATGTGGCCTTGGTCGAGTATTGTATGGAGTGACCTTAATGGGAGGGAGGAGGCCGTGAAGAATGTGACAAGGATTTAAGAGGATGGAGCGGAAAAGAGCAGAGTCAGCCCTAGAACAGAGAGTGTCAAAACTAGGAAAATCGGTTGGAAGAAAGCTTGAACGGATCAATTTTCTTAAAAGACCGTTAAGACGTTTACGCTCCATTGCATTGGCAAATCCCCACCAAACAGGGGAGGCATAAAGTAATCTTGCAATGGTAGTAGCTCTAACAACATCAAACAGACGTTGACCATGGAGGCTACAAATTACAAATTCTGTGAAAAAACAAAAGTTTCGAAAACCTGAAGCAACTTTCTGTCGCTTAGAAGGTGAAACGTGGACAAAAACAAAGGCCTTAGAAAGGAAAATCGATGCTTGCGAAATGTGGATATGGAGGAAGGTATTGAGAACCCCATGGATTGAGAAAAAAACAAATGAATCCATATTACTAGAGATAGGACAGGCACGAGGGAATATGTCATTAGGGCAGAGAGCGGCAAGACAGAAGTTGGCATTCTTCGGACATGTGATGCGAGCAAATGGCTTGGAAAAGGAGATGATGCTGGCCTGTGGAGAGGGAGGAAGGAGGAGAGGACGCCCAAGAAGGAGGTGGATGGAAGAAATACACGAGAGAATGAAGATGAACTTGGAGGAACTGAGAGATGCGACAGAAGATCGTAGTACGTGGAGAAGGTTGATCATGGTGGTCGCTGAGGTTCAAAAAATCGACGGCACAATGTGACATGGTGAGACATAAATTCCTCAGAGGTGCCCCTCTTCTAGCAATAAAAAAAATTGGAAATAATCAACCGGTCAAAAGTTCATGCTCATGATGCTAGCTAGATAGACAATTCCAGACAGATAGACAAATCACAGGAAAGCTTCCAATACTCAATCTACTCTGGAAATTATGTACCGATAGTGCCTGGATTCTTGTACGCTGACATTAGCATAATGCTCAAGGAATCAATCAATGGATGCTTCAAAGTTGTGTTTCAAAATCACAATTCCCAAAACAGCTTTAAGAGTCTTACGCCTTGCAGTGTGTCTAAATTTTACCATGTCTCCAACAATATGCTGGATACATTTACACTGGCAGTGCATTGAGTACAGGATCACTGCTCTTGTTGGCAATGTCAGTTGGGTGTCACCCCAGACTACCTGCAAGAGCTTTGTTGCTCCCTGGGTAACCAAGTTTATCGCCCAACCACTCTACACATAAAGGGTGCTCTTGGTTCCATTTGCACGAACTGCAACTATACATGGTGCGCCCAGTGGTCTGGAATGGGCTCGCCAAGAGTTGCACCTGCTTCCTAGCACTTGTTATATTGCAGGCTGTCTATACTGTTAGTAGTTAAGATATATGTTAATTAAGATTGTTTAATGTAATCATATTGTGCTGTGTCAGTTTGAAAATAAACGAAGATTTTGTTGTTGTTGCAATATATGATCCTTAGGCTTTAAAAACAATACTAAAAGCTGTGTTGTTCTGGAGTTATCATTATTGTTATTATAATTAATATTAATATTATTATTATTATTATTATTGCTGCTGTTGTTATCTTACTCAAGCATTTTTACTTCAACTCAAAAATCATACAATTTGCCATGCTACAGTTGAGAGACCTTCTGAGTAGTCCACTTGAAAAGGCACTACAGAAATTAATAAATGAATGAATAAACAGATCCGTACAGAAAGGGAAAAGTTATTCATAAAGATGAGGTATCAGTTCTGACCTATATGGCATCCGTAGATATAATAAACCTGGATGGTGCATGCAGGCCAAACCTCACGCTGGATCTAACTTCATCCTGATGCCAATGCCTCTCTATGGAAATGACGTCATACGGGATGACTCACATCTTTGGACAACCCTTCTGATCCAATGCAGTGATCCCAAATAAGATGGTTCCCTGCACATAGCTTTAAAGTAGAGCTCGCGATTTTGAGAAGCCGCATTACTGCACTGTAGAAAGATTACATTCTGCTCCATATGATGTCACTGGTTAAGATTAGATGTTGGCATCAGAAATCTGACTGCATGCTGCATCCAGGTCTATTATATCCATGGTGTGAAGGTTATGGGGGTTAAAAGTCTGAAAATTGATGATATCACAGAAACAGAATGGCAGACACAAACAGACGAGCTGTCCTGTTACCTAGGTCTTTGACACATTCTATAAGCTTGCACTTGAAAACTGCTCTTTTTGGCTATGCTAGCTAGAATCGTGAGCACCTCTGAGTAGTTAACTTGAAGAGGTGCTATATAAATACTTGAACAAATAAACGAACAAATAAAAAATTTACCAACATGAATGAAAATATTTGTCTTGCTTGTACTCATAAGGTGCTTGATTGATTTTTCCTTCAATTTGACAGACTGTTGATGATTCTTGCAAGATTTCCAACAGTTGTTTCTTGGTATTTTGCCACCTAAGCAGCACTTCTTTTTGCAGAAGACAATTTTCATGAGTTCTGAAAAGTAATTTGTAATTCAATAAAGTTAGCAATAAATTTGACACCATTCTACATCTGAAGTACATCTAAGTAGCACAAGTATGGTATCTGTTTACTATGTCTATGTCCAATTGAGTGCATGAACACGAAATTGAAGCTCACAGAACATAAACTGTCGATGACCTCACAGCTGCCTACCTAGACCAGCGAACGTCCATCTATCGATCTATTGTACTAGCTCCTCAAACTTCTTTCTAGTACATGTGCCGTCAAATCAGCATACAGTCACGACACCACCAAGGTCGTAGGATTTTATTTCGGGAGGGAAGGGTGTTTAGTCAAACTTGAGCAAGCCGACAAGCAGCTATTTAGTCGACCTTGAGCAAGCCGACAAGCAGCTATTTAGTCGACCTTGAGCAAGCCGACAAGCAGCTATTTAGTCGACCTTGAGCAAGCCGACAAGCAGCTATTTAGTCGACCTTGAGCAAGCCGACAAGCAGCTATTTAGTCGACCTTGAGCAAGCCGACAAGCAGCTATTTAGTCGACCTTGAGCAAGCCGACAAGCAGCTATTTAGTCGACCTTGAGCAAGCCGACAAGCAGCTATTTAGTCGACCTTGAGCAAGCCGACAAGCAGCTATTTAGTCGACCTTGAGCAAGCCGACAAGCAGCTATTTAGTCGACCTTGAGCAAGCCGACAAGCAGCTATTTAGTCGACCTTGAGCAAGCCGACAAGCAGCTATTTAGTCGACCTTGAGCAAGCCGACAAGCAGCTATTTAGTCGACCTTGAGCAAGCCGACAAGCAGCTATTTAGTCGACCTTGAGCAAGCCGACAAGCAGCTATTTAGTCGACCTTGAGCAAGCCGACAAGCAGCTATTTAGTCGACCTTGAGCAAGCCGACAAGCAGCCGGATCAACTGACTAGGGTGTTTGGAGGATGATTTAATCTATTGTGAAATGTCACATAGAAATAAGAACTTCAAGGTGAAATCCCCTTAGTCCTTATATCATGATTGTGTTGGCAAATGCATTGCTTCATCAAAGCATTATTTCATTTTGGGGGTGTTCAAACACCTAAAACACCCCGTGTTTCTAATCGTTCATTCCAAATTTTAAAAGTTTGCTTTATCACTTAGCATCCTTCGTAGACTGGAGTTTTATGTTGGAAAACTTTCACTGCACTCACAAGTAAGATCAGTCAGCAATTCATTCATTCATTCATTCATTCTGAGAATTTATATAGCACCTCTTCAAGATAACTACTCAGAGGCGATACTTAAGAAATTTTAATGGCTTATATCTTTAACGCTGGGTGGAGTGGGTGGAGCTGGATGTGGATGCAAAAGACCTGGACATTTTTTTTCTACATTTTTTAGACTGCGTAAATGGTATTTGTAAGTCGTCATATTATATGAATACTAGCTGGGGTACCCGGCGTTGCCCGGGATAAATTGTATATACTCCTTGGCCGCTACTGAAAAACAATTGAAGACCTTGGTGCAAAAACCAGGTAAGTGAAATTTCATAGTTTTCGGCAAATCGAGTTTGAATGTTTTTCGCTCTTTAGAAGCTTGCCATTTCGTCCAGAAAATAGATAACGAGAAAATTTAAAAAGTATAAGGTGCATCTAATCGCAACTGATGATAAAATAAAAAATCTTAAAGGCCGGCTGTTACTAATTAGTATTTTATGGGCAAATGAACAACAAACCTGGTTATTGCACTGAAACTTCCCTGTAGTTCTGGAACTTTTTTTGATGCGAGAATAATATATGTCAACTAACCTGGTTATTGCATGAAAATTATAAGCCATGGCCCTTTCGTGTAGTTCTGGAAACTTTTTACATGTAATAATCTGATAAGTGAACAAACCTTGTTATTGCATGGAAATGATAAACATTAGAGAACTGGACCAGAAGAGGGCAACGGAAGAAACACTGATCATTTTATAGAGAAAAATAGGGCCTAGGCCCCTAAATTGAAATATTCCACGGATTCTGCCTATAAATGACGCCAGGCTTACACCTATAGATGAATTAGTACGGTTGTACATGAGCGGAGTTTGGTTTCTGTTCTTATGGGGCTAAAAATAACTTGGACGCCGGGGTGGAGCCTTTGGCCGGAATCTCGGAATCTCAAGATAAGATACCATATTCGCCGCCAAAAAACTGATGACCTTTTTTAGTAATCGATCCAAATCTCAAGAAAATAAACCATTTTCACCACGAAAACATGATGACCTTTTTTAGTCACCGGTTCAAATCTCGAGAAAATATTAGGCCTATGTCATTTTCACCGAGAAGAAAACCTGACGACCTTTTTTTAGTCGTTCGGCCAAAATCTCGTTAAATTAGTGTTAAAATAAAATAAATCTGAGAGTTCTTGGGGGCTAATCTCCATAGCCCCTGAAAATGCACGGAGAATTTGTTAGCTGTACGTTCTGGGGGCTTAGCCCCCTAGCCCCTGATAAACTCCGCTCATGATGGTATGTACACACGTGGTAAAGGGTCCAGGTAGCACCGCACAAAAGATTTTTTTAAATCCAGTTTTATGTCCGTCGCAACTGTCACTTGCCATTGTACTCACTGTAGCTGTTGTAAATTCAGATACCATCTACTACTTCATCTAGTAGACATGCTATTCCTCCATAGACAACCCACCTTTACAACCTGCTATTTTTACCTACAATGGGGGGCCGACGCCGGCCGACTAGCAGCCGCCAGTGATGACATAGCAAGACATAATAAGGTACAACAGCCTGCACTCTGCTCAACAGCCATTTTTCTTTTGACATTATTCCGCGTTTGTACAAGGTCCACACCAACCTAGCTAGTGCTAATTACCATCCATGCCCGAGTTAACTCGGGCTGCATGCTTAAGGGGTTACGTTTCCTTCACGTATTTCTGCTCCATTACGGTACCTGATACCAGTGGCGGATGCCCTTTCTGACACAAACCCAACAGTATCACAGTAAATAAAAAGGAAATAAAGTAACAAAGAGAATAAAGAAAGAAAAACAATTATTACTATAAGCAATTGCTTTGTTTTTCTTATTTAAGTGGATAAATAAATAACCTTTAAAAAAAACTTTTTCTCTAGGTCAATGGGGGCACGTTTTAACCCCCGAAACCCCTTGTCTACGCCACTGCCTGACACTGGTTGATGATGTGTTTGAATGTCACTTAAGCTTACTGCATATGTTTCTTGTCCAGTACATGACACTGGTTGTTCATGTGTTTGAATAACACTTAAGTTTACTTCACGTAATTGTTCACTTTTTCATCCACTATCATTCTGTCTTGTAGCTGGTTTGGTTTTTGGCACCTAGTCTTCATAGTCACCAAACTTGCTGGCTCTAGGATGTGATATTGCGGACCTTTGAAAACCTTAATAAAACATTAATAGGCAAAATAGCCTATAGTTTTGGAGAAGGCCTAGTATGAATGTAGGCCTACTATCTGGGTGCCTAAATTTTTCCTGTAGCTTCTGCGGCAAAAGAATCCTGCAAAGGTCGTTTCTAATTACGGCACTAACCGAAATCCTAATCTTAACCGACCCTCACAACGTTTAACATGACCCTAACCTACCCACACGACGTCGACTGAGAGGATGCAACGAACTATGACACTGCAAACGCGAAGTGTCACAAGGCTACTGCAGCAGAAAATTAATAAAAAGAATGCAGTTTGGAAAATATGCCTACAAGAGCGAGTTTTACATATCTTCACATGATTATTTATTTTTCTGCTTGGAGTAAAATGACCGACACGCTTAAATATGACATTTTAAAGGGCGTTTGTGATACCACATTAAACAGACATTAAACTTACAAAATTAACACGATATGTTAATATTAATTAATATATTAGGCCTAATTAATATATTGAATAGGCCTATTACGAAATCAGTGTCAACTGTGTCATCTCTCAAACAATGTATGGGCCTAAGCTTATAGGCTATTTTTAATGGAATAGGCCAAACGACCGATAGGCCCGATTAGAATACTGTTAATTCGGGGAAAATAGTTCAAAACGTATAAATATAGTGGCAGAATAGTGTTATTATACCCTTACTTACATCGCTATTGCATCCGATAACGTGTTTCACTGGCTTATGGTTGAGTGCAAGAACCAGGTTTGTTCACTTACTGCTCGAAAACCGCAACCGAGAGGCTACGATCTTTCGTGCAATAACCGGGTTTGTTGACTTATCTCATTTATGCACGAAATCGTCGCACAGGAATGCGAAAATTCTCAAAGCAGGTAAGTTGACTTGCCTAGTTATTGTCCTACCTACTCGCTTAATTTTGCAGCTACCAGCTTGAAATTTACACCATAGATGCGCCTCTACGTCAGGAGCATTTTAAGCTAACTTTCACGATTACCAGGTAAGTAGACTTACCTGGTTTTTGCACCAAGGTCTTCAATTAAAATACGGCGTCAATTATAGCCTATAGCGCATACAACAGTGAATAATGAATAGTGGAGCACTCGGCGTTGCACGGGAAATTTAGATTTCTCGTCCCCAAACCCAGGTCCACACGTCCCTGCGGGGCGGCTTCGCCGCCCATTTGGGGTTTATAAATGGTAATTTTACTCGTTAAGCTCAAGTGACATGGGGCGCCGCTCCTCTTAGTTAGTATATATACTCCCTGCTTGTTGCACTGAGAGCGTGAGAGCGTTTGAGTTGCATGCTAAGCTTTGGCGAACGTCAAAATGATGTCAACAGCAACGTGCATTATTACAAATGACGTCGTAGACTTCAGCGATAGCATAATTAACACGGCGAAATTTAAAATGTCTATATTTTGAAAGTTCAAGTGCCTAAAGAGCTGAAAATAGCGTACTTGGATGGTTTGGGTGAACGTTTATCTAAATGCAACGTTTCAGGTCAGTAGTTGCAAAAGTGTGAGCGTGCATCGGGGACAAATATAGGCACATCCTTTCTTATAGATATAGATGTATCATAATCTTATATTATAATTCCGAAAGTTTGTCCCTTTCCATATATTTGTTTGTACGGATGTGTTTTGACTCTTCGTAACAAAATAGGCTTGGAAATGAAACAGCGTCGGTTTACCAAATTTTTGCAATTGATTCTTACCCAAACTATAAGGTCAATGCAACTATTTTAAGCTTTTAATTCACTTTAAAACCAGAGTTATTAGCGTTTTAAGACAGATTTAATCAATAATAACTCACGCTCCCGTTTTAGTAAAGAGTCGACAGTCCGCACGACGTCATATGCGCCCAATAATAATTTCCCTTGCAATCCGGTTGACAAACCGAAACCGGTTACAGTTTACAATTATGCAGTTGAAACAATATTATTCACAAGAATGCAGATCACACAAATATTAACTATACTAACAGAACAGACAGCCTGTAAAAATTGTGTTAGGCCACAGTCAGCACACACGGGACGGGTCACATTTGGCTTTTTGGGGAAGCGGGGGTGGGGTGGAGGGTTGGCGAAAACCCGAAATTTAGCGGTCAACGATGGGCACTACAGTGGAGTAGTGTTTAAAACCCTAAATTTCCCGGGCAATGCCAGGTAACACATCTAGTACTGTATATAAAATTAGGCCTCATGTCCCTATAGACTTCAAAGTAGCATCAAACACATTAGTACTCAGTCACATTGATTACCGTAATCTGCTTTTTTCTAAGTATCATGAAGTCCAACATGCAGAAACTACAAAGAGTTCTGAACACCTTGACTAAAAATTACATCTGTATACAACTTAAAGCTCAAATCATAAATTTTTTAACTCAGCAAAATGTTGAAAAATTTGACCAGTGCAATATAATCCATATACTTACATGCACCTCAGGTGACTAGACAGTGACTGCAGCACATAGGAAGGTGGTTGACTTGTTTCATCTAATATATACCACTGATCAAGTAACTGCACATCTGCAAAAAACTTAACGTGTTTTTAACAATTTTAATGAAGCATTCGAACAAAAGTTCCTAAAGGAAATTTGTCAGATAAAGACAAACATTTTATATTCAATATACTAAGTAACAGGAATTTTCACACACAATAATGCGTAATGTCCTCTTGAGTCGGCGGTCTCTCCGCACTGACACTGGTGCGGTGCACACAAATCCAATCCCAGACACAATCCAACGGCTACCCGGATTGCCTCATTGCTTAGATCCAAGCCGCAGGCGGTCACAGGAATAGTTGATAACCAGTCCCCCGCATGAGGGAAGGACACTGCGAATAACCAGGTCATATTGCGAATTGCTGGCCATATCCCAAAATATGGCCGCCATGTCTCATCCTATATGCGGGATATCTTACACTGGCTCCCTTCTCCACAGCGGATTGCATACAGGGTCTGTGCGCTGGTTAGGCGGTGCATTGAAGGACTAGCTCCACCGTATCTTCGAGAACTCTGTTGTTCCACCTTGGGAGTTCAGCGTCGATCCACCATTCGATCGGCGAACCACGCTGAGCTTCTGGTTCCCCGCTCACGGACTGCTATCCAACAGCATCGTTCATTCTCTGTTGCAGGTCCTACAGCTTGGAATGGTCTCCCTGTTACACTGCGCTTAATTCCCAGGGGTCACTCCGCTCTGTTTCTTAAGAACCTAAAAACTGTTTTATTCAGCCGTGGTTGGGCCGGGAGCGCTTCTGAGTAGCCTACCTTGAAGAGGTGCTATATAAATTTCTGAAATAAATAAATAAATAAATATTGACCGGATCGCTGTAAGCGGCCCGTACCGCTGCCCTGTCAGCCTCTATCAATGGTCTATCCCACACCTTCTGCCTGTTCAGCATGGGCTCTGCACTGCTCGGATGGGTCTTCCTGCAGACCTCAAGTAGCTCGTCGATGTGGACATCACCCCACTCCTCCTTGCTCAGAATGGTGCTCACAAGTGACTTGTTAACTTGGTCGAAGCGGCTGATGCCAAATAAGCTGACGATGCCAGCATCGAGACACGTCTAACTCCGAGTCCACCATCTCTAATCGGGAGATATATTCAATGGCTTGTAGCCATTGAATATTGTTGAGGCTGATGTTGAGAATATTCTCTAGTCCTCTGCGCATTTGTTCGTCCATTTTCTCGAGCAGTGGGTGGCCAATGGCCATGACACATTATTATTATTATTGACTTTTATATAGCGCACCTTCAAGGTAACCTACTCGGAAGCGCTTCCAGTCCAACAACAGCTAAATAAGGCAGTTTCTAAGCGAGAAAGGAACATAGTGGTGTGACCTTTATCCACAAGGCAGAGTGCAACAGGGAGCCCATTCCAGGTTCCAGGTGGAATGAGGACAGTATACAAAGATAGCAGACAACCTAAGAGTGGATCTTGGGAAACCACATTTGACCATAATGCAGGGGCTCTAGTGTGTCTCCACAGACTCAACAACATTTTCTGTTAACAGGATTGATGGTTATCTGAGTGTAGTCAGTGAGGTAAGATCAAAGCCAAATAAAAGGGGACTTCTTATTTCCACAGCCAACTTGAAACTGTTTGAAAATCCAAGGGACAGATGGTGCATCTCCCAAAGTCTTCTGCACTCAAAGGAGAGCTGCCAATGTTCTGACTCTGGAAATCAGTACTGTATTCCAGGGGTTCTCAACCTTTTTCGTCCCGCGACACACTTAAACTTGTTTTCAAATTTGGCGACACACCATTCAAACGTCATATATGTAAATGTCGTAAAATATAAAAAGTGTCAAAGTTAAACATGTCTATTTATTTCAAATTTGCTCTCAAACTTATTTATGCTTCTAAAATGCTAAACTGCTGAAATTTTATATAAATGAAAATAATTACATTCAATTTCTTTCAAATTTTTATGATTCTAAAATACCAAATTATTCTTCTGATCCCAATCTATAGTCGTTTCTACAACTCTACGTCAATTTAGTCACCTAATTGCTAAGACCTTGTAGTCCTAACAGTTAATGGGATCTTTGTTCTTGAATTTTTCTTTGGATCATATTAAAAAGCGGTTCCACAGTTTTTGTAAGTGCAATTCGTAAGCCGGCTGAAAAGGCACCTCCGACAAGTTTGTTCCGATTCCTGTTCTTTGTGTTGATCATCTGAGAAAAGCCCTGTTCAGACAAAATTTAAGTAGGAACCAGCTCCCCGATAGCTTTGCTTGCAAGTGATTTGTAATGTTCTTCCTTGCACGTCTTTGCCCAGAAGTGAGTTCTATTATTGCTTATAAATGTCCTTCTTTCTGGAATCACATTGCAGCTCAACAAGTGTTTCCTGTTCATTGTTGTTCAATTCTGCTCCATTGATGTTTTCTCTGAGGAATGGGTTCTACAATCTACATCCACCTTGTCTTCTTAATATCGGCATCTGAAGAGGATGGCTAAATTTACGTTTTCTTATGATAAATTTTTCCATTTCGATTGCTGACATAGCCTAGGTTAACGGGTAAAATTTTTCTAACAGGTGCGATCGCAAACGTGCTTACGTGTTTAGGCCTATGTCATATCCGTTGACATAAACGTCACAACTACCCAGACCGCGGTGAAATAGATAGATAAATAGAGCGCAACAAATTCTCATTGCAGTCATCCTCGAAACTTATAAATTACCTGTATGTAAAGTAAGTCAGTGTATAATGTATGAACAACGGACGTGTGCTGTGAGAATTTAGTACAATGATGTTATTTAGGATTATTTCATGTAATCATTGGCCTACTGCGCTGTCAGTTTGGAAAAGCAACGAAGATAATTTATTATCATTTTTATTAATTCGCGACACACCAATTCTTCGCGACACACCAGCGACACACCACTTTTACGCGACACACCGCCGGTCAAGTCGCGACACACCAGTGTGTCGCGACACACCGGTTGAGAACCCCTGCTGTATTCTAGCTTTGCTGTATTTTCTGTTAACAGGATGTTAACCTTAGATGTAGAATTACCAGCTGCACTGCTAATTTACAGTGTAGTATGGAATGACCTGCTGCTCGGCTCTGACTTCTCTGGATCTGCCTTAACAACCAAAAAGCTGTCACCTACTTCGAAGTATATAATCTTCTTAGATGCTTGGTACCTAAATCATCCCCATACGCACTCCATACCTACACCACTTGTTGTTTTTTGTTCTGATGTTTCCTCCTACCTTATTGCACACTTGGCCTTTTGCTGAAGGATGTTTTCTGCCATGCTTAAAGTCTGCCTTAGTTACGCCTGTGCTTATAGCAACCTTTCTAACTTTGGACGCATCTCAAACCACAATATTTCCAAGAAGAGTGGAATTGACTTGCACTCTTGATTTGCAGATTGGCTTCATTTCCTGCCTTAAAAAACGGCTCAGAACTTACTATTTCTCCTTGGCTTTTAAGCACATGGATATCTAACTCCATCTTAATTTGGATGGTGACTATCCGCACCTCAGATTCACATTTCGATGCGAACCTTCTCACATAAGAAATTTATTTAATAATAATCATAATAATGGCTGACAAAGGGTTACCAGCAAGGGCCTTTATACTGTCAAGTGGAGGGAGGTGGTAGAAAAAGATGTGAACATGAGAAAGGGTTGGATACAATCAGAGATAGAAAGAAATGAAGCTATCCTGTCAAACGTCATCGCTGGCACACACCTGATAGAAGAGGGAAAAGAGAGTAAGTTCTAAAAAGTTTACAATCAGTAAAATCGGGTTTGGAAATTTTTATAATAAGCGACGATGATCTGGGCAAGACCATTTGCACTTGCATCATGTGAAAGATAATTTTCTGTGGAACTGGCCTTTCTAAATAGCTCATAAATAACATTAAACAATCAATTAAAAATACACATACTGAAGAACATAAAGTCATGCACTCAAAATGTGATGCATCTCCAGCAGACAGTTAAACTTAAAAAATCTAGAATAAAAAAATATAATTAGTCCTTATGCAAGCAAGCTTGCATAGCTCACTTTGAATTAGAAGGACATTTACATTCTTGTATTAGTGGCTGTAAAGAAATTCAGAATCGAAGGCAATATAAAACCCAACTACTGTGCTAAAAGTAATTATTTAATTTTTTTTAGGTGCTCAAAAAATTATCTGGAGATAGTATTGGTGTTACTCTGGAACGGCCTCATCTTCGTCAAGAGTATGCGGGGTAAAAGTTCCCCTGAAGGCAACCGCATTGAAGCGCTGAATGGTAGAAGAGAGGCGCTGGAAGAGGTAGCAAGTTTTTAAATAAGTGCAAGCTACTCGTGTCTACTTTTTACTTCAATTCCACTCTGCCAACTACTATTCGTATTCATAGTCTTATTTGGCAGAATAGTGCGGCTAATTATTTGTATTCAAGAGAATAGTAAATGCTATTCAATATAGCTCTAATTGAAAGGCGAAACTTGACTTGAAACCTCAATAAAAGTCTGCTCTGATTTTGAATTGAATGAGAGCACCGAGAGTTACATTATAGGTTCATCATCATCATCAAAATCCTTGGGCTAAATGTCCATAGGAGTCCGACGCCACTCTTTGTCTGAGTCTGTCTCGAGTCATGCTGCCCAGCTTCAACTGGTCCGGTCAGCAGGTCCATACCATTAACATCTTGGAGCAGCTATACCACGTTGTCTGATTGAAGAGAATATTGGGAGAGAGGCATGCAGGACAACCTGGGTCAATGACCGTATGTGTCCCACGCTCTCTCCCCCCGCCCGCCTCATTATAGGTTCACATTAATACAAATTCTAAAGAAACATGATAAAATTCATGCTGGGTGAGACCAAACCTTTTCCTCCTTCAAATGCTTCAGAATAGATGTGCAAATATTCCGTTTTCTCTATTCGATGTGGTAGTGGAACACCTCCATATTTATCACCCAGTAGACACTGCAATACACATATGGTAATAAAAAGTACCTGTAACTAAGACATCAATCTTCCATTATCAGACCAAAATTTGTATTATTTCCCATGTACACTGAGTCCGGATGAAAAGTAGAACACAAAGAAGTGTCATAACTCGGTCAAAACTTATAGGATTTGTCTGAAATTTTAAACATAACAACGGTAACCATATTTACATGAGATCCTAAAGAAGATTAGAAATATTGATGAGTTTTTCAAATTTATGAGCGTTTGAGATGTAGCACCAAAAAATGAAACTTTCCAGCATGCAAAAGATGGAAGGAAGAAAAATTCAGCTATATATGGTGTTCAAAATGTCCTTTTTGTTCGCAGACACATGACTGTAGACGTAAACGCTACTGTTTGATGGTCCGGTTGATGATCACCCGGTCAAACAGCTGACACTCTTCAATCAGACGCACCCTACAGTCATCGATGTCACAAATACGTGAACGAAAGACGCACTCCTCCAGTACATGTACCGGGATCGAGGTCTGGACTGCTAGGCGGCCACAGCTGAGGGCATGAAGCCAAGTGTCTCCCGGGACAGCTACTACACTACTACGTCTACGGTCTTGTGTTCAGGATGTTCTCTTCAAGTTAATTCACTGCAACTGCTTCAATTCCTGTAAGAAATACCACTGATCTTGTAGGAGAAATGGACTACCATGTACTTCCACCTGTGGAGTGTGCCAAATTACTAAATGTGACAATGCACACAACAAGTTTCTTTCAGAAGACATTGACTAATTGAATGTGTAAGCCAGAGGTTCTTAACCAATGTGTCGTGACACACTAGTGCAACTTCTCAACCTCTGTTTCGCGACCCCCATGGGGTCGCCTGACGATTTGCCAGGGGTCGCCTGGACCCTTCAGAAATTTGTAAAAGATGTAATACCAACTTAAAAGCTAGTAAACCATTGCAACTTTAAATAAACTTTTACTATGATCCATTATTTAATATTTTAATTCATTCGTTCATTCATTCCGAGCATTTATATAGCACCTCTTCAAGAAATATACTTAGAGGCGCTCTCTGGGCTAACTGGTTGAAGTGACGTTAAGTGTCATAACAACAAGAAAATTTCATCAATTAGCAAAATAAGTCACAGTGAGTCGGAAACAGTCATCAATGGCGATCCCTCGCAGACACGTAGAATCATCCAACGGAATCTCGTCAACAGCTTTCAGATGGTGTGAATGTTCAGAGTGTCTGGTACAGGTTGCGTCAATAGAGTAGAGCAGTGACAGGTGACAGGGCTCGCAAACACGAAACGCTGACGAAACTGAAGCTCCTCGCTGGTTGAAGATGACGCGTGCGTCCTGCCAATCGTCGGGGCACAAGGTTTGAACAGTAGAAGGAATTTGTTGCTTGTCGGTCGGTAGTTTTGAACACCACCAGACAACATCCGATCGAGTTAATTCCGATGACCTGCGTGAACCATCCTTCGGCAAGATGTAAACACCAGACAACAGCGGTGAAACCGCACGGTCTTGATAGCTGAGCTCGACCGTGTGCATCAAGAGGCGTCTAACGTCAACACATGGGCGACACAAAACTGTAGCAAATTATATTGCTTATACAGTAAACTAATCAAATTACATGTTTAATCGTTAATATAGGTAAGAGTTAAGATAATCAATTTAGACGGCGTTTCTAGATTAATAATCCATTGGCGATTTAACCACTCGGAATCCAAGTATTTAGCGTACGAACGTAGCCACGTCATAGCAATGTTGCTATGGAAATTATGTACACGTAAACATTCGCGACGCACAACCAATAGCGAGCGTCAAATTAGCGCAACGGCTAGAATTGAAAGGAAACGAATACGTCAGGACTTAACGGTAAAGACGAAGGATTTCCGACATGAAAGTTGTGAGAAATGGTTGGTTTGCAGAAGGCAGGCAACTATTTAAAGTTTATGCAACTGTCGGGATGAAATTGTCGTCGCGTTCCTCGTTGTAAAATAGGACGTGATAATTGTGACTTGGGAAACGGTGCAGAGATTCAAAATTACGGTCTCTGGCATTCGTGAGAGCAGCAGTTTGATCGGAACAATTCGAGAGACATTTGAATTGCGTGTTGAGAGACGATATTGATCTTATCGATCTTCTCTTGTGGACCGTTGGGGTCATTCTTCGTGTTGGAGGAGGAAATACTCATCAGTTGGAGTGTGGTATTGACGTTACGGAAGTATTGCATGTTGAAGCGGCCTTGCATTCGATCTGGGTGTAACCGTCTTCGATTAACATTATCCTACGTCACTATACAGAGCACATGGTTGCATTTCATCATCATCTTATGGTGAATCTACAAGAATTCTACTGAAACACAGAGAAGCCGAAATACATTGCAGAACGATGAAATAGAAATCTCTTCTGTGAAATCAACTAAGCATTATTCATAGAATTAAATAAGAAACGCCAACTAGGTAAATAAGTTTTCATTGTGTGCTTGTAAATATACAATGTTCGTTTAACAATATATCTTTATATCAAAATACTAGTCCTTTGATACAGATCATCATATGTCTAGGAATCACTTCACTCCAGTCCGTTGCAATATGTATTTATTATGCTACAAAGACGACATGCAAACAAAATCCCTTCCAATGCAAAATCCTTGACAAACCCGACGAATAAGTTCGGTGCACGAACTAGAACCAGTAAACTCTAATGTTTGCGAAATTACTGCGCGAATTTAGCATAAAGTTGAAATAATACATCGAAATGACAGAGTGGTCTGGTAAACAACCAATATGGCCACTCACCTGAGCAGTTATTTTGCCATTTTAGCTTTCAAATATAAATTCCACATTTACCATTCTTCAAAAAATTGAAACAATATTCGGTTTGCTCAGGGTGGGCCAAAACAAAAAGACCCCCTAGGTTTTTTGCCAATTTCTTGACCAAAAGTAAGAATATTGAAATGAAATTTTACAATCTTAAAGACAATTCATATTTACACATGGTGACCAAATTTCATAAAAATATTTCAAACCCATCAAAAGTTACATCACTTTTAGTGAGGCCACCCACCGTTTTTTTGACGATTCAAAAACGTAACGCAACAAAAAGTCACAAGAAATGATTTTATTAAGTCACATCTCAAATAACTGTTGTGAAATGAACTTGCTGGTGCTTCACAACGTTCCCACCACCAGGGTCAAAACTTCTTTTGAGTCTCTTTGCAAAGTTCTTGATGGCTATGTTGATGCGTTCCAAAGGCAAATCTTCCCATGTTAGCTCCAATGCGCCCATCAATTCTCTTACCGCTCTTGGTTTTGGTTGCAGATTGTCATATTTCTTCAGCATTGATCTCTGCAATTGATTATCAATCTATCGGGTTCAAATCTGGAGATTTGGGGCCATTGGCTTTCTCAATGAAACCAGAACAATCGAGCCGATCTCCTTTCATACACGGCAAATCTCTTAACTTTCAGCTTAACTCTTAAAGTTTGACCTCTCATTGTTTATCAGAGTAAACGTTGCTCAATGTATCTCTAGGATCTTGCTCAAGAGGTGCCTGAATACACATTTTGTCTGTCATTGACACCTTGGCCATTTTCATTTTTTTAGAAATTTGAATTGCATTGCTTTAACCTAGGGTGACCATACGTCCCGGTTTTCCGGGACATGTCCCGGTTTTTTGTGGTGCGTCCCGGTGTCCCGACAACTTTGGCAAAATGTCAAAATTGTCCAGGTTTTTTATGATAAGGAAGATAAATTGTCAGCATAGTTCTTGGAAAGACTCTCCCAAAGACTTCTGCACTCAAAGGAGACTTCCAGCTGCCAGCGCTCAGACTCTGAAAATCAGTCTTTATGCTCTAGCTTTGCCAGATATTTTGTTAACAAAATTGATGACCTTAAATGTAAAATTACTAGATGCGCTGCCAATTTAGTATGGAATGATCTACTGCTTGATTCTGACTTCTCTGAATCTACCTTCAATGACCTTCCTCCTGTTACATACTTGGAAGTATCTAATCTTCTCAGAAGCTTGGTACCTAAATCATCCCCTATGGACTTCATACCTACACCTCTTATTGTTTCTTGTTCTGATGTTTTCTCCCACCTTATTGAACACCTGGCCAACTTGTCTTTTGCTGAAGGATGTTTCCCGTCATGCTTTAAGTCTGCTTTAGTTACTCCTTTGCTTAAAAAACCTGACCTAGATTCCAATAATCTGTCTAACTTCAGACCTATCTCGAACCTAAATAACATTTCCAAGATCCTTGAACGTCTCTTTCTTACTCGCATCAAGAAACATATCACTTTCTCTCCCAACTTCAGTCCTTTTCAGTCAGCTTATCGTGAAGGCTATTCCACTGAGACTGCCCTTACATCCACGCTTGACAACATCTTTTCGTCTATTGACAATGGAAAAGCCTGTCTTTCTGTATGTTTTGACCTCAGTGCAGCTTTCGGTACCGTAGACCATCAATTACTTCTTTCTAGACTCACGAAAAGCTTCAGTGTCTCTGGTACTGCTTTAAACTAGTTAGTGTCTTATCTGGGTGACAGGAATCAGCAGGTGGCATCGGTACTGCTCGGTCTGAACCCACTGTTTGCACTGCGGGAGTTCCACAGGGATCTGTCCTTGGTCCTCTATTATTCACAGTCTCTACCTCCCCAATTAATCGCATAGCTAATCATTTTGGTGTCCAATTACAGCAGTACGCGGACGACACTCAGCTCCATATTGCTCTGTCACACACTGATCAGTCCAGTCAACTTAAACTTGAGGAGTGCCTTTCATCTTTATATGCCTGGTTCTGTTTTAACAGTTTGGCTATAGACCCAAACAAGTCTGAGGCAATTTTGTTTGGGTCACGACAACGCCTGCATTCTTTTCCTTCACTTTCCAGCATCGACCTCGCAGGCTCCGCAGTACCATTATCAGATTCTGTTAAAACTCTTACGGTTACCCTGGACAGTATGCTTACATTTCGGATGCATGTAACTAACCTTTGTAGATCTTGCTTTTATCACATCAGGGCAATACGCCACGTTAGGTCGGCTCTGACTAAGGATATGTCAAAGACTTTAGCTTGCGCCCTTGTCTCCTCTCGCCTTGATTATGCTAATGCAATTTTTGTTGGCATTTCAGACTATGAGCTACATAGGCTGCAACGCATCCAAAATTCTTTAGCTCGCGTTGTGCTGCGTGTCTCACTACGATCAAGTTCCTCAGTTTTACTTCATCAGCTGCATTGGCTTCCTGTCGAGTTTAGGATTAAATTTAAATTGGCCTGTTTAACCTACAAATCCCTCTCTACCGGAACACCTCCCTACCTTCAGTCACTGCTTACTCCTTATATTCCTCCTCGTTGCCTGCGATCATCAAACATGGGTCTTTTAGTTGAACCTCGATGCAGAACTGTTATGGGCTCGCGTGCATTCCATGCCTCTGCTCCCAAAGAATGGAATCTACTTCCACTCTCTCTTCGTTGCTCAAATTCACTCCCTACCTTCAAAAAACGGCTCAAAACTCACTCTTTCTCATTGGCTTTCAAGCACATGGACCTTTAACTGCATCCTCCTCTGGCGGCTAACTATCCGCGCCTCAGATTCACACTTTGGTGTGACCTTGCGCGCATAATAAATTTATGTAATAATAATAATAATAATAGTCAATTCTTTGTAATGACTGAACAAATTATAAAGTTTGTATAGGATATAACTAAAAAAGAAGTTGCAACGAAAGTAAAGTTGTCAGTTTAGGCCTGTATGGAATATATAAGGATGCATTGTGGTGTAGACAATGTACTACAATATATTGTAGGCCTACATCAAAACTGCTTTAACTGCTGCGACCCGCTATATAATGCAGTTATAAAGTGCTGCTCCGGCCTACCGATACAGTCTAGCCCTAACGTTCTGACTCTAACAGTTTCCAGCCTATTATGGTGGGGGGGTGTCACGAAATAAAGTCTACCCCGATACAAAGTCTCCCACGAAAGAGTCTTCTTGGCTGAAACTCCGTAATGGAAGAAATTTTCTTATATAAAAGTATCTAAATATTCTTGTTAAATAATTTAGCAACGTAATCTAACGGTGTAACCTGCTCAACTATAAATTTTATGCGATTGTAACCCATTTCACAGTGATCGAAGAAGACTTCATTTCGTAGGCGGAGTAACTTTTCTCTTTCCCCCCCCCGGAGACTTTATTTCAGAATATAGTATCCGAGGGTGAAGTTGTTCTGGAACAGATCCGCCGGGGTGAATCTGTTTCGAAATAAAGTGTCCGGGGAGACTTTGGGGGGGAACTCTGTCACAGGACACCGGCATCTCGTGACAGAGTATTCTCCCTAAAAGTATCCCCTCGGTCAAAATATTGTTTAAAAACAATCACATTTTCCCAGCAAAAAACTGAGTCTGGGCCTTCTTGGGGAGCTTAGCCCCCCAAGCCCATGATAAAACTCTGCCCACAGTCCTGCAGTTAAGGAATTACAATAGTTACAAAGTTTTCCAAAACCAGGGAGAATCTATTTCGAAATAAAGTGTCCGGGGGTAGACATTGGGAGTAGACTTTGTCAAGGGACACCGGTGTCCCATGACAGAGTCTCCCCTAAAAATCTCTCGGTTGAAATATTGCAAAAAAATCATCTTTTCTCAGCAAAAATCTGAGTGGGTCTTCTGGGGGGGGCTGAACCCCTCTAGCCCATGATAAGCTCCGCCCATGGTCCCGTAGTTAAGGAATTACAATAGTTACATAGTCTTCCAAAAAGTGTCCCGTTTTTGATGGCGAGAAAATGGTCACCCTACTTTAAAAACAAAATTAATAATTTGACAGATTCCTTATTTACCAACTTGACTGTCATCTTGCTAAGTGACTTCATGGTGACGTGCAGTTACGCTGGTACCCTGTTTCTGTTTAAAATAGCAATAATAATGATCATCTAGCAATATCAAGGTTATCTGAAAACAATTATTATTTGAGATGAGACTTAATAAAATCATGTTTTTGTTACTTTTCGTTGCGTTAGGTTTTTGAATCGTCAAAAAGCGGTGGGTGGCCTCTCTAAAAGTGATATAACTTTTGTTCTGTTGGAAATATTTTGATGAAATATAACCATCATATGCAGATATGAATTGTCTTTAAGCCTCTAAAATTTCATTTCGATATTCTTACTTCTGGCCAAGATATTGACCAGAATAATTAAATTGGTTTTTTGTTACTTTTTGTCGCATCACGTTTTTGAATTCGAAATTCTTACTTTTGGCCAAAATATCGGCAGAAAACCTAGGGGGTCTTTTTTGGCCCCCTCTGTATATATATATGCTGTCAGCAAATGAGGCCTATACATGGACGAGACTTGTGGTGACAAGGGGACGGGCAACCGAAATTTGTGGTGGGGTCGGAGCTGCCAATGAGCTTATTCCCCAATATTTCATAAACATTTCCTGAATATCATTATAAATTCACTGTTTACCCATAAAGCGCAGTTTATTAAGATGCCAACTTAAAATGCTATCATTATCATGTGCAAATTTTAAAATGTAAACAATCCAGAGGGGATATTTATTGTAGTCTTAAACCACGTCTCAGAGCAGTTGGCATCTTAATAAACTGCACTTTATGGATAAACAGTGAATAATGAATATCACTGCTGAAATTTATAATGATATTTCAATCAGTAGCTTTATTTTGTTAAGATGACAGCTTAAAGTGTCACATGGTTATTTTATTTTAAATTTGCATGCTATAGGCCTAATATTATTAGGCCTATAGCATGCAATTTTAAAATAATTCAAACAATGAGAAGGGGCATTTTATTGAAGTCTTAGACCACATCTTGGAGAACCAAAAACATGGGTAACTTTGTTAAGATGGCAGCTTAAAATGTTACAGTCACAGTGTGCAAATCCAAAAAGATTAAACAATTTGCATGCGACACTCTGGTCTCACACCATAAATATCAGCATTGGAAACATCAGCAATTTTATTCAGATGCCAGTTCAAAAATGGCATCTTTACAGTGTAGGAATTTTTAAAAAGTAAAACGTTGGGGAGGAGACATTTATTGACGTCTGAAACCAGACACATTCAGCACTGAAATTATAAGAAATTTTGCCGACATGACAGCTTAATATGCGCCCACAGTTGTGTGGAAATTAGGGCCTAACGAAATTTTAAACCATGGAAGTGGACACTTTCAAAGTTAACCACGACTATCAGCACTGAAATTACATAAAATTAATGGCAGCTTAAAATGCTGACATTGCAGTGTGAAAATTAAAACATTTTGATAATGGCAAGGGAGCACAATCTCCTTACCAAAAATGTTTTGGTTACTCACAAATTAATAATCCATTTATTGATCCATCTCCTGCTGAATAGACTTATGAAAATTTCAACTTCAAGCTACTGAATAGGAAGCCTAGCTCTCAGAATCGCAAGATCCAGCAAACTTAACACAATTGCCAAAGGCAGTGTTCAAATTATGATGGGAACTGTATAAAATTGACAATTGTGACAAAAATGCAGTAAGGGGTAACTCCATCTAGGGTTGCCAGGCGGCCGGTAATGAACCGGACAGTCCGGTATTTACGCAAACTGTCCGGTCAGAAATTTAAGACATTACCGGACATGGCGGTGTCCGGTAAATTATTATTGCTAGCGACAAGTGTTCGAGTGTAGTTTCTTGGGGCCTTGAAAAGATATATGCTCACGATTTTCCAACGTATAATTTATTAGCTTGTGAAATAGAGCCAATTACACGCCAATCATCGTCGAAATGACGGCGTCGTTAAATAAAATGATGTTATAACAGAACCAAATATTATATTATGTACGGGTCATAGCCTAGCCTATATACACCGTGTCTCAAAAAAACCTGTGCAGAATTGTTTTTGTCAGAACTTCGTCAAATTTCCACCAATCTTAAAAACTTTTGGTAGGTAGATGGCAAAGTGGCTGAAATTTCATGTTATATATAAATTTTCCACCTCACCTGATTCATATCACCGCACTTCCTTGTTAAACACAGATGTACCAATTTTTCATATAACGGCGTCTCGAAGCTTGGCTGCACTGAAATCCATTACATTGAGACGGATGTCAAAGTGAATGGGGCATAGGCCTACTATCACGACAACCTTCTTGCCCAGAAGATACCGTCAGACATACGCTGGATATCCCAGGGCGAGTTTATTGTCTTTCAACAAAATGGCACCCCGGCGCATCAAGCGCACGACACTTGTCTCTTTCCTGGAGCGAGAGACGCCCAACTTCATCTCTCCAACACTGTGGCCACCGAATATACTGGATCTTAACCCAGTCGACTATAGCATATGGCAGTGGCGTAGACAGGAATTTTTGATGGGGGGGGTTTTATGGCCGGAAACCCTGTTTTTTGCTATTTTGTCTTACTTAAATGGAAAAATAACCTTAAAAAACCTTTTTTCCCGGAGCCAATGGGGGGGTTTTAACCCCCGAAACCACCCCCTTGCCTACGCCACTGGCATATGGAGTGTGCTGCAGAAGGTTTACCGGTCCAAAATAACCAACGTCGACGAACTCAAAACGCTCCTGCTTGACGAGTGGGCGAGCTTTGACCAGTCGATCGTTGATGCTGCTATCGGCCAGTTGCGTCACCGTCTAAGAGCTTGTGTCCGTATATTCGGGGCACATTTCGAGCACCAATTCTAACACTTTTAAGCAGATCTGTCGTAGCTATTAAAACACTATGCTAAGTAAACCATATTTTACTTTCTGCGTGCTAATTCAGTCGTCAGATAATTTGTTGCAGGTAATAAAATCTATGCGTTATATGAAAAATTGGTACATCTGTGTTTAACAAGGTAGTGCGGTGAAATGAGTCAGGTGAGGTGGAAAATTTATATATAACATGAAATTTCAGCCACTTTGCCGTCTACCTACCAAAAGTTATTAAGATTGGTGGAAATTTGACGAAGTTCTGAAAAAAACAATTCTGCACAGTTTTTTTTGAGACACGGTGTATGTATAGTAGGGTGATTCACGTCACAATGGGGAAAAAATTATTTGTATTTTTTGGCTGACATAGTAGATAATTTTGTTCCTTTGATCTTATTCAACACTGTCACCAAATTTCACTGTAATATATTAATGTTTACTGGGTGCTCAATGCCCCTGAAATATTACATGGGACATACATGAAGAAAGCCACGCACCTGCCATTCACGAGACCTGGAATACAGCAATTCTTATTAGATAAAGCTACAATTCTGAAAGTAAGAATTATGTACATAGTCAAAGGCCATACATAAACAATCAAGTCTTGCTTTGCTGTTTATTTTAAAGAAACCTGCTGAATTTTTATATCTATTCTGATCTGCAACATCATTGTTATAAAACAGAAATATATTTCCATATGTCTATGAAAAGTGCAACTGCATATTTTTTAGCTGTCTATGCATTGTTCTTGGCAGTGAGAGAAAGATAGCTAAATGCATCTTTATACACTATTCTTAAATTAAAGTTTTTTAAATTTTCATTTCATGAGTGTTTTTTGTGAAAATGCCATTTTTCTGAATTTTAAGTGGAAGAGTCTTTTTCACTACTGCAACAAGGTTGAAAACAGAACTTTGGTTGATTGAAAAACCAGAAGTTACCCTTCCTATATTAGTGTAGGCCTATTGCCTACTAGAGGCCACACACTACAGACCTTTCTACTTTCTCATCATTGCAATTTTTGAAGAAGGCTGTGTAGAAGAGCTTGAAAATCAATCAATCTGAATTTGGAATAAGGCACGAATCCATAAAGCAGTTCAGTCTATAAAATGTCATAGGAAAGAGTTTAGAGATAAAGGTAACAAAAGCAACGACTCTGAGTCACAAAAAAAAGTGAAAAGTATTTGCTGAAAGTACATCTCGTTTTTGATATTGCATTAAGTAAGGTGAGCAAGTTATCAAAATTGATAAGTATAAGCAGTTTTTTTTAGCAGATCGGCAAGAATCATGAAAAATGAGCATGACTGTTGTCAATGAGGAGTCATGAGAGAGTTGCAGAGCAAAAAATGAGACAATAAAAGCCAGGTATAAGATAAAATTGATAAGAAAATAAGCTAAAGGATCTTGTTTGAGTAACCAGGCAATTAGAGAAGTCACTGCCTGATCGACTTGTAGCCATGTACAACTACAAGTCATTCACTCACATGCCATCGGACCAGCTATCCATGCAGAAGAGCAGTGACTTGAATGATGACGAAGAGGATAGTGATGAAGACTATGACGATGGAGAACACTGATAATTATGATTAAAGATGTCAAGATCTCAATGTACTACAAAAAAATTGAATAATCTACTCTTCCTGAAGGTTAACAGGAAGATACAGCAGCGATAAACCATTCATTTTTCAAAGCAGGATCTGCATTGGATCACATAAACTTGTAAGACAGGAAGTTCACTATCTTGGCAGTTGCCACTGCAATTTAAGTAAATTGTTAAAATGCAGACGAAAGCTCTATATCATTTTCAACTGATCATCGCATGCCATCAATTGTCAGCAAGATAAGAATGTGACGGAATTGTGCCTACTGATTCAAGAAGAGACAGCTGGTGGTGGAGTTTGTCATTTCAGGCAAAAAGGTGCATCTGGTTGCATGAAGGACAAAAGTCATCTATTGTTTCAGGACTTGTAGTATCAGAAATCAATTTCAATTGACAGACAGACTCTGAGAGAAGAATTTCCACTGAATTTCATGTATTTTCAAGATCTACATGTGTAAACGTGAGAGCATAAATAGCTGGTCCGGTGGCATGTGAGTGAATGACTTGTAGTTGTACAAGGCTACAAGTCGATCAGGCAGCATAGGATTCCTGTTGAATTGCGGACTTTTCTAAGTTAATTTGTAATAGTGAATGAATATCAGAGTTCTTATCTCCACTTTGAGTTACTAAAAACTCAATTATTTGTATCATTAAACTTTATTTAGTGTGTGCTATATCACATGGCCATTATCTCAATTTGTAACTTTGAATACAACTATATGCAAACTTTGTCCTCGTTGAGCATAACCTAAAATGCATTTGATTTCGAAATTTCTTGTACATAATTTAATCTGTACCCAAAAGGAACAAAATTAGCAACTATGCTCATTAAATTTCAAAAATAATTTTTTATGAATCACCCTAATGTATAGTTGCATACTTTGTGCATAAAGTTGGAGGCTCAATTGGCACAGAGTTCAAATTGTAGTTGAACCGAATCTCCATATTTACATCTTTGTCTGTCTGTCTGTCTGTCTGTTTGTTCGTCTGTCTGTCTGTCTCTCCCTGCACACTCGATCTATCACTCTCTGTCGATTTCCCTCTCCTATTTTCCTTAACTTAAACAGTGACGCTTATAATCTGTCTGTGCTTACCTGCCTCTCTCTATCTATCTCTGTCTCTGTCTGTCTGTGTCAATCTGCCTCTCTAGCTCTCTGGCCTTTGTAGCCTGTCTCGTAAACCCCATACTGAGTAGGCCTGCTGAGTAGTGATAGGGACTCGCGCCCTAATGATGCCTTGCAAGTCCAGGTCAGCTGGGGTTATTTAACAGAAAGGATAAAAGGATCGTCAAATGTGTTTTTAATATTGTTTAATATCCGCATTCAGTCATCCATCCCGGCGCCAAAATTTCAAATTAGTCAATATATCCATCACCCTATGCATAATTTTATCCATCGTGTACGTCTATGGGCCTATATATATTTGGCTGAGTTTCCAAACGGACGTCTACACGCAGATTTTAAAAATTAAACCAGTTTATGATGTTTATCCATGCGTCTATGGTTTGGCTCACACGTTGCAACTTTCAAATATATATATATATATATATATATATATATACGCATAAATATTATTGCATACATATATATATACATATACACGCATATATATAAATATATAAAAAAATATATATGAAACCGTAACGCGATAGCCATTGTCCGGTAATTTCCTCAAGGTCACCTGGCAACCCTAACTCCATCAATTTTGCTGTTGGGGGTTGTCAGACTTGTCACAACTTTCGAAATGTCACCAAGAGGTTGCCACACTAAAAAGGTTGAGAGCCGCTGACACAGAGCTATGGCAGTTTCCTGGGACTCCTACTGAAGCATTATTTATTCAACTCAAAACTGCTTTTCCCATGATGAGATGGAAGCATCTCTGAGAGGTACTTTGAATTGGCACTATATAAATTTTAATGAATGAATGAACATTATAATGAATATCATAATTATTCAAGTTTGCAGGCAAACAAATAAACATTTTAGCTATTAAGCTTACGGCAGACTAAAATCTGACAAATACCAGTCTCAAACACAGTGGTATAACATACCAAGAAGTAAGGCCCCATTGATTGGCGATGACAGTCTGAGATCAGCTGAAGATGTCTGCTAAATAAGTGTCCATCCAATTCATGATCAACAAGACTTCCATGATGAAAATCTATGAACTGCACTTCAAGTCCCTCAACACGATAATGATTACGTAGTTCTGGAAGCAGAGTTTTCCACAGAAACTGCCTTTCCACTTTGAACTCTGAAGAAAAAACAAATTATTACGGCTGTTGATTGAATTGCGTTAACGCGTGCAACTAACGTGCAAAAAAATTTGCGATTACAAATTTTAACGTATTAATCGTACACGTTAATTAGATCTGATCAAAATGGAATCAGAGGCAGAAAAATTTGTTTTAAACGGAAGGCTCATACTTAAAACTAGTGATACATACTTTGGCTAATATTCAAAAAAAGATTTTGAGTATTATCGCAGCAATTCGTCGCTCAATTATCACCTGCATGCAAACCAAAAGCATGCATTTAACGCTAGCGATGAACCGTCGACATCGGTCGTATCACATCATCCCATAAGGTTGTTTCCTCATCCCCGTCAGACTACGTTGGTTGAACTCCAGGAGACGGCAACACCAATGGATCCAGGTTTCAAATGATAAATGTTTACAGAAGGACAACTGAGACAAGGTTTGGCAAGAACCGTAACCTCTTGTGAAAAACTGTGACTAAATAATGAGGTTAATGAGTTTGATATTATAGCTTTTTCCACAATTTCTTCAGATCTGTACATCCTCTTATTCTTTCCAGTATGATCTTCAGCATGGTTTTGCTCACGTGGGAGACCAGTGCTATGGTCCTGTAATTCCTGGGATATGAAACAATGTAGGAATTATTCAATATTAATTAGTCAATACATGGTTCTTCTAGGTCCTCATGGGTGCCTGCACAATATGGTCTACCCCAGGGTTCAGTCCTTGGTCCCATACTTTATATTATCTACACCTCAGGTCTTGCCATACTACTAACAGCTCATTCGGTTTTGAGTCAGCAGTATGCTGACGACGACCAGGCTTACACCCATTGTCTCCCTTCTAATGCTGTCAAAGCAGTTCGGATAATGAGTGGGACTTTGGATGCTCTAGAGGCATGGATGTCATCCAATAGACTACGCTTGAACCCATCTAAGACAAAATTTATTTGGTTGGGCACACGGCAGCAGCTTGCCAAGCTTGATCTATTTTCTCTTGCATCTGAATTTCCTGGCTTTGTCTTTGCAACCACGGTTCATGACCTCGGTGTCCAACTTGGCCAAGAACTCACTTTTGCTCCTCAACTTCACCGTCTTGCTCGAGACTGCTATTATCAGCTGCGCCAGCTTCGCACTGTCATCCGTTCTCTTATGTCTGCTGCTACTCTTACTTTAGTGCATTTTTTTGTTACATCTCGCATCGACTATTGCTCTTCGCTCTACATTGGCCTCCCATCCAGCAGATTGACTTGTCTTGACCGGGTGTTGCGCTCTGCTGCGCGCCTAATTGGGAAAATCCCTAAATATGGTCATGTCTCAAACTACATGCTTGAGGTACTTCACTGGCTCCCTATTCGCCAGCGTATTGAGTTCAGGGTAGCTGCATTGGTATGGCGATGTTGTCAGGGCCTCGCCCCAATCTACCTCAGAGAGCTATGCAGTTTTACATTGGGTATCCAAGGACGTCGTCAGCTACGCTCTGCTGATAAGGGAGTCCTCTTAGTTCCTTTTGCTCGTGCTACTACCATGAAGAATCGAGCCTTTTCTGTGGTTGGACCAGTGGTCTGGAATGGCCTTCCTTTTGAGCTACACCTACACCCTGGGACTCTACCAGGATCCTTCCTTACTAAACTTAAAACTATTCTTTTTGGGCGCGCTGGAGTCGGGAGCGCCTCTGAGTAGTTTTTTCTTGAAGAAGTGCTATATAAATGTCCGAATGAATGAATGAATGAATTTACAGATAAGAACAGAGAACGGAATACTGGAACAAGTTACCAGATTCGTCTATCTTGGAGGACTGATAACAGAAGAAGGAAGATGTGAAGAAGACATCAAACGAAGATATTGGACTGGCATGTGCGGCATTCGGAAAACTGGGAAAAATGTGGAAAGCAAGAAACATATCCATCAGAACTAAATGAATCATACCTTAGTAGAACCGGTATTACTATACGGATCAGAGTGTTGGTGCTTAAGGAAAGAAGATGAACGGAGACTGTTGGTAGCAGAGATGAGCTGGCTGAGGAGAATCATAGGCAGAAGCAGAAGAGAGAAAATCAGAAATGAAAAACAAGAGAAGAACAGTCGATGAAACAATAATAGAAAAAATCAAGAAGAGAAGACTCAGATGGTTCGGTCATGTGAGAAGAATGGCGGCAGTGCCGGCGCCAGGATTTCAGTTTTGGAGGGGCTGAAGCCCGCGGCCAAATTTTCCATTTTCGCCGCCAAAATTTCTGACGACCTTTTTTTTTTTTAGTCATCGACCAAAATCTCATGAAAATTTTCTATGTTCGCCGCCAAAATTTCTGACGACCTTTTTTTTTTTTTTTTTAGTCGTCGATCAAAATCGTGGATATTTCAATGTAAAATAATTCAGATGGTCATTTTTTAGGGGGGGCTGAGCCTCTTGTAGGGGGGCTTAGCCCCCAGCCCCGCCTAGCGCCGCCACTGAATGGCGGAGCAAAGACTACCAAACGCTGCACTGCACGGACATGTAGAGGGAGAAAGAAGCAGAGGAAAACCTGGATAGACAACATCAAAGAAGATCTGAGAGAGAAGGGCACCAGCTTAGCTGAAATCAGAGAAACAATCAGGAGCAGGGAAGTTTGGAGGAAATTCATACAGGCCTCATCGTCATATCGATGACGGAGGAGAAGATAGAAGAGAAGAAGAGGGGCAGAGACAAACTTTTGGGAGGCCAACCATGCACATATGGTGAGCGTGCAGGTTTATAATCCCACAACTGCACATGAGGAAGAGGAGGTGGGTAGTATCAATGAAATGATAGAAGATAGAAGATTTGAGAACATCAAGGGAAATGACTATATAATTGTAAAATGGGTGATTGGGATGCATCAATTGGAGAAGGGGTAAAGAAAAATATGTTGGAAATAACAAACCAGGAAAGAGAAATGAAAGATAAGCAACTAGAATTTTGCAAAAGACAGGAACTGTCGACAACAAACAATTGGCTCCAGCAAGGTAAAAGGAGACGATACGCATGGAAGGCATTCCCTCCGGCATCTATATTGAGGGATTAGTTCGAGAAGCAATGGAGGGGATCACGGAGGGTGTAAAGGTAGGAGGAAGAACGATGGAAACATTCAGATTTGCATCTTTAATAAGAGTCTAACCTTTTTTGACCACATCACACAGCTGTCTCACACCTGCTATGTGCAAATCTGACACCTTCGCCAATTGACATATGATTATAGGATCACCTGTACAATAATTATTGCTTCCGTTATGCTGAACCATCATATTATTAATGATTGGTGCAATTTATTAGTTTCAATACTAATTAAATTGAAATAATCAGACAGTTTATTTTAAAGAAGTGATCCAAACAGATTCATTGTCCCACACACCCTACCCTGTAGGTCAGCGGTTCTCAAACTTTATTTTTATTGTACCCTATGTAGAAATCCAATTATGGTGTAACCCCCCACCAAAGTTAGATCAGAAATAAATGCCATTGCGAAGTCCCCTTGCAGTGACAACTAAAAGATCCTTTTAATCATTGGTGACATCGTGTATTAGAGTCAGACAAATTTAAAATATATATAGTTTTAATCAGGTCGTCTTATCAACAAAAAGGGATACAGGGTCGCTTCCTTGGTATGGCAGTACCAGCTTGATCTTGCTCCAATTTACATACTTGATCTTTGCAACCTGTGTAGAGTACTTGGACTAATCGATCTCTACGCTCAGTTGGAAGGGAGTGCTCTCAGTACCATTTGTTCGTACTTCCAACATGCAAAGCCGTGCTTTGTCTGTTGTTGGCCAACATTATGGAATGGCTACACTCCTGAGCTGAACCTGTTCTCTAGGTCAATCTCTTATACATTTTCTGTCCACTGCACTCTGCTGTCCAAGGTGACTTACTGGTTCCTTTGACTCACTCTGCAACAATGCAGAGCCATTCCTTCTCTGTGGTTGGTCCAAAGACTTGCAACAACTTCCCTTGATGATGTGACACCTGCGAAACTGTTCTCAGTTTCACAAACTGTTAAAGACTTTTTTCGCTTGATCTTGGCCAGGAGCGCCTCTGTTTAGGTACCTTGAAGGGGTACTATATGATTTCTGATTGATTGATTGATTGATTCCGTAAACACTTGACAAGTATTCTTTTTGGCCATTCTGGAGTCAGGAGCACCTCTGAGTAGTTCCAAGATCTCATGCATTCTTACAACAACACATATCATAGATCTATAGCCATGACACCCAATCAGGTTTCTAAGGATAACGAAAATATTATCATAAATCGTTTGTACGGCGAGAAGAAGCGCCCTGCCAATTGGAAATACGAAGTGAACGACAAGGTTAGAATCGCAAAGGCTAGGATAGCATTCCAGAAGGGATACTTGCCAAGCTGGTCGACGGAAATCTTTAAGATTGTAAGTCGTGTGCCTACCGACCCCGTAACCTATGAAGTCGAAGATTTAAGCGGTGAAAAAATAAAAGGGAAATTCTACGAATTTGAGTTGCAAAGAATTTTAAAGGACGACGATATTTACACGGTCGAAAAAATTCTGAAGAGTCGTAAGCGGCGTGGCAAGACAGAGTATTTTGTAAAGTGGAAAGGATACGAAGACAAGTTCAACTCGTGGACTCAGGATATATTCAAAGTCTAGAAAGGATTTCTCACAGTCTGCCAGAGTAGGCGATCGACAATGGCGCATTTTTATCTTACTCTTCCAAGCAACAGCTCCATGAGACATTTTCCCGACAATACTACAGCACACTTTACAACGAGATTGGAAAATGCCGTCTCCCTCAAAGGGCGTTGGGAAGTTGCGCTTCTGCAAATGCAATATCCGCACACCTGGTACAACATGCAAGCTGGCCAGGGCGACTTTACATTTGCCCAAATGCCTAAAAGAGGAGCCTTCGATGCCGTGTGCACCTCTATCCAGCGCTCCTGGCAGCTACCGGCCAGCTACTACGAAAATATTGCTGCTATAGTAGATGCCATAAATAAGAATATAGAGGATGCAGCCGAATTGCATTCGCTCGAAAAATATCCGAAATTTAGATATGATGCCATAACGAAAAGAGTCTGCGGTAAAATAAATCTCGCTGCACGTGTAACCTTCTCAGAGCACTTGTGCAATATTTTAGGTATAGATGAAAGACATAAAGTTATCGAAAACAACAATTACGGCACATATTTTTATCACGAGCGTTACGAGGATTATATTAAAGCGTGGGACGAGGTGCCCGACTGGGAATGGCAATCTGATTACAGCACCGATATAAATCCGAGCTTTTCGCGTATATACGTATATTGTAATGTGCTTGAATCTGTTGTGCTTGGTGATTCGAAAGCGCCATTACTCCGCATAGTTAATATAGAAGATAAAAGTGATGATAATGTGCACGTCTTGTACAAGTCCGCTTTATACGTAAGCTTACCTATTCAGCAGAAGAATTTCGATTCGATAGAAATATATATGAGAGGCGATAATGGAAAAGCAATCCCATTCGAGCATGGGAAGTCGTTCGTTGTACTACATTTCAGGCAGTGCAAAAATTTCAGTCTTCTGTAAATCATGGCACACTTCTATCTCACCCTGCCTAGCAACAGCTCCATGGCATTTTATCCGAATAATACTGTCGCGCAATTTACAACACGTTTGGAGAATTCCATTTCTCTAAGCGGCGATTGGGAAGTTGCTCTTCTTGAAATACAGTACCCTCATACGTGGAACAATTTAGAAAGTGAAGAAGGTGGAATATCGTACATGCATACCACGTTTACCGAAAGCGGCGCAATGCAGCCCAATCCTGTGCATAAGAGAAGGCGCTTGCCGACCGGCTACTACGAAACGCCGCTCCATCTTATCGATTCCATAAACAAATTTATAAGAGGCGTTGCCGAAGAAAATGATTTGCTCGAATTTCCAAAATTTAGATACGATCCTGTGTCGAAAAGATTTACGGGCAATATAAACAAAGGTGTAAAGATACATTTTTCGCGTGCTTTATGTTCGATGCTTGGCATCGATGTTCGGCAGATTCCTATTGTCAACTACGGTCAGGACGGCGAGGCCTTTATTGAATTTACCGGCGATAGAACTTGCGATATAAATCGAAGCTTTTCTTCACTGTATATTTATTGCGACGTGCTCGAACATGTTCCTGTGGGAGATACAAAGGCGCCATTACTCAGAATCGTTAATGTTAGTGGAAAAGCTGGCCACAACGTGCGCATGATCTACGAAAAGCCCATCTACATACCTCTGCAGCAGAAGAATTTCGACTCTATAGAAGTGAATATAAGGACGGATACCGGCGATCCAGTTTCATTCGAAAGCGGAAAGTGTATCGTCACATTACATTTCAGACACTGTAAAATTCCATATCTTTTACAATGAAAAAGCCATTCTGCTGCGATGCGAGTCGTTTGGCATACGAAGACTATTATATGCAGCAAAGCGGCGATGGCATGCCGTTTTTTCAGGGCGCGCGTCTTCAGCGGGGTCATGGCTTGGGCAGCTTTCTTAGTGGACTCTTTAGAAGCGCGTGGCCACTTATACAGACGGGTGCTAAAGCGCTTGGGAAACAAGCGTTGAGAACAGGTCTTCAGATTGCGAACGATGTGGCGGACGGTGATCACATCATTGAGGCTGCCAAGCGCCGTGTACCAGAAGGTATAAAGGCCTTTACATCTTCAAACGATTTTAATGTTCAAAGTGGTAACGGAGGGAAAAGACGTAAGCGCTCTCTGAGAAGAAATAGGAAAAGAGTGAAGGAAGATATATTCGGTGTAGTTTAAAAATGGCATTCGTTCATCCCCAGTCCTGCGAGTGTGCAAAGAGCGAACTTGATCTTTTCAGCGTTCCTCCTACGCAGACCAGTATAGAATCTGGGTCGTACGTGGAATATAATCCAATAGCAACGATATCACAGGGCACACCTATAGAATTTAGCATAACAGGCGCAGGCCAAGATTACCTAGATCTGTCTAACACGCAGCTTTACGTTAGAGCCTCTATCGTTCGAGCGAATAACGAAGCTATAGATGCTGAAGATCATGTTGGTCCTATCAATCTTTTCCTACACAGCCTTTTTTCCGAAGTTGATATAACTCTAAACGATACGCTGGTCACTTCTTCAAACAACACGTATGCATATAGAAGCTATCTTGAGACTCTGCTCAGCTACGGCACGTCAAGCAAAAATTCTCAACTCACCTCTGCACTCTTTTACAAAGATACCGCCAGACGCTTCGAAGAAAACAATCCGCACGACGATGCCGGTACGAACGCAGGATTCAAGAAACGCAGTGCTCTGACGGACGAAGGCCGCGTTGTCGATATGCTGGGTGGCATTCACAGCGATCTCTTCTTTCAGGAAAGATTCTTGCCAAATGACATTAATATAAAAATACGACTCGTAAGAAATAAAGATTCATTCTGTCTAATGTCCTCGATGCCTGGTGCGACATACAAAGTAAAAATATTGGAATGTAAGTTGTATGTCAGAAAAGTCAAGTTAAGTCCGTCAGTATTCCTAGCGCATGCCAAAGCGCTAGAGATTGGAAATTTGAAGTTTCCCATTCGAAGGGTTGTTTGCAAGACTTTTACTGTTCCTAGAGGAAATCTGGACGTTACGCAAGAGTGTCTTTTCACCGGTCAGCTTCCCACTCGTATTGTTTTTGGTTGCATTGATAACGACTCATTCAACGGCGTTTACACGAAGAATCCGTTCAATTTCAAACATATGAATCTGTCACAATTAAAAGTATATCTGGATGGGCAGCAGCAAAGTATAAAACCATTGGAAACTAACTTTACAAATAATCAGTTTGTGAATGCGTATGCATCGCTTTTCATGGGCACTGGCAAGTGGCAAAGGAACGAGGACAACGATATAAGCAGAGAAGATTACGCACACGGCTATTGCTTGTACGCATTTGATTTAACTCCCGATTTGGCCGAGGGTGGACATTTCAACCTGCTTAAAAGTGGAAACGTCCGTGTGGACATGAAATTTGCACAAGCCTTGGATGCTACCATAAACGTCATCGCCTTTGCAGAATTTGAAAATATCCTTGAGATAGACAGATCGCGAAACGTCCTTTTCGACTACACTAACTAAAGAAGAATATGGATGGCATTACGATAGAAAATTTTCTGCGAAGAGATCCGAGGTGTGCACCCATGTTCTTGGGCGTTTTCGCAAGCGACAGACTTCCGACAAGGATCGATAGAAATAGACCGTTTATAATTGTATGCAATACAGACAGATATGGTCAACCTGGTATACATTGGATAGCAATGTATATTGAAAGTCCTGAGTATGGCGAATACTTTGATTCCTTCGGCAGAGCTCCAGATATTCCATTCAGACGATTTTTACACAAATATTGTTCAAATTGGATATACACAACTAAACAGTTGCAGAGTGTGACAAGTCGTTTCTGTGGACATTATTGCATTTTCTATTCGCTACATAGAGCTAGAGGTTATAACGTCAATGCGATTTGTAACAAGTTCAGTACCGATACGGGATTGAACGACTTTTTAGTGCATAGATTTGTTTGTGAAGTATAAGAATAAAAGTTGTATGAATTTAAAAGAGTTGTGTGTGTTCTTTATTCTTCATAGTGAATGGGATGTATCCTTTGATTAATAAAGTGGCAGAAGAATAATTGCATATGTCTCGAAAAGCTGCAAGTACTTTTAGACATCAAAAGCAGTCATTAGCTAAAACACATCAAAGGAAGTCAGTCGTAAATATTTCTGGACCAGCAGGTCAATAGTTAGCACATCAAAGAAGGTCATTAGACACGTTTCTGCACCAGCAGGGTAATTAAAAAAGTCATTAGTCAGCACATCAAAGGACCCCGTTCCTGGGACAGCCGATCATAAAAAGTCAGCACATCAAAGAAGTCATTAGTCAGCAATAAAAAGCAATTAGTCCCGTCAGTGGTAGTCGTAAAAGCAATTAGTCCCGTCAGTGGGGTAATTAAAAAGCAATTAGTCCCGTCAGTGGTAGTCGTAAAAGCAATTAAAAAGCAATTAGTCCCGTCAGTGGTAGTCGTAAAAGCAATTAGTCCCGTCAGTGGTAGTCGTAAAAGCAATTAAAAAGCAATTAGTCCCGTCAGTCGGGTAATTAAAAAGCAATCAGTCCTGTCAGACGGGTAATTAAAAAGCAATCAGTCCTGTCAGGCGGGTGATTAAAAAGCAATCAGTCCTGTCAGGCGGACTCCTTCACTACTAACGATCCTCTACCCGAGGAGAGCAACAAAAATATCCTCTGTCAAACTGATAAACCCCGAAGAACTTGGTGCCCCTGATTTCAATTACTTAGAACGTATTTCACCGACTTCGGTTTCATGCGCACCCGTGGAGTTGCAACTCTCCACTCAGAAAACCCGTAACCTTCACGTTACGCTCAACGAACTCCCAACGATCAGCCAGACGGCAGGATCGTGAATACAACACGTCGCTTCCCTTGCAGGTAGGAGCCCAACCCAGTCCTGCAGAATCACCACCGACGATTCGTGTAACCAAACGTAACCTTCGTGTACTTCACCAGGGGATTTCACCCTTTACTGAAATGTGTCACTTCCGCAGACCATTGGAGCTGCGGCGTCTCCAACCGTATTATCACGTACCCCTGAAACGGAAGGTTGAACCCTGTGAGATCGATGACAAGGAAGAGAACCCTGAAAGATCGTCAACACAAGCTCTCACAACCGCGTACAATCAGGATCGCCAAATCGTGTCCAAATGGCCAATGCCAACTCTGTCGAGACAGTCGAACACAACCGAAATCACTATGAACGAATTAACGAGTCACAGTACGTATGGAGTAGTCGGTCACTACTCCACGTTATAAGCAGCGCACCGTGTGGCAGGCTTTATACTTCAGGAGATGAAGCAATTTTTGTGATTACTTTTGTATTGTATTCTAGTTCAATTTTTCTCTGCTGATATGGAGAAGAATATGTTTTATTAGATAAATTTGTTAAAATAATAAAAATGTGACTAGTTTATTTTCATTTAACTTTGGTGTTAAATATGCAAATTTCGTAATGGAACCAGGCGTTTTGCACAGCTTTGTTGTTTGAAATCTAATGGGGTTTCAAGCATTTAAGGGCCCACCACCTAGGCTCTGCACAGGGGCCCCCAAGACCTTGCTAGGCCACTGGTGCTTGCCTCAATGCTTGTAGGTTTGTACACCATCAGCATAAAGCTGACCCAAGACTGCATGTGTTGCAAGAAGAGAGGCAAGTTCAAAAGTGTAAATTATGTACAGAATTGGACCAAGATATATGAAAAGACAATGCCTATATCCAACCACGGATATGATGCCTGGCATATGAAAATAATATTGCTAAAGTCTTTGGGTTAGAGAAGGCATCATTACCTGAATTATTTGAACACACGTAGATCTTAACAACATTTGTTGACAGCTTTGAGAAATCTTGAATTCTTCCCAAAAGAAGCGAATTGGATTCCAATTCCTCCGCTGTTGTCACATTCCTACGCTTCTCAGATTCTTGGCTTGGCAACGACAAAGCATTCCAAAGACTGTTTATTCGTTTCAACATGGCTCTTAAAATGCCAAACAATCTGCGTATTAATACAATGGACAATCATTTTTTTCAAAAGCCAAAAACATCAAAGTAGCATTCACAAACTTCTGAAAAGCACAGAATACTCAGCACTTTTAAATAAATTGGTTTTTTAACAGTACAATAACACAGCACACATACATTTTTGATCCCACTGACCCCGAAAATGCTGGGTCTCATCAACACCGTCTACGCTTCAATTTTATTCTCAACCTGGGTCGACTCTTTACACTAGACACAGGTACATTAATGTATGAACTAAGAGAGACCAGCTACTTATTTGTGACACACAGCTCAACATCCATATAATGTCGCTTTCTGGCCTTTTTATTAACTCACATTCTACAATGGTTCCGCTTGAAAATACTTTTATAGAATGAAAACATAATTTTTCTACCCAAACTTTATATATACTCATTTGATTCTTTTATTAGTATGGAGTGAGAAAATTGAATAAAACGTTTCAGAATATTCGTGTCATCAAAAATCTGCAGAAACCAGTACCGTAATTGATTATTCTGCAATATTGCTGGCAATAAATAAATATATATATATGTGGTAATTGTGGTATATATAAATATATTCTGCATGAAATAAGGAAAATGAGAACCTGATATCAAATAACTTTTATAAATCTCATTTCTTGTACTGTGTTAGGTATTTCTAAAATGCTGACATTAAAATGGTTAAATAGTAATGTAAATTAGCTGGATCCTTGAAAGCACGTGGACAATGCAAATTCATCAGATAAAAATAAAATAAAAAAGGAATAATAACAGACAGCAAAAACTAGAGTTACCTAAAAATATACCGAAAAAATGTGAAAAAAATAAGAAATTTTTTTTTTAAAGAAAGAAATTGATGAGAGTGATCCTCCATTCTGTCTTTCATCCTTTCAGACATGCACCAAAGTTGACAGATTTCGGAAATGCTTTGCTGTGATAACACGTCAGAAAGTAGCCCAAAAGTTATGCTCAGATATCCATTACAGGTTGTACGTTTCTTCGCTCTGTCATACAAGGTTGTCCTTGTGCAAGGACGGATACAGGAATTTTCGAAGGGGGGGCAAAATTTTTGGTCGTGTGAGACAGGAGAAAAAATTTTTAGTCATCGACCAAATTTTCCGGAAAAAATACCATTTCATCCGCCGAAAAAACTGATGACCTTTTTTTTTTTTTTTTTTTTAAGTCATCGATCAATCAATTTTTCGGGAAACATCCGCCGCTGAATCGACGGGGGGGCCAAGTCCCGTGTGATTTTGTAATAGGGGGCCTGATGTCCTGTTTTTCTCTCCCACTACATTTATTTAATGGCTTGTTGAAACCAAATGGGGAAGGCCATGTCCCATGCAATTTTTAAATGGGGGGCCATGGCCGGATTGGCCCCCCTGGATCCGCCCCTGTTCTTGTGACTCGAACTTCCACAGTACTGAATAAAAGCTTTGCTATGGTCAGTCCATCTTTCTGGAATAAGTTACCTAGCAGCCTCCGTAATGAACTTCTTGGTCTTTCTTGCCACTTTTCCGCAAGCGTTTGAAACCGTTCTCTCCGATTGTGGTTTAGTGCTGTCAGATCGTTAGTGCCTCTGAGAAGTTTCTCCTTAAGTGGTGATAAATAAATTCATAATTACAATTACGACTAGCTAACAATACAAACAAATGAAAAAGTTTTTAAGAAATAGGGTGAATACTATCCAAGCTCAAGTAAACTTGGGTATCACACTAAAGGAGTCAATGAGTTTGAAGACAGGCACGTTTGATGAGCTGCAAGGCTGACAACAGAAATTCTGGGCTACTAGACAGAGCAGTCATATTATATTTTAAAAGGCATATATACAACTTTTCTATATATAACTGATGACATATTCGTTTTATTGAGTTCTTGTCCGGTGTCCGGACAATTTGTCGACGGACAATTTGGAGACAGACAATTCGAAGACAGACAATTTGGATCCGACAATTCTGAGACGGACAATTCGGACCAGACAATTCGGAGCGGACAATTCGCACCGGACAATTCGGACCGAACAATTCTTAGCAGCAAAAATTCGTGATGGGACTTCCACTTTTAGGTCAGAGATTTTCCTAGCCTATGCCCATCTCCATCACAAAAAATGTATTACTGCCAAAACTAATAATAATCTGACACTTGACTAGTGGGAATAAAAATCATGGGCCTATGAAAATTACATTGATCTAGATAAACTGCCTTTAAGTTGATAATTTACTGCATTTAACTACTAATTTCAGTTTCTTATTTTCGTTATTGATCTAATTTTAGAAGATCAGACAGCATTTGCTTGGTGGCATATAATTATTTTATGCCAATGATAAGTAAAAGTTTCATCCCCATAAGTATGTCTTATAGGAGTGCAAGATTTTTATATGCACTCCAAATTGTCCGTCTCCGAATTGTCCAGGTCCAAATTGTACGTCCCCAAATTGTCCGGTCCAAATTGTCCGTCTCCGAATTGTCTGTCGACAACTTGTCCGGGAACCCTTGCTGACATACCACAGCCAGTTACAAATAAGAAATGATGCAGGAAATCATCATTCAATCAAATGGGTGGAAGTCAGAAAGAGGGGCAATGTTGAGTATCTGTAAAGTGCTCGAGAAATGTAATTTCTTTCGTCCTTGATCAGTTCAAAACTGTGAGGACGAGGACAAAGATTATACGGCCTATGGACTCTCTGTGGGAAAATGTTAATCAGGACATGCGAGTTGAGTCAGATCTCTCGTTTTGATTGGTCGTCAGCAGTAGTTAGGCCCCACCAGGCAGGAGCAGCACAGAGGAGGCGCGCTGTTGTAGCTCTGGCAACGTTGTGTAGGGCAGTAGGTGGCAGTCCATGAGCTCTTAGGACGCTCAAGGCGTAGATGGAGGAAGAGCAAGAACTTCGGAGACGACTGACATGCGATGAAGCCCGTAAGTCACTGCTAATGGTTACACCGAGAACAACCATGCAGTCAACCTTCTCGAGGTCTGGCAGTGGATGAGAAAGGACAGCCCCTTTTGAATGCTGGGTGAAACTCATCTCACGTGAATTGGTTGGATTAAGCTTTAAGTGGCTTCTTGTGGCCCAGATCTCTACCTAGTCCAAAGCCCTAAAAGTTGCCAGGCCCCTATGGATTCACTTGTCCCTCTGTGACCCTGATTAGCTGCAATGTAACATAGCATAGGTAGTTGCTTTTGATGGCAGCAGATTGTGCATTTTTTATGAAAACTTCCTTTTACTGCTTTAAGAATGCCAATTTCTAAGCACTGCAAGTAAATCCTCATTATATTTCAATATCAATTTAGCCAGCAAATTTTAAGCAGTGGATAATGAGACTGCCAAGATATTTACAAGTGCATCTCAACAGTCAGAAGTTTGAGAACCGTTACCATAGCCGATGTTGTCCAGAGAATAGGTGAATTAAAGCCATTAACCTTCAATAGCCATAACCTTTAAGTAAATGGGCTTACTTCAGGGTTACAAATATAGGCCAGGAGAAACGCAACGATGTCCAGCTTAGTAACAGAAGATGAAAATGTACGTTAGACATGCACTGTTCATGCCCTTGGTGATGGTTTTTAGGTGAATTTTTCCCCATTTTTATGTATGTAGTCTTAGAGTTTAATTAAATTTACATTATATTTTAAACTTAGGATGACTAATCAAAAACTAATTATATCTGTAAAATTGGTATATGTTGCTCCTAGCGTAGCATAAATTTACCGTGCTGCTTCCAAAACAAAATTATTTGCGACAAAATAGATTCCTCACATTTTCAGCTCTGCTAGGTATGCACAGAGAAAGGCTTATAATGAAAGGGGATGGCAATGTTTGGCTTTCGTCACGAATTAACAGTTTTTGTGTATTTGTACAAGTACAAAAGTCACTTCGTTTCGGATCCTGTCTCTCCGACTTCCTGGGTAGAAGTCGGAGAGACAGGATCTGAAATAAAGTGACTCGGGAGGAGCTGGGACAAAAGGAAACAGTGGTGGACAGAAAAAGACTCACCTGGTTCGGGCACGTGACATGAATGGAAGACAAAAGGCTACCGGCCGCAGCTCTGCACGGGCATGTGGAGGGAAAGAGAAGCCAAGGGAGACAATCAAAGACCTGGATGGACAATATAAAAGAAGATCTAGCAGCACAGAACATGGATATGAGAGATGCAGCGGATAAAATCAGAAACCGAGCAAGCTGGAGACGGCATATTGAGGCCTCATCGTTGGCGCAGGACATGCGCCTGACGGAAGAGAGACCAAGAAGAGAGAAGAGACAAGTACAAATTGCATGTTGAAACCTTGCTAGACAACACACAGGTCCAGATGGAGAATATTACAGATAGGTAGCTCAACCATAGAAAAAGCGCGAGTCGGCATTGTCGAGGTGTGTGCCGAAGTAACAACTAGTTCCCCCCTAATTAGAGGACCGAAGATTCAATCCGGGGACCCATCCACCCAGACATGAAATGATCTTTAAAAATTATTCTCGTGTGGCAAATTAATGAACTTAACATTCTGATTGTCATTTTTGGGATAATTAAGTAGGTAAAGTAAGTAAATATATTCCTTAATATAACCAGCTGCAAAACAGCACTCTGGTGAACAAGTATCACCATATAAAAATTCACTTAAGACATCAAAAACTATCAACAAAACAAAGTAATTAGTAAGTATAAAGCATTATACACTGTGTTCGGATAAAAAGTACCCCCACAAAAAAGTGTAATAGCTCGGTCAAAACTCTTAGGATTTGTCTGAAATTTTAAACAGAGCAACAGTGACCATATATACACGAGATCCTAAAGCCGATTAGAAATATTCGTGAGGTTGTCAAATTTATGAGCGTTTAAAATGCAGCACCAAAAATTTGAACTTTCCAACATGGAAAACCTGAAAAGAAGTGAAATTCAGCTATATATGGTGCTCAAAATGTCCTTCTTGTTCATGAGCACACGACCGTAGACGTAGTAGTTGTCCAGGGATACACTTGGCTTCATATCCCGCAGCTGTGGCTGCCCAGCAGTCCAGACCTTGATCCGGAGTACCAGGTGCATTTACTGGCGGGGCGCGTTTTTCATTCACGCGTGTTCATGAAATCAATAACCGTAGGGCGTAGGGCGCGTCTGATTGAAGAGTGGCAGATGTTTGACCAAGTGATCATCGACCGGACCATCAAACAGTAGCGTCTACGTCTACTGTCGTGTGTCCGTGGACAAGGAGAACATTTTGAACATTGGATATAGTTGAATTTCACTTCTTTTCAGGTTTTCCATGTTGGAAAGTTCAATTTTTTGGTCCTGCATTTTAAACGCTCATAAATTTGACAAACTCACGAATATTTCTAATCGGCTTTAGGATCTCGTGTAAATATGGTCACTGTTGCTCTGTTTAAAATTTCAGACACATCCTAAGAGTTTTGACCGAGTTATTTCACTTTTTTGTGGGGGCTACTTTTTATCCGGACACAGTGTAGTTACAGATGTTTTCCTCATCTGATTGTCAGCTCTTGGTAGCACCTGGTCTAAGAGGCTAGTATCTAGACTAAATAGGCTATTTTATTATTTCGCTTCATGTAGGCATATCACTCTTTTCCATATATCCTATTGAACTACGAAATCGAACACCATGGCAACAAGTTACTTTCGCGCAGATCAACGCAATTCTATGCAAAAAACCATACGTTTTTATCAAGAATAATTTAGCATAGCTACCTCACCTAAAGTAGTCAGAAGTTCATCATGTCCGTTTCAAAACTTCCTTCGAACCACTGAGAAAGCCCAGTCAGTGCTTTCTCTGACGATCTAGTCTAATCTGTTGATGTTTTTTGTGTACGGTATGATCTAATCACGTCACATCAATGTCGAAATCAGTAGCCTGTGGAAATATAGTGGACTGATTCCGACTGAATCCAACGCACAAACTCGGCAACACAGCGAAAACGACGAGTAGGAAATGCGGCGATGTCAGACACGCGGAAACGGAAGACGACCGAGGGCATTGCACTTGGATAACATTGAAAAATCACTACAGGTACTGCATCATCGTCTCGTGAATCCAATCATCGTTCCAACAAGCATCACCGCTGTCGTCGCCATCCCTGTCCTTTTTCCACGTGTAGAGTTCCTGCTGCCATAATTATACCTGCTGCTGCTACTGCTGCTGCTATATTGAGTAGGTGCAGTTACTGCAGTAAGCTAACCTGTCGTCGACTCGTCGTAAGTAAGACTTTCAGTCCCAGACTGCGTCTATGTCACAAGCCTATACGATGGCGTATAAGTGTTCGTGCACGTATCCACAATATTGTTCCACACGTAGCCTATCAGCAATATGTTTTCACCTTGAAAACTACACATTTGAAGTTGCTGCGTCAACCCAGTAACGCAGTTGTAATTTTTCGTACATTGGTCATTGGGCTTGTAATTCGCATTAGCCATTATAAAACACTTAGCCTACAGAACTATCAATTAAGTAGGCCTAGTATGTATGTGGCAGTCAGTCATTGATAGGCACAATAATAGCAAAGTAAAACTCTAATATCTTTGATAATAGTACCGGTAGGTCCATTTTGAAAAATAAATGGAAAGTACCATTTTTATTTTATTTAGGCAAAAAAATGGTGTGTTTCCAGTAACAGCTCTAAAAAAAGGTAGGTAGGTCGAAAAATTTTTATTTTCGTAAAATATTTTTATATAGTGAATATCCAAAAAATTATAGCCTACAACTGCCCTTTTTTACACAAAGGTAGGCTACATGCTGCAACGAAGTATGTGTTCTAAGCAATTATAAACTGCCTATTTGCAGAATGTCTGTACCTAAACTCAGTGTGTGATTTGTCAAAAAAGAAGTGTGGGGGTCGGCTTAATTTCCTTGTTTTGGGGGGGGCCAAAATACGCCGCGGCGACTGCGGAGCATATCCGACTAGGGGGTCTGGGGGAGCGTCGTAAGCTCCCCCAGCAGGGTCTGGGGCGGAGCCCCGGCCGCTATTGTTTTGGTGCAATCCAAAGCAAAATCTTCTATTGAAAGTGAATTGAATGAATTGAATAATATCACCTTTTTAAAGATCAGTTAACATGTTATTTATGTTAAAGGGTTTGAAGTTTTTCTGTTCGTTAACCCAGTAGTTTTCAAGTTTAATTAACTTGTCATTAGCAACTTTCATTGTAAACAAACACAGTACTGCATAAACTTGCTCTAAATTAGAAGTAAAATAATACAAAAACCACTCCCAATTGGACTTAAAATATGAGAAAAATAAGAAAGTCCAATTGAAATTTTTGTTTTACTTTTTTTTTGTTTAACATGGAAAACACATAAACATGGAGCAAAGACATATGGGTATTCATTTATAGTGGCACTATAATATTCACTTATGTTGCACTATAATAGTGGGATAGTTGTTAAAAATATAGCGCAGTCTATTTCATTGACGTCATTGGATGAAACGAGGTGAATTGATTTAAATTTGCTGCTTGCATCAATATTAAACACACTCTTTCAGAAACCTCAACCGATCTAATTAGTAGCCTACTGTAGTCTGTAGGCCTACATTTAAGTAGGCCTAAGTTAGGCTATGTAAATTTTAACAGTGACTTACAGCCTTTCTCATCCAGATTTGACTAGCATTCAGAAATCGTGAAAATAAATACAAATGATACAATCATCTATTATCGCTCAGTTTTGTTGTTTTTGTTGTTTGTTTCTTCTTCTTTAGAGCCTCACAATCTTTGAACAGTATGCCTAAACGTTAAGGCTTCCACAGTTTCTGAAATTTGATCATTTGGGAAATTGTGTAACTGTCACGGGAGTCGACGGGACCGGACAACGTCACAACAGTACAACTTGAAACTTTGTGTCAACTGTGACCTGTCAAGTGTTGAACGAATGAGGAAATGAAACAAATAAGTCCTACTAACTGCTTGCAGTCCCCCTCTTGTGGCACTGGCCGCCCGCACTGCCAAAAGAGGGGGTCGAAATTGGACCCCCACACCTTTTTTTTGGAGGTGGAAGTGTGGGGGTCGGGCCATAGCAAAGAGGGGGTCCGACCCCCCAACCCCCCCGGCAATCACACTCTGCCTAAACTGCTCTAGAAAACAAGCATATTAATTTCATTTTGTTGAAGTCTTTTCTGGCAAGATAAAGTGGGAGGGAAAGGGGAAGCTGAGTGCGAACAGAACATCACCGCTAAGGATCGTTCCAGACTGGCTGAGCCAGCGGCTAGTTACCCCCAGAAGTTGCTAGATTTCTTCCCCAGTCACCGTTAGAGGTGGCTCTCAAGTAAGAATTCAAAATTATATACATTCAAAGTTCAAAATTCTCATTTTGGTCTCTAAAGCACAACGGGGTCTTGCTCCAAAATATCTAACCAATGGAATTCGCAGGCCAGTTTCAGCCTCCTCACATCGTCCACTCCGCTCTTTAAACAGATTTGAACTTCTAGTACCTCCTACTAGAACGGCTATGGCTCAGTCCCGTTCCTTTACATCAATTGGCCCCTCTCTTTGGAATACGCTCTCTCCTTCTATTCGATCTCAACTTCTGACAGGTAATCCCTCCTCCTCATTTTCTTTTCTTAAAACCTATTTTTTCTCTCGTGGCCTTGCGCACTGGGAGCGCCTCTGAACGGTTCACCCTAGTAGAGGCGCTTTATAAATGTTTTTATACAATACAATACAAAAAGAATGATACCGCTAGAGGTTTCTCAAGACTGGCAGCCAGGAAGTAGTCAGTCACCCATCAAAGTCACAAGATTTATCTTGTTAATCAGTATGTATATAATTTTTCCACCTTGGTCCGAGACCTTGGCATCGTACTAAACCAGGAACTTACTTTTGTACCTCACCTCAATCGTCTCAGTTGCTTTTGTTTCTATCAACTGCGCCAGCTTTGCACCGTCGCTCGCTCTCTCTATCAGCTGGCGCTGCACATTCCTTTGTTACAGCTCGTCTTGACTACTGCTATCCCTTTATTCTGGTTTACCATCTGGTTGACCGCATTCCCTTGACTGTATTCTATGCACTGCAGCACACCTTAGTGTAAAATGCCCAAATTTAGTCACGTTTCAAATTACATGCTAGAAGTTCTGCACTGGCTTCCTGTATGTAAGCGCATTGAACATAGAGTCTCCTCCTTGACTTAGTGTGCCAGCTAGGTCTTGGCTCAACTTGTTTGTTTGTTTGTATGTGCACTTGTTATAGCGCCTCTTCAAGCTCTCTCTACTCAGAGGCGCTCCCGAATGCAGAGCGGACACTGCATCGGAGTTTCAGCCGAAGCGCTGAGCAATTGTCAGTGAAGGACTTGCCCAAGGTCCTTACGCGGCGAGGTGGATTCGAACCTCGAACCTTGCGGCTTCAAGGCAACGACGCCACCACTACACCACCGCGCCCCACAACTTACCTATTTGATCTTTGTCAGCCTGTGTTGGGTACTCGGACTAGTTGATCCCTACACTTGTCTGGTAGGGAAGTGCTCTCAGTCCCGTTTGCTTGTACCTCAATCTGTAAAGCCGTATGCTTTTTCTGTGATTAGTCTGGCGGAATGGAACGGCCTCCCTCTTGAACTGCGCCTGTTCCCTAGATCACTTTCTGATGCAAACTGTTCATGAGGCACGATGGTGCAGTGGTCATGTTCGTCGCCTTGCAGCGGGAGGGTTACAAGTTCGAATCCACCTCAAGCTACCGCATCTATAAGGACCTTGTGCAAGTCCTTCACTCGCAATTGCTTGGGCGCTTGGGTGTGAAACTCTGATGCAGTGTCTGTGCTATAATCGGGAGCGCCTATGAGTAGATAGTCTGAAGGGGCACAATAGAAATGGAGAAATAAATCAAATGAAACATTCTATTAGCATTTGAAAACTGTTGTTTTTGGCCGTGCTTGAGTCGGGAGCCGCTCTGAGTAGTTTGCTATAGATATAAATACTTGAATGAATGAATGTTAAATCCTCCACCAAAAGGTGCTTGATTTAAAAGAGAACTGCTCAGTTAGCAGAAGAGAGCAGAGTTAGTAAAAAGAGAGCAATGTGAGCACTAGAAGGCACAGTAAACACAAGGACACAGTGAGCAAAAGAGAGAGCAGAAAGAAGTAGACAGCAAAGAGGACACAGTGACAGTGGGGTAGCTAGCTTTTAATGGGCCCATGTGCAGAGGTTCCGCAAGGGTCCTGTTTGGCCTTTTAAAGCCGGTGTATTTGCGTTCTTGCAATCAAGTTCACCAAAACTAATCAATGCCAATGGCATTTGCCATTAGACCCAACACCAGCGGCGCCCGCAGGATTTTTTTCTTGTACGCACAGAAATTTTCGAAGGATGGGCGAACAGGGAAAAATTTTCGATTTTCGTTAGGTCGCCGAAAAACTGATGACCTTTTTTTATTTTTTTAGTCATCAACCTAGAATTTCCCAAAAACATACCTTTTCTATCCGCCGAAAAAACTGATGACCTTTTTCCTTTTTTTTTTTTTTTTAGTCGTCAACCTAGAATTTCCCAAAAACATATACCTTTTGGGTCATCGCGCTGTACGCACTTACGTATGTGCGTACGTCTGCGGGCGCCGCTGCTGTACGCACTTGCGTAAGTGCGTACGCCTGCGGGCGCCGCTGCCCAACACATGCAACACAACTCACAGAATAAACCTGAATGCTGCACGAATGAGACAGATAAATTAAAGTGCAGTAACTGCAGTGATTTGTTAGTCGAATTTAAAATCTTATCCACTTATTATTAGTAGGTCTACACATGCCTATACTTAAGGCGATATCATGGCATCATAGAGTTTTCATTCTAACATTTTGTTCAGCAATAAAATGTCAATCATCTATCAAATCTGGTCCGTGATTTGCAATATACACACCACAGTGACACAATCATGAATTTTTCACAGTAGGACTACTTATAAATAAGTTTAGCAATATTCCCTGCAAGTGCAAAAATCATGATTCCTAGGACCCTGGTTCGCACGTGCTCAATTTGGTGTCTCCTTGATTTGGGGGTGAGAGCTGAGAGGAGCTGAGAGCTGTATGAGAATTGTAGAAAAATAACTGGTATCAGACTATGACCCACATGGAGTTTGGTTGTGAAAAGGTGAAAAGAAGACAACTACATGTATATAGGCGTACCCTAAGAAAGACTAGCGAGTGTTGAACCACCTCAAACCCCAGGCAATTCTCACCCTGATTCATGGATATGTCAGGTCACTCACTGCCATTACCAAATTCAGCAAATGACCGGAATACACGAACACACTTGTAAGACGTATGAGGTCTCTGCGGCGCACCGTTTAATTACAATAGGCATACAGCAGTGATTTTCAACGGGGGTTCCGCGGAACCCTTAGCCGGCCAGGGGTTCCGCAGAACCTAAACTATATTTGAACACTCTATTAGCTATTAGCTTCTTGAAAATCACACTAGGTGTGATACAAGAATGAGATCTGTGCTTATTGTGACAGATAACTTTTTCAAGTGCAGGGTCATTGTCGGTGTCACGAAATAGAGTATCCCACCTGAAAGCTATCCGGGGGGATGAATTAATCTCTCCCCGGATGGAATTAACCGGTTTATACTATCCGGGGGGATAGACAATCTATCCCCTTTTTGAAAAATGCATATAATTAAAATTTTATGCTCTAATCAAAATTTAAAGTGACTCTAATTGTTTTAAGTGTCCTAAGCAATGTACAGAGAAAGGCAACTCGGATTTATTTAGTGACTCTGAGTGTGTTTTAAATGTTTTAAGTGCTCTAAAACCAAAGCAAAACATATTATCTAGTAGGAATAAACATACCTGTTAGTGTCATTGTTCAAAACAAAGCAGATGAAAATTAATTTGCAAAAATAAACACACGCGGAAGTGGCTTTTTCGACTTTTTTCATTTGGGGAATACGATTAATAAGGGGGATACTCCATTTGGTAAAATTGGCAAACGAAACTGAAATTCTCAAATAAGCTGAAGGCTGAAGCCCTTCGGCCCCACTATAGCCTCGTCATCCTCGTGTCACTCACCACACTCATAACAGTTGAGCCCCAAACGATTCTTTAATGTTGAATATGAATCATTATCCGTCGACCTATGAGTCTCTCTACAATGCATCCAAGACTTAAACTAAGTAGGGTTGCCAGGCGTCCGGTAATGAACCGGACAGTCCGGTATTTACACAAATTGTCCAGTCAGAAATTTCAGACATTACCGGACATGGCTGTGTCCGGTAAATAATTATTGCTAGCAACAATAATTGTGTAGTTGGAGTGTATAATTTCTTTGGGCCATGAAAAGATATCTGCTTACGATCTTCCAGCGTAGGCCTATAATGGATTTCCTTGTGGAACAGAGCCAAATACACACCAATCATCGTCGAAATGACGGCGTCGCTAAATAAAATTTATCATAACAGAGCCAAATATATTGATGCACAGATCATAACCTATGTATGTAATGTAATGTAATGTAATGTAATCAAGACAATTTCTATAGCATCGTCAGTAGCAAGCTACTTCTAGGATGCTTTACACACAAATGTCATAATACAAAATTGTCAAAGTTCGGCATGAATGCAAACAGCTCAAATCAGGTGCAGCTTTAACTGTTTTCTAAAAGCAGATTGGCTTTTTATTGTTTGAATTGATGATGGAAGACTGTTCCAGGCGCGTGGGCCAGCGACCCGAAAGGCACGATCGCCCGCTTTAGTTTTTGTTGCAGGGATGGATACGTCGGCGGTCTTGGACGACCGCAGACGTGACCTGCTAGGATCGTTTGCCAGCGGTTTGATGTTGTCCACGAGGTACGGTGGTGCACGGTTGTTCAGGCATTTGTGCATCATGGTGCAAAGTTTGAACTTGATGCGCTCGCTTATTCCCAGCCACTGAAGCTGGTCCCGGATCGGGGTGGAAATATGATCGAACTTGTTTAATCGCAGGACTAGGCGAGCTGCAGCATTGATGACCGCCTGAAGCCGAATGATACTGCGCTGTGGCAAGCCAGCAAAGGCGACATTGCAGTAATCGATTCGGCCCAAAGTCAAACTTTGTATCAGGTGTCGTGTCACGTCTTGTGTGAGAGAGCGAGACACAGATTTCAGCTGCCTCAGTATTCCGAAGCTGATTCGTGCAACTGCAGTGATATGTGATGTCATTGAAAGGTCGTTGTCGAGTAGAAGTCCAAGATCACGGACCTCATTCTTCGGCACGACAGTATCCCCACCAATGACGAATGGACTGCGGTCTAGCTTTTCCACTCTGCGCGAAGACGAGCACCAGAGAAATTCCGATTTCGATGAATTGAGCTGCAATCGATTGCATTTCATCCAATCGGCAATGTCGCTGATGCAGCTCGTTGAGGTGGACCGAAGATTCTGGACATCAGTTGAATTAGGACGACAGAAGCCATAGATTTGTGAGTCGTCCGCGTAGAGATGACCATGCAGACCATGTTTGGATATTATGGTTAGGATGTCGGCGGTATACAGCAGGAAGAGAATGGGTCCCAGGACTGAACCTTGAGGAACGCCACATGTAAGGGTAGTAGGTTTGGAGGAGGAGCCGGCATGGCGGACACATTGCTGTCTGTCAGTAAGGTAGGAGGTCATCCACTGTAAAGCAGTGGAAGACAAACCGAAAGAAAGATGCAGTCGCTGGAGCAGAATGTTGTGATCGACAGTGTCGAATGCAGCAGACAGATCCAGGAGTGAAAGAAGAGAGAAGTTGCCAGAGTCAATCGCAAGAAGAATGTCAGACAGAATATCTGCGAGAACCGTCTCGGTGGAGTGGAAAGTTCGGTAGGCTGACTGTCTGTCTGGGAATAACTGGTTGATATTGAGGTATTGAACAAGTTGCCTACAGACAACCCTTTCAAGCATCTTTGACAGAACAGACAAGTTGGAGATTGGCCGATAGCTCTTTACGTCCGCAGTGTCTAGGCCGGGTTTCTTCGGTAGCAGAGTGATGGTTGCTACTTTGAAGGACGTTGGGACTTTGCCGGTTGCCATTGAGCAGTTTACAAGTCGAGTGATAAATGGAGCAATTGTACCAGCGCACTCTTTTAGCAACCACGTGGGTAGCGGATCGGCCATTGACTGCTTGTTTGGAGTGCACTGGATGAGCCCCAGAATGTCATCGACTGTAACTGACGAGAATGACGGTAGACAGTGAGAGGTAGGTATGTAGGTTGGGTCCGCAGCATCGGCAGTGGACTCTCTCACGTCAGCCACTTTCTTGTCGAAGAACTGGTGGAATTCATTGGCTGAAATGAGATTGTCCGCTGGCGTGCGTCCCCGACCAAGCACTTTGTCAATTGTCTGCCACAGTTTGCGAGGCGCAGAACGCTGAAGTTCGATCGTCTGTAGCCAGAATTCAGAGCGTCTGGTGTGTAGAGTTTGGCGATACTGACGAAGCCCCTTCAGCCATTCTGCGCGACGCAAAGATCTGGACACCTCAGTCTTAGCACTGTGAGCACGGCGCTCTAGGCGTCGTGCTCGCTTCTTCTGGTCTCGGCAGACGTCATCGAGCCATGGATCAGATGGTCTCTTGCGGATGGTCACCTCACGAAAAGGGACCTGTCTGTCAAGGATATTGGTGATGACGCTGTCGTAGACAGCTGCCAGTTGGTCGGCATCGAGCGGTCTTAGATAGTCTGTGTCGCATAATGGCGACTCTTGAAGAGCCGAGCGGAACTCATCGACTTGAAAATGCTTCCAAGACCGACGAGTTTCGGTGACATAGATTGGTGGTGGTCGTCGTAGGTCTGTGGACCATTTGATGAGTCGATGGTCGGACAGACCGGTGTCGATCACGTCGATAGTTGGAGCTGGGAGGTCACTCCTGGTGATGACAGCATCCAGAATGCCTCCCCGGTCATGCGTTGGTTGATTGACATGGTTAGTGAAGCCAAACGATTCTATGACGTTGATGAACTGGGTGCACAGAGAGTTGGACGAGCGATCGAGACGGATGTTGATATCGCCTGTCACGACAACAGGGTCCGTCAGTACCGTTAGACTCTCAAGCATGGTCGAAAGTTCATGGAAGAAGTAAGCTTATACATTGTGCATAAAGTTGGAGGCTTGTTCAATTAAATAAATGGTTGAACCGAATCTCAGTACTTATGCGCTGTCTCTGTCTGTCTGTTTGTTCGTCTGTCTGTCACTCTCAGCACAAATGATTTCTCTCTCTCTGTGTGTCTATCTCCCTTCTTTCATTTAAGGCTTAGGTCTAAACACGGACGCTTGTAATCTGTCTGTACTGATCTGCCTCTATATCTCTCTGTCTCTGTCTGACTGTGTCAATCTGCCACTCTAGCTCGTTCTGGTCTTTCAAGCCCATCTCTTAAACCTCACATTGATTAATTATATTCTCTCGTCTACAAAGATTCGAGCCTCAATGATGCATTCGCATTTTGCATTGCAAGTCTATGGGTCAACTGGGGTTATCTACAGAATGGAACTGAGTGATGAAATCGCTAAATATGTTTTTAATGTTGTTTAATATCCGAATTCAGTCATTCGTTAGGGTGCCAAATTTTCAAATTAGCCACTATATACATAGGTCCATAATTTTATACACACAGCAGATCTATATAATGATCTATATATAGCCTACTTGGCTGAGTTTCCAACGGACGTCTAGATTTTAAAAGCCAGTTATCTAGACGTCCGTAGTTTGACTCACGCTGCAACTTTGCAGCACAGATACTGCCTTATATATATATATATATATATATATATGTATATATACATATTATACTGCAATAATATTACCCAATATTGCCCGGGAAATTTCGGTTTATCGCTCCCGCCAAGTCTCACCCCCACACGGGCACACATACACACAGGCTATATATATATATATATATATATATATATATATATATATATATATATATATGGCTCGTAACGTGATAGTCATTGTCCGGTAATTTTCTGAAGGCCACCTGGCAACCCTAAAACTAAGTGTATACAAATTTTGAAGTAAACTTGAAAGAAGATTCTTTAACACAACTTGTCCATAAAACTGATAAAGAATAGAACGTAATTTTCATGCTTCAATATTCTATTCATCTGTCAGATGGATGGGTAGCCTAGTTGTTGCCGAAATAGAACAGAAATGCAGTTGTTCTCTGACAGTCTTTAGCGCACTGGATCAACAATTCTAGAATTCTAAAGCACGTATTTGCAATGTGATACTATGGACTGCACCAGAAGTGCAGGTAACGTACATTTAATCTAACTAATTTTACAAGTTACAACTGTAGGCTAAGTATTTGCTAGGTATTTCTTGAAATACTGGACGGGTGAAACGCGCAGGGTTTCGCGGGCAAATAGTGCTTTGAGAAAGGTTCCGCCACTAGAAAAAGGTTTAAAACCACTGGCCTACACGAATGTCACAAATAGACGTGCATAAAATTATCACACCTATTATATTAGCAGATATATAGCATAGCCTAGGCACGCACTTACCCTTTGCATAGGAAAGTGAATTAGCTAAATACAAATCTTATGCTGGCATGATTCGTTTCATGTTCTCTATTTATAACTGTATTGGACCTATACTACTCTTTATTGTCGTTCACACACTCAAATTGCATCTTGCAATTTTGTATATAGCCATTATTTGCTACAGGCTAGATGATTACCTACAAAGAGTTACCCTGAGAAAACCGCTCCTTTCAGATCTACTACTCTCTCCCCCATCCACTCCACAACCGCCTGCCTTGTCAAACTGACCATGAGAAACTATTGATTGCTCTAATTAACGGCCCTATATACCTTAACAGACGGTTGTTTACCAACGGAGGGGAACGTCGCCTGGCTTAGTGAATGCTATAATTATAATGTCCCAATTGCACACCTCATATACGGGTGGCAATTTCACTATAAATAAAAAATTTCCACAAAATTATCTGAGTCGCGGCAACATAAGTGGGTCGGTTGGGTGACCGGAAACATGCAATTATTTTTTTTGGCCTTACTATTTTATAAGTACTATTTTAATTTTATTTGTATTTTCAAAATACCTTTCAAAAGTATTCAGAATAGTTTTCTATATTACTACTTTAAAAATTTACAAACCTGCTTAAATTGCTGTTTTAATGTTATAGGGCTTAGACCTAGACTAGGGTGACCATTTTCTGGCCATCAAAAACCGGGACACTTTTGAAAATTATCAATTGTAAATCCTTAACTATACAATAAGCCTTCGATCGAAGGCCTAGCCCTAAAGGCTATTCCTGTCATCAGTAACTATTGTAGGCTATTGTTGTTTATAGACCTATGCCTCATGCTCTGAAAATGTTTCAAGTTAGTGATGTTTCTCGGAAGAGTGAATTTTATTAGGCAAAAATTGTGTTCTCCGGACTTATTCGAACATAATGATGCAGTTGCCATCACAGTTAAATTCAATGATGAGCATAGACTTCATTCAGTGTAGAAATCTCAAACCTGCTCTAGTCTTCAGTGCACTGACTGCAGCAATCTTTCATAAATTATTAAGAGCAATTTCTCAATCAACGCTCAGTGTGTAATATTTTCTCGGATTAAAAAAAAGTTTTCTGGGGCGCACAGGAGCTTCCGGCGGAAAGGGGTTTGATGTGCCCCTCACATCCGAATTTTTTGGAATTTCTATATTACAATGTCAGCATTTTAAGTTGTCAAAAGAAATTGCTCTGTTTCAGTGCTGACATGAGTAGTACAGGCCCTAAGTCACATTACGACTCTGGAGCGACCTGCTGAAATCGATATTGATCTGGCTCTGCCGCTGAAATTGTAGCCTAGTATGAAAGCTTTCTCGTTACACCTTGATAATTCTTTAGGCCTAAATCTATTAACTAAGTAAACTCATTAGTTTACAAAAGATGCTATATTCTTCGACACAAATTGACGACATCTTTGTTGTTACGACTTCCTTTTGAGTTACAAACTAAACTTTGGTCTGTCATTTACATAAAATTGACATTTCAAGATCCAAGTTTCCTTCTTGTCAAAAACCGGGACATTTTCGCTCTTTTGCTGAAGTCGTCGGGACACCGGGACGCACCACAAAAAACCGGGACATGTCCCGGAAAACCGGGACGTATGGTCACCCTAACCTAGACTATATGTTTTGTTTTTAGACATTGACTAGATGTTTTGAGCAATAATTAATGTTTTGGTCACACCAACTTCTTTAATTCATAATTGTAATCTCCAAACTACTAAAGCGCTACTCGAATGCCAAGCGCGAATGCCAAGCGCGAGGCACCAGCTTATTCACTTGCGCTGCATTGCATCAAAAGGATTGTCCGTAAGAGTAGTCCAAAGGTGGTTTGGGTCGAAATTACCTCCCCCCAAAACTTATGATCATCTGAATAGTTACCATAGGATACATTATTTGTGAGCTTGTTGTAGATGGATCTATATTGCAGGTTTTTTTGCCTTTTGTTTATATTATACATTGCATTATACACAACAAACATTGATGAGTAATCATTTGGTGGGATGTCATTTCTGTGCTTATGATACTCATATGTCATCGTCATCCCTGTCCTTCCCTATCTTTCTTTCCACGCATAGAGTTCCTGCTGCCATAATTACACCTGCTGCTGCTGCTGCTGCTGCTTTGTGTTGTCGAGTTGTTGTTGCATATACAGGGTGGCTCAATAAAAAACGTACCACCGGATAAAATGCAATATCTTCGCAACCGATTGAAATTTGACTGCGAAAATTTCCCAATTTGCAGGAGAATGAATTTCCAACCATCCCTGAAAGTTTCACTTAAACATTTTCATGCTTGCAAAAGTTACGGCTGTTTAAACTTTCAATTCCGTTTTTTCAAATTTCCGCAGAAATATGAACGTCATTTGTAGATTTCCATGTCAAATAATTATCACTTTTCACTACAACCTCAGAATTCCATTTAACAGTTTATCATAATGTATGATGGGAGTGTCCACACCCTGATTTCACAAGAGCTCAAATTCTTTTTGTGAAGCTCAGTATGGCCTATCATATTTTATCCGGTGGTACATTTTTTATTGAGCCACCCTGTATATGATGAAAGCTGTGTTGTAGAGTGTGCACATCAGTCCACTATTGGAGGAGATCGGCCCATTCGTCAAGTTCTTTATAGAAATCGATCCAGCACATTACTCTGCTCTGCTTTGGTGAAGCCCTACTAGGTGCTGTTTTCAATTCTACCATGTAGTGTTCACTGACCAAGTAAACAGTATTTGCAAGTCATCATTATAAGTTCATTCTTTACATACTCAGAATTAGATGCTATATGACCATGTCTGCAAAAATATTTCTGGCAAATGCATTGGCTTCCCAGTTGCCTAGATTATTGCAACTCATTTCTTACGGGTATCAGTAACTCAAACATTGAAACATGCTGAAGCTGCAAAGTTCATAACTCTTTGGATAGAGCCATAATAACAAAAACACATACAAGTATGTATGTGTGTATGTATGTTTGGGTGCATGTATATATGTATGTGAAAATTGTGCATGTATATTATGCTCGTTTCTTTATGAAAATATGAATAGACGGCTGATGAACTGTTCAGTCTTTTGCTGAAATCGTCCTTTGATGAACAGTACTAGACCCAGAGATCCGTGCGCTTGAAAGCCAAAGAGAAATAGTGAGTGTTGAGCTGCTTTCTGAAGGAAGGAAGTAAATTAGAGCTATGAGGAGAGTCGATTCCATTCTCTGGGTGCAGAAGTATGGAATGCACATGAGCCCAAAGCTGTTCTGCATGCATCGGGATTCAGCTAAAAAAAACTTGTATCCGATGATCAACAAGGACGAATGTAAGGAGTTAGTAGTAACTGCAACAGAAGATATGGAGGCGTGCTGAGGAATTTGCTGAGGAATTTGTAGGTAAACATGCCAATTTGAATTGTTTCCTATACTGAACAGGAAGCCAATGCAGCTGATGGAGTAGGAGTGGGGAAATTGTTCGCAGTGGGACGTGCAGCACTACCCGAGCTAAGGAGTTTTTGGATGCATTGCAGCCTAAAAGTCTTAAATACCCACGAGGATAATGTAAGCATAATCAAGGTAAAATGAGACAAGAGAGCAGGCAATGGTTTAACAAATATATTCATAGTTAGGGCCGACCTGATGCAACATATTGCCCTAAAGTGATAGAAACGAGATTTACAAACGCTTGCTATGTGTAGTCGAAATGTGAGCTTACTGTCTAGTGTTACTCCAAGTGTTTTGACAGTATCTGATAGGCCAGATAGGGGGTACAGCAGTGCTGACAAGATTGACATTAGAAAGTGGAAGAAAAGAGTGTAGGCGCTGGTGTGACCCAAACAAAATTGCCTCATACTTGTCAGGGTTTATGGCCAAACCATCGAAACAGAACTAGGCATAAATAAATGAAAGGCAAGATTCTTCAAGTTTAAGTTTACCAGACTGATCAGTGTGTGACCGAGCAATATGGAGTTGAGCATCATCCACATACTGCTGTAATTGAACTCCAAAGTGATTAGCAAGATGAACAATTGGGGCAGTAAAGCATGTAAATAGTAAAGAGCCAAGGACAGTTCCCTGTGCCCTGTGGCACTTCGGATGTCCACCTGCTGATTCCGGTCACACAGGTAAGAAGCCAACCAGTTTAAGGCTGTCCCAAAGACACCAAAGCTATTGGCAAGTCTTGAAAGAAATAGCTGATGGCCTACAGTGTCAAAGGTCGCACTAAGGTCAAGACATACTGAGAGGCAGGCTATCCATTGTCAATAGACAAGAAGATGATCCCTGGATCAATTTACCCAATTGTCCCATGATCAGGATTGCCATCACTCAGTGCCAAGCTTTGCAATTGTGGGTCCATCATTGTGGAATCAATGGTGTAACTAGAAGGTGGTTAAACCATGAGAATTGTAAGTGCTGTAGCACAAGCCAATAGTGGGGCTGAGGGGCTGAAACATATATAGGGGCTTCAGCATCATTTGGGAGGGTCCTACGCTTCCAAATTCCAACACTAGTTACGTCCCTGTCTGAATAGTTGCTAGGTGCTTAATAAGTATCCAAACACAATACAATATTGAATGTGACAATGAATAATTACTGTCAGTTTTGAAAATGGATTATGGAGAAGAATGTTGGGATCTCGCTAGCGGAACATCCGGTCACTGCCGATTTTCGCTCAGAAAGAATGTGGCGGTTCTTTTGGATTTAAGCTGTGTGATTGCAAATGTCTCATCTATTTAAGCGTATCATGCATCCAAGTCCGCTTCTGTGATGTTTGTCTGGACAATCACGTGGAATATTTGTGTTTTCGACGACAAAGCAAAGCCTGCCTCTCAGTATGTCTACGATCATTTCCGCATGGCAGCTGCCATGACGTCACGTGGTTGGTAACAACTAAAAACGAATTGTCCGGATCCGAATTTCCACGCGCTTCTCCCGCAAGCCTCAGAAATGGACTATAAAGACTCAATCAACAATTCTATTAAGTCACGAATACAGTCTTATCGGGCACTATAAACTTCGAATGGATAGACTTTGTAGCATCGGCTAGACCTACCAATGAACTGACGATTCTTTGTACACATCACCATCATAAAGCGAGCGTCAGTAGCGCTCGTATAGTAGCTGCTAATAACTGACGGGCCGTTTTGGGCTTATCCTGATTTAATGACAGTAATCCACCATCAACTGTCTATTTAACATCAACAACATGACGGATGGGTGCCAGCTAATGGCTGCTGCAACTTTATTACATTATTATAACTTTGTGGGACGCGGTGGCGTAGTGGTGGCGTCGTTGCCTTGAAGCCGCAAGGTTCGAGGTTCGAAACCCACCTCAAGTCGCCGGGTATGGACCTCGGGCAAGTCCTTCACTCGCAATTGCTCAGCGCTTCGGCGTGAAACTTCGATGCAGTGTTCGCTCTGCAGTCGGGAGCGCCTCTGAGTAGAGTGCTTGAAGGGGCGCTATAACAAGTGTACATACAAACAATTACTAGTTTATTATTATTTCTGTGTATTTTCTACATCTCTGACCTGTAACCTGGTGCCGTTTGACACCTGGATTTGTCATACTTTGAATTAAACGAATATCATCATTATATATCCCCATGTGCGCCCGCACATGCAAGAGGGGGCACTTGCTCCCTGAAAAGTTGCAACCTATTTTTTAGCTGCTAATTTAATTTTTGGTTGTTAAAAAATTTCTTTGCACTAAAGAAACAATATTCATAATAAAAATTATAAAAAGTGAATCTAAGAAATTTACATTAAGAAACCTCTTTGAAAAATACCCATATATGTTCTTAATTTCCTGCTTTGCATTTTCAACTTCTTGTTTAAAAAAACTTTAACCGGGACCATAGAGTTTTGCCCCTCCTGCAAAAATTTCTGTGGGCGCCCATGTTTATCCCGGTAATAATGTGATAGTAATAGAGTATATTTTTAAAATGTTATAAAATGTGGCTGTAGACAAAACACATATTTATGACATTGAAAAATATAAATTATTTATAGCAAAATTTAATATTTTAAGAATGTGTGTTAAAAGACAGGGATGGCAAATGTAGGATGGAAAATTTTAAGTGCCAATTAGTTTCTTAACCTGACTGCTTGAAAAGATAACAGTGACCCGACAAAAGCGCGCAGACAAATGCGCGCAACAGGGAAAAAGCGTATGTATGTATGTACGTATGTTTGTTTGTATGTGCACTTGCTATAGCGCCCCTTCAAGCTCTCACTACTCAGAGGCGCTCCCGAATGCAGAGCGGACACTGCGTCGGAGTTTCACGCCAAAGCGCTGAGCAATTGTGAGTGAAGGACTTGCCCAAGGTCCTTACGCGGCGAGGTAGATTGTATGTATGTATGTATGTATGTATGTATGTTTGCATGTATGTATGTATGTATGTTTGCATGTATGTATGTATGTATGCATGCATATGCATGTATATACATACATACATACATACATATATACAATTATACATATTATATACATACATACATATGTGTACATACATGCATAGATCTACATACATATAGACCTATACATACATACACATACATACATACATACATACATACATACATACATACATACATAAATACAGTCATAAAGACATTAGTTGCGCGCTTTTGTCTGCACGCTTTTGTCGGGGGTGGTTTTTGGTGTTTTCTGTTGCGCGCATATGTCTGCGCGCATTTGTCTGCACGCTTTTGTCCTGCGCGCTTTTGTTACAGCGCCAAGATAACAAACAAGTAGTATGCCAAAGTATTGGTGCTTTTATTTGTGCTGCTTTACACATGCCACATTAACACTCTTTCTCTGGCTGTTATGTTTTGCATTTACATTAATTATACACTAAATATAGGCCCAGTTTATACAAATCTCACAAAGTATTGAATGATTTCTATAGAATGATTTCTATAGCAGTCGTATTGCTCAGACTTTACAATTTGTCGTCTATGCCAATTTTGGTCCCTATCACATAATATGCTAGTATGAATCACAAATACCATATATCCCTAAGGCAATGGCAATCTGCTGCATAAAAGCATTACTTGTCTCATGATTAAATATTCTATGCTGTAGCCTATCTCATAATTGCACTATGCCACCTTGTAAAGAGATGCATTGATCTTTAAGGACTTCCACAATGCCTTCACATGTTGAATATTTCAAAGACGCTTTAATTTGTACATGCAGTGTTACATGGCAAGCACTCCAACAGCTCGGTAACCATATATCAGACATATACATGGAACATACATTGGTGTGCTTGAGCATATCCAACTTTGTTAGAGGTCTGTATATCCAGTGTTAGACTGAACTGTGAGTCTGTTGGCTTCAGCTGCATGCAGATAATTAGGGTGTTGATCTGCCTGTGGAGGTCGAAATCTTTGGGATGGAGAAATTGGATGGTCAGTAGTTCCTCGTTGTTGCCATGAATTCAGATCCAACTGGTGCTGCACTGATTGGTTTATTCCTCGTTGCCCAGCAGAGCTTTGTGAGTGACAGTTAGGTCTATTTGTATACTGCATTTCTAGAACAGAACACAGTGGACGCTACAAAGTCACAGTAGCCATAATGTTATCATAGTTTCTCTTAAAATAGACAAGAAACAACGTTTTAATCATAATGCGTATCACTAACATAGACCTGGGAGTGACTTTGGTCAGCCAATCTGACCCCACTTGACCCTACAGTGACTTGAGATCGACTTGCAGTCGACTTGCAGACTTATTGGAGTCAAAACGACTTGACCCGACTTGGCAGAAAAACAACCTGCTTCCGACTTGAAGTCGACTTCTGACATGGTAATAGCCATTAGCCTACATGTAGGTCTACGTAGACCTACCAATGAGTAATAATGAGGCGCAACGCTCAGTTTATGCATGAATTCGTTAAAATTTTATTAAGCCCATTTCATGCTGTTTGTGTTTCAGTTTGAATAGTTTTTTTTATTTTTCATTGTCCAATTGGCCAGTTTACAATAGTTTTTTCGTCTTGCAGACAACTGCAGGTGCAGTGTACCGAAGTAGTGCCAAACTATCGATTTGTTATATAGGTCTTGTAGATCCAGCTTTCTTTGCGCTGAATTCACTGACCACTAGAAGTTAGCCTAACTGATTTGTTCATGTTCATGTCTTGATAAGCACATGTGCTAATATTTTAGTAACATTTTTTTCACCATTTTAATTAAGCGCATGCCTAAGCGTGATGTTTTAGCATAGAATAACAAATTATATGAATAGATCGGCAGATCTGCACGCAGTGGCGCAACCAGGGGGTGATGGGGGTGCTTGAGCACCCCCCAGGGCTAAAAAGGTGACCCACGCAATTTTTCCAAATCCGATGAGTTTTTTGTGGGAGGGGGTGGGGGGGGTGTAGGGGATCTTTCGCTCTTTCAGATTACACAATCAAACAAGTTTCTTCATTCTTCTGTATTATAATAGATATGTTTCGACATAATTGATAGTACCGTGTGTGCTATTTTACTAAGGCCTAATTAAGAATTATTTCCTTCAAATTAGTATTATAATAATACATAGTTATTCAGCTTTGTTTGTTCTAGACATTTCCAGCGGAGAAAGCGCCAAGAAACGAAAAATTTTCGCCATGGACATAATTTTGACAAAATGATAGTTTTTAGATGCTGTTTATTATATTGTATTACATAAACTGCCAGATAAAACCATGATCTTATTTCCTACTACATAGTTATAATTTTATTATTATTATATAATTATGATACTATCGTATGATATTATAATGTGCATAACTTACTGTCATGGGCGGATATTTAGGGCGATAGGGAGACGTAAGTAATTGCGAGGCAACACTCTGAAGTTTTAAATCCCCAAAGTTTGTGGTGGGGTTGGAGATGTTTATATCCCCCATATGTTATAAATATTTCAAAAATATTATTATAAATTTATGCAGTGTTAGATCTATTCACTGTTTATCATAATGAGCAAGTTTGTTTGCAAGACGTCAGTCTAAAATGCTGTCATTACAGTATGTATAGGTTAAATTTAAAAAATTCTTAAACGATGGGAGGGGACTTTTTTGAAAACTTATATCACGTCTCTGAGCAGTAAAACCATGAGCTATTTTGCAAAATGACAGCTCTAAAAGTCATGGTGCACTGTGCAAATCCAACATTTTTAAGTACTTGTGAGGCAACACTCTAAATTTTTAAACTAAAATCTATGACTATCAACATTTAAATGAGCAATTGAAATAGTATATTGCTTTAGATTGCAGCTTAAAATGCTGCCATTGCTGTGTGTAAATTAGAAAATTTCTGATTTGGAGGGACACATCCCCTCCCAAAGCCCCTACCCTTTTCCTTCGGATGCTCGCTTTCCCCCCAGAAACCTTGATTCCAAGAGAAGGGACTAGATAAAACACTGGTCATTGGGGAGGGCTAGATTAAACACTGGTTGTTAATTCTGCCACTCGCGATCTATAGGCCTAATACCCACTGTCTTATCTAAAACACATGGGAAAGGACATTTTTGAAGTCTTAAACCATGTTTTTCAGAAGTTTTCATGACTTTATCGCTCATAAATGAGCGATAAAGTCATAGCCTCTGAATTCCCCACCTTTGTTTTTTCCACATCTGTGTGCAATCTGGGTATCGTCCTGGACTCGGAGCTGTCTTTTGTTGATCATCTCAAGGCCTTGACTCGCTCTTGTTACTACCATTTGCGTCAGCTGCGAGTCGTGTCTCGCTCTCTGTCTTCCTCTTCCGCTTCCACCTTGGTCCATGCCTTTATTGCCAATCGATTGGATTACTGTTCTTCTCTCTACTTTGGCCTTCCTCAGGTTCGTTTAAGTGGTTTGGAGGGAGTCCTGCGGGCGGCTGCACGCTTGGTGGGTGGCGTCCCTAAGTTTGGTCACATTTCTGACTATATTCGTGATGTCTTACACTGGCTTCCGGTTCAGTCACGCATTTATTTCAGGGTTACTTCTTTTGCTTGGTGCTGCATCTTGGGCACAGCACCTTCCTATCTCTGTGAGTTCTTCACTTTGACCTCAACTGCTGTAGGTCGCCGATCTCTGCGCTCGGCCTCTAGAGGTGACTTTATGGTTCCTTATGCCCGCACTGCCACTAGGCAGAACAGGGCATTTTCGGTCACTGGACCTTCCGCTTGGAATGACCTTCCCTCTAACCTGCGTCCCCACCCTCGGAACACGTCTGGCTCTTTCTATAGATTGCTCAAGACTTTTCTTTTTGACCGGGCTTGGGTCGGGAGCGCCTCTGAGTAGACTCCTTGAAGGGGCGCTATATAAATTACATAGATAGATAGATAGATAGATAGATAGATAGATAAATACAGCTGGCAAACACAAGCCTGAAACATGCTCTAGCTGATGTCAAAAGTAAAAAATGCGTTGGTTTCTGGGGCTCCGCCCCAGACCCCGCTGGGGGAGCTTACAACGCTCCCCCAAACCCTCTAGTCGGCATTGGCTTCGTGCCTTCGGCACTCGCTACTTCGCACCTTCGGCGCTTACAATAATAAGTTTGAGCACCCCCCAGGAAAATGTTCTGGTTGCGCCCCTGTCTGCACGATAGCCTAGTGGTAAAATAATTAATAGGCTAAGTCTGTGCATGTTTAGCAAAGGCTTCATTCATTCTTGTAAACACACTACAAAAGCTGCTTGAATGTTGTCCTAGTCTCACGATCATTGGTTTGAAGTGACAAATTTAACTATGTTTGTGTCTCAAGTCGGTTTAAGTCGACTTGTGGTAAAAACAACTTCAAGTGACCTCTCTAAAAAATTCGACTTGGGGTCAGTTGCGGTGAGCAGAAACGACCCGACCTGACTTGGGATGACCAAGTCGACTGGGGTCGACTTACTGGGGTCGACTCCCAGGTCTACACTAACATCAACAGCAACAAGAATAACAGCAATAAAATGATAACAATGATGTAACAGCAGTAATTATTAGCTAACTGAGTTGAATAATAATTTCTTACATGCAGCATATGATCCATCATAATTAAAAATTATGGAGGTTTGTTCTAGAATGACTAATCTTAATGTTATTGCCCAAAGTTCAAATTATCCTTCAGAGTTACAAATATCAGTTTACTGCTGGTTTATCAGTCCACAGGTGCTGTGAAAAGGGACTGCACTGAAGCCATGGATGTCTCGGACTTGTCAGAATGTAAGTAGAGGAAAGTAGTCTCCCTAACATCACCCGATATTTGTGCGCAGTGATATTTGTGAAAGGCGATGCAAGAAAAGCAAGACCTTCTTGATTTATTAAAACCAAAGTTTCAAAGGCAAAGGCACAACACTGTACAATGACAAAATAGTCATGTAATCTGAGATATTTTTCTTTCAACGAATATCTCGGAGGCAGCACCTGCATCGTGGCTCATAGGTACAATTCTTCCACAGTGTCAGTAATAGTGGCATCTCAGACAATAAGAAGGGTAGTGTACAGCTGTTCACCTTCTACTGCTTTATCGATTTACTAACATCCTGGACCATGAAGTATCAGACTCTGTGCAGGGCTTGCGACCAGCACATGAATCGTAAGACCAACTGCGTCCGTTATCCGATCAAAGCCATGTCCAAACATTACCACAGAAGCCCCAGTCGCAGAAATGGTTGTTCCAGTTTCATCACCATTATTATCTGAATTAGCCCATTCTGGTCACATAATAAGCAGGGCTATTGCACAGTATATAGGGCAACTCCAGTACCATGGTAATGAAGTCAGCATATCGTGACCTGACAATTATCTTGTCGTATGTCCATTTTTTTCAAAATCGAGTTTAGACTTGATTTTTAGGAAAAAATTATTTATCTTTCTTCACTGTTAACCGTTAGGAGATACGACAAGTCGTTTTAAAGATATTCAACGAAAACTACTTGTCGTATGTTAAAATTTCAGTGTTGCTTTTGTCGTATCTCCAGAGAAAGCTCGTTGCTGATTGGACGATAAGGAGATACGACATCATTACACTGCACTTCTTTGTATCATAGTGTCGTATGTCCAGGGAATAAAAACGTTCTTTTATTTAAAAAGTGTATTAAGCTTGCGAAAATTGAAACGAACAAAGTCGCAAATGATTGTGTATTGCTTTCTTTTATTATTTGAATTTTTTCAAATTTTTTTCTCGTCAGGATTACTTGCAATTGATTTAAATCTATATGAAACAACATTTTCCAAAATTTCACAAAACCGTTCTAAATTTCAGTTTAATTTTAATGCAACATCCTTTAATTAATGTCGATGCTTTAATATGACGTCTTTGCCAGAAGTTCTATTGCACTTAATATCTTTTTTTGGCGTCCAAAATTGCGAAACTTCTACCTCGTTTTTCTCGGAATTCACAAAAGTGGACATACGCGAAGATAATTGTCAGGTCACGATATGCATCGTGATTGAAAAAGCATTCCTCTGGAAACAAAGGAAACTTAAAATCAAAATTAATATCAATTAAATTTGTATCAGAAAACAGCCAATTTAGTTAAATACATTAAGCTATAATTGGGGTTGTAGGACATTATATCCCCTGGACATTATATCATAGCCTGGGCCCGTATGTATGAGACAGTGTATCTCTTACTCCTAGCTTAAATCTGGCCTATGCTGGAATAGTGGGTTATTTTCGTATGCATGGGTCGAGAACGGAATATTAGACCAAGTGACCAGATTCGTCTATCTTGGAGGACTGATAACAGAAGAAGGAAGATGTGAAGAAGACATCAAACGAAGAATTGGACTGGCATGTGCGGCATTCGGAAAACTGAGAAAAATATGGAAAGCAAGAAACATATCTATCAGAACTAAGATGAAGCTCTATCACACCTTAGTAGAACCGGTATTACTATACGGATCAGAGTGTTGGTGCTTAAGGAAAGAAGATGAATGGAGACTGTTGGTAGCAGAGATGAGCTGGCTGAGGAGAATCATAGGCAGAAGCAGAAGAGGGAAGATCAGAAATGAAAAACAAGAGAAGAACTAGGAATCGATGAAACAATAATAGAAAAAATCAAGAAGAGAAGACTCAGATGGTTCGGTCATGTGAGAAGAATGGCGGAGCAAAGACTACCAAACGCTGCACTGCATGGACATGTAGAGGGAGAAAGAAGCAGAGGAAGACAGAGGAAGACCTGGATAGACAGCATCAAGGAAGATCTGAGAGAGAAGGGCACCAGCTTAGCTGAAATCAGAGAAACAATCAGGAGCAGAGAAGTTTGGAGGAAATTCATACAGGTCTCATTGTCATATCGATGACGGAGGAGAAGATAGACAATGCATGATGCTGAAGAAGATGGGTCGAGATTCTAGGTTGTCTCATTCTGCATTTGCAAGTGGAGTAGTAAAGATATGCTTACTTACCTACTATTGCAAAGAAGCCTGTGATACATTAACTATAGTTACCATCAAATGGTCTTGATGAAGATAAACTGTTCATAACTTTTTGCGCTGTTCTTGATCGGTACTGATGAGAGTTGTTGCCATTTTCACTGTGAACAGGTTGCTGCAGATGTCCAACTGTCAGTGATTGTCTCCTTTGCATGACATCGGGCGGCTTAGAGATTGCGTGTATTCTTGCGAGATGATTGCTGTCATTTATCGTTGATTTTGCACCAGTTTTATTTGGTTCGTCTCTTTCGCCTACTATCCATGCATCAGAATTTGCCCTTCTTCTGGCAAATAGTCTTCCTCCTTTTCCTTCATTTACTAAAAAAGTGTTTAATGAGTTACTATTTGCATTCACTTGCCATGTTTGATTGATGGAGCGGTTTGGTTTGTGTGCACTATAGTGGTCTTCAGGTTGTGTCAGTTGCTGATTGGTGTCAAAGCCAAAAGTGGAAGTAACTCGAGATTTAGATGAACCATGCATGGGTGCATCAAAATTCAAGGATTTCATGTCACTGTAGTGTTTTGAAGGTCTCGCTTTGGCCAGTGCAGTTTCATTCACTAGCGATAAATGTGTGCATACTGGACTGCTTGCTTCGTCTTCATTTGAGCGAAGACTAATCATTGTTGGTAAAGCTTTGCTTGTGCCAAGTATAGACTTTGAAGGTGTCTCATAAAACACAGTGCCCATGGTTGCAGGTGCCAACTTTGCCATTGACATTGGCATGCAGTGAGGGCTGTTTGACCCACGTAATGAAACATCATCAACTGCAGGTGAGAATGAGTGAACAGAAGGTGATTGCTGAAGTCTTCTTGTCTCCCACCTGTTGGGTGATGCCTGCAGTTGTTCAGTTGGTGTTGTTGCGGACTGAATAGTTCTGTTTGAGGACCAATGTGAAGTATTGCTATCCACGTTATTGGAAAGTGTTTCTGTTGGGTAAAGTTGTTGTGACAGTTTAACTGATGATGACATGCATATATCGGTTACATTTGGCGATGATGCTCGAGGTAGCTGCATTGATGTGCTTGATGATTTGGAAACTCCTTGGTTCAAATCAGTTACTGGATTCTTGATAGCACCATTGGCCCATTGGTATACTGTTCCATCAAACTGCTTGCGGTTGCCTTCACTTGGCTTCCATTGGCTGCATTCGTCAGCCTGATGAAAGTGTTCTGTGTTGCACTCCACAACAGAGCTGGGCTTTGGTATGCCTGAGCCTATGTACATGTGGTAGCAACTAATGCTGTTACTTCGTCGTTTTGGAAGTTTCTCTGAAGAGTTTTCTCGAAATTGCCCAGATTCTGCATCATAAATTCTTGCTTGATCCAATGGTTTAAACAAAATAGTTTGTTCTACTCGATATCTATTTCTGAAATGACTGTTATTTTGTTGCTGTTTCAATAGAATGTTTTGGCCTGCTTCCTCAACTTTGTTGTCAATGAACCTATCTGATATGTTTGTATATGATGCCATGTCGAAATGGCCAGCGGTTGATTTCGACTGGGAAATGAACTTGTCATTTGCCTTATCCATGCTCACATTGCTTGGGAGGTCAATCCACCGGCTCTGTTGTTTGGCATCATTTAGTTGATATTTCTGGCTTGAAGCACAATCCAAATTATTGTTTTTTAATTCACTAATTGACTTATCGTTTAGCTGCAAATCTTTGCTGCTTTCATTTGTTTCACTCATTTTTAGTTGATCCATTGTTAAGCTTGCGGTCATATCATTGTTTGCTTTAGTTTTCACTCTCGTCCATGTCTCATGAACCTGATCATCTGTCAATCCAGCCGAGTCAGTGAGAGTGTGCTCTATAGGCTGTGAGAGTGACAGCATGTCGTTTCTTCTCTCGACCGCCTTTGGTCGGGTGTTTGGCGGTGGCTGGAGCCAAGAAGGAGACACATTCAGGTGACTGAGGCTATTCGTGACTTTGGTTTTCCAAGCAGGAATGCCAACAGGTTGTTGCAATTGTTTCTTTGCAATCGTAGATTGAACTTCGTTGTCGGTCAGCTCAACAATTTGTGAATCTAAAGATTGAAGAGACTTCTTTATGTCATCTTCACAAAGGTTCTCGCCCCTATCGATAAATGGACATTATACACCTGTGACAATTTAAACTACATATGAACTAAATATTATGCAAATTTTAACTCAACAATACTAGCAAGCATTTCACCTAGGGGAGTTCTATACATAGTTATTTACTTATTGCCTTTAAAGACTTCAAGAAGCCCTAAAAGAGTTGAATTGATTGATACATTGATAAATGCATAACTTGGATGATTGATATTGTGCTTGGACAACAAAGTCAAAGACCCTTATTTGAAAATGCAATTGTTTTATTAGACCTTTAGTTTACTTAAACAGTAATTGAGGGAAATTTACATTTAGCTTTTGGTATGTTAGCTATAAATGAATGTCATTAAATTCTAGAGAAAATCTATTAGTAAGTTTATTAGTGAGTTATCTAGACACTCAAAATAGTGCCTTTCAAGTTCTTCACAAAGCACTGCCTATGGTGGCCGGAAATAATGGATTACAATTATTTTGAACCAGAAGTATTTCTTGTCAAAAGCTTCACTTGTTATTTAGACTTATTTTATGTGTTCAGGTCACTTTTTCTGTGTTTCATAAGATAATTTTATAAATAGTACTGAACATTTAAAATGTAATATTCAGTGTTCATGGCCTACGATTTTATGCAGGACACCACTTGAATAAAAATCTACTTGAATAGTAATAATAATAATAATAATAATAATAATAATAATAAAATTCAATGAAGCGCCAGCAAATGCACTGCGCTGTACATGTACAAATTATTCAACAATCTTAATTAACATCAATCTTAACTACTAACAGAACAAACAGTCTGCAATACATAGCGCTAATAGCAGCCTACAAAGCATGTTCGCCCTGTGGGGCTCGATATCGGTACCACTCGCTCTCTATGCCAATGTGTTATCCAATGCACTACGAAGCCCCTGAATACTTAAACTTTGTAAGTATGTATTGTATATTCTTTATTAAACCAATTGCAAATCTATGCTGTGGTGTACATACTTCTTAATAACGATCAACTGCTAATATGAGTACAACATTCCAGAAATAATCGTCCTGTGCTGTAAAATGCCACATAACGAGAAATGGTTTAAACTTTGTCAACTATACTGGACAGAAACTTACCGAAGTATGTGCAACGTTAATTCTGGGTCATCATATTCCATCAACTTTGTTGCCGAGTGATGAGAGAGTCCACTACAGCAACTGAAACCATTAATTGCAAGCACCAAGTCTGCTTCCAGTAGGCCGGCCCTGTATGCTTTGCCATTTATTCGAATCTAAAGAAAAAATTTAATCATTACAATTTAGGTGACATTACTGGTCATGATGCTTGCCTATTATACTACAGTACCAATACAAGGAGAAACTGGAGGAAGCCGATAAAGAGGGATTATCATAGGCTTCAGCAGATCTTAGAACCATGGGTCCTGCTTATCTCAATACACCGGCCATGAGTGCATGTCTCAAAAGTACTGGGTGTTAGATAGAAAATCGACAGAGTGGAAAAAATTTGTCTTAAACTAGAAAATTCTTTGTAAGAGCAAAAAAAAGCAGATTAACATTAATGGGAAAATTGATTTTCTGATATATATGACATACACCTAAAGATGAAATTAGTCCTAAAGTCACAGATGGCAAATTACACAGTAACATGTAACTGAATTACAAATTACCAATTACTAGAGAAAATGTAATTGAATTACAAATTACTTTGACGCAATAAAAATACTCGAGCAGGAATCGCATGCCTTTTTCCTTCTTTCCATGTGTATTATTATTTATTGTGTCAGAAAATGTCTTCAATTTTCCTTAAGAAGCAGCAACTGTTCAAACAAGTTATCTGATAGCCACCATCTGTTTGGCCTTACAATCATGCCTGCAAAACTAAAGAGCCCCTCTACTAGAGCAGACCAAGGCAGGGCAGCAATAAATTGCATAAAATAATTTCGTAACAATTGGATAGCCATGAAGTACCGCAGGTTCCTTCTCAGTCGCCTTCTACAGGGTGCGCCAAAAAAAGACCCCCCTAGGTTTTTGGGCAATTATATTGGCCAAAAGTAAGAATTTCGAAATGAAATTTTACAGTCTTAAAGACAATTCATATTTACACATGATGGTCAGATTTCATCAAAATATTTAAACCACAACAATAGTTACACCACTTTTAGTGAGGTCAACCATCGTTTTTTGACGATTTAAAAACGCGAAGCAGCAAAAAGTAACAAAAAACCATTCTAATTATTCTGGCCAATATCTTGGTCAAAAGTAAGAATATCGAAATGAAATTTTACACGCTTAAAGACAATTCATATCTGCACATGATGGTCAGATTCCATCAAAATATTTCCAACAGAACAAAAGTTATACCACCCTTAGGGAGGTCACCCACCGATTTTTTACTTTTCAAAAGCAAAGCGCAACAAAAAAGTAACAAAAACACCTTTTTTTCATCTCAAAGACTCAAATAATTGGTATTAAATAGCCTTGATATTGCCAGATGATCATTATTATTACTATTTTTAAAAGAAACAGGGTACCAGCGTAGCTGCGCGTCACTGAGAAGTCACTTAGCAAGATGACAATACAATTGGTAAATAAGGATTAGTCAGATTAATCAACAGGTCCATCAAGAACTTTGCAAAGAGACTCAAAAGAAGTTTTGGCACTGGTGGTGGGCACATTGAACACAAGTTGTGAAGCACTACCAAGTTCATTTGACAACAGTTATTTGAGATGAGACTAAATGTGTTTTTTTACTTTTTGTCGCGTTTCGTTTTTGAATCGTCAAAAAACGGTGGGTGGACTCACTAAAAGTGGTATAACTTTTGTGTTTGAAATATTTTGATGAAATCTGACCATCATGTGTAAATATGAATTGTCTTTAAGATTGTAAACTTTCATTTCGAAATTCTTACTTCTGGCCAAGATATTGGCAAAAAACCTAAGGGGGTCTTTTTTGGTGCACCCTGTATATACTGCAAGATTTCTAATTCGTTTTTGTTTCTGCTAGTAAACTTTGTGGTCACTACACTCTGTACACTAAAACCAAAAATTCTTTGTCTTCCTCTCTGTCTTTACGAACCACTACATCAGTGCTGTCCTACCTTTTTGGAACCATGGGCCGCAAAGCAAAATTCTTGAAGCCAAGGCCGCAACAGTAAACTCGAAAGCAGCAGCTAACATTTAATGATATATTAAGATTGAAATGAGTATTTAAATTTATTATGGAATGATTATAATCTATCTATCTAGCTAGCTATAATATGGAATTTATATACCGCAGCTTCAAGATAACCATTCATAGCGCTCAAAGGAGAACAAAATAATGACAATGCTAATAATAACAGATAAGTGATAATAACAACAATAATGACAATAACAATAATCTTAAACTATAAAGCAGAATGTTTGTCACTCTGTATGTCTGTTCCAAGAAAGGCTCTGAAACCACATGCATTTGAATGACGAAACATTTTTAAAAATCTTCTTATGGAATTTTGTAGGTCAGCATGGCTATTTTAAGCTCTCAACTCACCTTAAAACCCAACATAGGGGTATTTTAAATTTTGATGTGGTAGTTAGCGCCTATGCAGATTTAAGAAGCGATTTCACCTTGCACATTAACTATCGCATTGCCATTACTCAGTAGACGACAGTTCACATGATGTTATATCTTGACGTCATTCTCAACTCTCACAGTATTAGCCATAGGCACTTTCAGTGCAGAAACCGAAGAGAAAGGAGAATATAGATGTGCGTGTGTGTGTAAGTTTGTCCAGAATTATATGCCTACAGTTTCACAGTTATTGACCACCAGAACCACCCAGTGGAGGGGTTGGTGAATCTCCCTAACCACGAAGGCTTACATGCATGGGGGTGAAAAGCCGAAATTTCGCTATTTTCAGACATTCGCGCAGTTTCGGAGCTTTCGCGCAGTTTCGGAGCTTTACAACTCAAACCTTGCAGCTATAGATAGAGTGCAACCAGAGAAATCACGGGTGGGGCGAGATGGGGGCTGGTTGCGGGTGGAGTGTGGACTATGACCAGGCCAGAAGGGGTGTGGGCGGCGGTAGGGATTGATACGGTGGGGCCGAGGTGGTGCTGGTAGGGGCGAAAAGCTTAAATCTACCATTAGCGCTGAATACAGCAGAGAGTGAGGGCAGGGTGGGAATGACGCTGGGCAAGGTGTGGCTGGATGGGCAGAGGGAGGGACGAGATGGAGTGGGGCGAAGTAGTAGTAGTGTGTGGGTGCGGAAGCGGCTGGGTGGGCAATGGCTGGGGTGAGAGCGGTGAGCAGGGTGGGAGCAGGGTGGGGTTGAGGGGGAGCGAAAATCCAAAATTTCCCGGTCAACGCCGGGTAGCACAGCTAGTAATAATAATAATAATAATAATAATAATAAAAATAATAATAATAATAATAACACGATTTATATCAGTGGTTCCCAACCAGTAATAAAGAAAATACTTACTTACTTACTTTTCTACTTTAGGGCCACCTTTTTCTAAGTTGGAGGACATGAAGGCCACTTTTTCTTAGTTTAAGGACATTAGGGGGCACAGGGCTAAAATTTAACTAACTAAAAGCACATCAAATTATTAAAATTGAATCAAAATAGAAAACTTGATGTTTTTTATAGATGTTGAAATAAAATAATTTGTAATAGAAAATAATTATGTGTTCTACCCTGTCCAAATTGTCAATTTTTTCATATATTATTTTTCTTTCTTTGAGAAATGAGGAAAAAAATTTTAGGTCTGACAGGCCACTTTTGGCCCGCGGGCCATGGGTTGGGAACCGCTGATTTACATGATTTACATAATAGCAACATGATGGAGATGGGAACCTTTAAGACGCTAAAGTCTGAGGGCTTCTTCCTACTACGGGCATTAAGGAAACAGCAATAATAATAATAATAATAATAATAATAAAACCGCGCCGCCAGAAGCTACGTTTCGGATATGCCTCGGGATCACGTCTTTGTAAAACTCGACTTTGCAAACGCTTTTAACACCCTGCGGAGAGACGTCATGTTAAAGACAGTCCACGACACTATTCCGGAACTCTACGCATTCATCCATCAGGCGTACTCGGCGCAATCCCTTCTACAGTTTGGGCCCTTTGAGGTACGGTCACAGATGGGGCCGCAACAGGGTGACCCTTTGGGCCCGCTGCTGTTTTGTCTGCCACTGCAGTCGACCCTACAATCGCTGCGGTCCGGTTTCAGACTCGGTTTCCTGGACGACCTCTCGCTGGGCGGAGGGCTGGAAGATATGCGACATGACCTGTCCGTTATGAAGGAGCTGGAAACCTCGCTCGGCATCTGTTTGAATAGAAACAAGTGCGAATACTACTCGGAGGTCGAACTAGCGGGTGAGGAATTTGATGATTTCCGAAGGATGGACCGCGATTCATTGGTCCTCCTCGGCGCCCCACTGTTCAAAGGGGAGGCCCTGGACGAAGCGCTCCTCGAGCACAGCAATTCGCTCGAACGGGCCTTGAGCGACCTGGCATGTCTCCAGGCTCAGGCGGCACTGATGCTGCTGCGGTCGTGCTTTGGAGCGGCCAAAATGACATATCTCTTGAGAGTGGCACCGTGCTGGAATCATCCCTTACTAGTGAAGATGGACGAACAAATGCGGATTGGACTGGAAAAGATCATTAACATCGAGCTCAGCGATCTGCAGTGGATCCAGGCCACTCTTCCGATCAGAGACGGCGGACTCGGGTTCAGACGCGTTTCGATGCTGGCTTCATCAGCTTATTTAGCCTCAGCTGCATCAACCAAGTCGCTCGTGCACGCCGTGCTCAACGTGGATACGTGGAGCGACGCTTACGCGGTGGAAATCCTGGAGGCCCGCGAAACAACGCGTCCGAGAGGAGAAGAGCCAACCCTTACCAGCCAGAAGGCCTGGGACAGGCCTCTGACTGACGCTGACAAGGTTGCAGTGTGGTCCGCCAACACCGACCCTCTAAGCCGGGCAAGGCTGGGCGCTGTGGCATCACCCCACGCGGGAGACTGGCTCTCGACGGTTCCCGTGGTCTCGTGCGGTTTGGGCCTCAGCAACGAGGCCGTGCGAGTCGCGGTGGGTCTTCGGTTAGGACTCAATCTTTGTGCACCTCATCAATGCCAGTGTGGCGAGCCCGCCGATCCCGGAGGCAACCACGGGTTTGTCTGCAGACGATCTGCGGGAAGAGCGGCACACCACTTCGCCATGAATGACATCATATGGAGAGCACTGGTAAAATCGGACATTCCAAGCACGAAGGAGCCACCGGGCCTGATCCGCACGGATGGCAAGAGACCGGACGGAGCAACACTGGTTCCCTGGGCGAGGGGCAAGTATGTCGCATAATAATAATAATAATAATAATAATAATAATAATAATAATAATAATAATAATAATAATAATAATAACAATAATCAGCGTTTCAACTCGGTGACCTTTCAGAGCACATTAGTTGAGCCAGACCCTGAGGAGATCTGATAGTGGCACTTCTATCATCATTTAGAACAATGGCTACCACTTCTCTTGTTTATCGTACTTCCTGTTACTGATGTTGTTTGTTGAATAATAAAAAGTAATAATAATAATAAGCTGTTTCAGCGGCTCTCAATTATCAGCGAGTGCTCCAACACAGTCCATGGTACTTTCATTGGTGTCCAGTCAATAGTGCGCAAAAAATTTACCCGACAAACGTGCACCGACGAAAATGCACAGTGTAGACCACAATGACAAACTTCAAAGCATTTTCCACAAAGTAACAAATATTCTTTTCATCAAGCAAGGATCATTTTCATCACTTTATTTAATCATGAATTATTTTCACCGATCCAGCTTTTGTTCGAGCAACAGTTATTTTCTTCAATCCAACTTCTATTTAAACAATAACTATATTCATCAACCCGGGTTAGTTTTAACTTATAAGCATGACCTCTTTTCATCAATAATTCTTCTTCTATTTTAGCAAGATTTATTATTATCAATCTAGCTTCTATTTAACACGTTGACCGCCACAGCAATCTTACCTGCTACTATACGCCAAGCCAAAGACGTTAAATTTTCAACATACGAAATTCAAGAAAAAAAATTGTTTCACTTTGTTTTCACCCGGCCCCATTGAACAACCACCCTAATACATCAACCAACCCATAGCAAACCCACTCCACCCCGCCTCCACCCGTCCCACTTACCCCAGCCCACCACAGTCCCACCCCCAGTCCCCACCCCATCCTAGCCCCAGGGCCGTCTTATGGTCGTTGTAGGCCCTAGGCACTTTTGCATATTAATCTATTCGTAGGCCCCTAGGGCCTATCCAACTCAACTCTGTATTAATTCAAACTGCAACACATTTATATTATTTCTTAAAATTATGCTAAACCATGTTTTGTGAACGCATTCAGTTTTGATTTTAAATCTCAAGACTCAATCTACTTTTTGTAATATTTATTTTCGATAGGTCCTATCCGCTAAATGTAGATCTAATATTTCCGGTTTCCGATTTTCAACTTTCGGTTAGCGGCGTTTCGGTCTAAATTCTAATGAAAAATCGCCATCGCTTTTTAAATTTTAATTTGTTAAATTATTGATAAAAATTTCGGTAGGGGTACGTGGTTGTTGACTAGGCCCGAACGCTAAATTTTTTCATACATTCCGGTAACTAAGACCGTAAGTATTCAAACGCACCTATTCCCGTTATCCGGAGATGTTCCGTTGATTTTATATTAATTTTATAAAATGTATAGGAAATCCCATGTTAAACTGCAGCCCACGCTCGACCGCCATATTTACACACATAATTTTAACGTCGTGTGTGCCCATGACGTCACGTCATTTGTGTGTAAATATGGCGGCCGAGCGCCGGTTGAGAATTTTAACATGGGATTTCCCATAGGTTTAAAAAATTAATATAAAATCAACGGAACGTCTCCGGATAACGGGAATAGGTGCGTTTGAATACTTACGGTCTTAGTTACCGGAATATATGAAAAAAATTAGCGTTCGGGTCTAGTCAACAACCACGTACCTTTACCAAAATTTCTTTTAAAAATCATGTCAGATGGTTATAAGAGGAAACACGAGTCTGAATTTGAGAAAAGAAAGAAAAAGGAGCAGAAAGATGATCAGCACTAAAAAAGATTAAGGGTGCGTTAAACAAATTTATAAATACAAATTGCAACAAAAGACATGTCAGTGACATCACTCGCTTCTTGTATCACAACCCATCTCTTAGTACCGGAAATAATCCCGACTGACACTGGGCATCCAGAACAAAGTGAAATAGGCCTAGGTGATATAAATGAACAGATATGCCACGGTAGCGTCGGTAGGGCTATGCTGCATATACAGCAGTCTGATGATATATAGTGCTCGTCCGAGTCGTCCGAAACCATTGGGTATACAGTTACTGTAGAACTATAGAAGATGTGAAAATTAACAATAACAACAAATTTATATCCAGTGACCCAGCTCAATGGGAGATAAATGCAGATCTCAAATGTTTTTTCAGGATTTCGTAGGCCCCTGGTAAGTTCGTAGGCCCTAGGCACAGTGCCTACTGTGCCTACTGGATAAGACGGCCCTGCCTAGCCCACACCGCCTCAAACAACCCCACACTGCGGTGAATTTTTTTCTTTTTTTCTCACCCACCCTGCAACGTCCACTAACCTCACCACGGTTCCACCCAATACCCAGCCCCACCAAATCCCCATACCCACCACGCTCCACCACACCCACCATAGAACACCACCCTACTGGCGCAAATTTCGGCTTTTCGCACTATTCCGCCCTCACACCACCGCCGCACTTCACCCAAAACTCCTCTCAACCCGAACCAATCCATCCCACCCATACCATATGCACCAAACCCACCCCATTCCCACGCTGCCCCATTTCACCCCACCTCTCCCCACATCACTCAACTCCATCATCTGGGGTAAAAGTTGAATTTTCGTTCCACCCACAGCCCAACATCTCCCCAAACTTGTCCTGCACAGGTTCCACCCCATACTCCACCCCAACAAACCCCATTAACACCCGCCCCATTCCACCCCAATTGCCCCACCTCATCCACCCAACCCCACCCCTGGAGTAAATATTGTTTTTTTGTTCCACATCACCCAACCCCAACCTCTGGTGTAAATTTTGGATTTTCGTCTCAACCGCAGCCAAATGACACCTCGCACTTGCCCCACCCCTGTTCCACCCAATACCCCACCAAACTCAACCACTTCACCCATCCCATACTACCCTGCCACGCCCCCGGAACTCCACCACGCTGGAGCAAATATCGGTTTTTCACCCTACTCCACCGTCCAGTCCTGACTCCTGCCCCGCACCCTCCCCAACCCACCCACCCACATCATATTCCCACCACGCCCCTACCACTCCCCACCTTGCCCAACCGAACCCCACACAATCCCCAACCCGTCCCTGCCAACTCCCGCCCTCTGCGGTAAATATTGGTTTTCGCCCTACTCTGTCGTCCAGCCATAACTACACCCTGCCCCCACCCAACCAAGCCCCACTTGCCCTACCCCATCACCTACCAAACCCCATCCTCCTTCACCCATCCCAGATGAACCCAGACCCCATTATCTGGGGTAGATGTCGGTTTTTGCCCTTTCAGCTCAGCCCAATCCCATGCTTTGTTCGCCGTATTCTACGGTACGAGTTAACTCGTACTGGGCGCCACAGGACGCAAAAATTGGAACGAGTTAACTCGTACTGGGCGGTGAACGTGTTAATTATGAATTCTTTTCATCAGGACAAAATCAACCCTCTGTGCAATTTGACTTTTTTCTTCATTTACATGATAAAGACTAATTGTCCTGGTTTTGTTCACTGTGTCAACTTGTTAATGCCATCATCGAAAATACTAGCTACTGCCATTCAGATATAAACTAAAGACTTGCCAGTGTCATTCAGTTATTCATTTTTAATGCTAGCTAGGACTTGTTAGTGTCATTTAGGTCTACCTTTAAGACTTGTCAATGTGGTTTGTGATTTAAGTTAGAGACTTGCAGATGTTGTTGACTTCAAAAATTATATTTACAATGAACGACAGCTGTGAGGAACTTCGGATACTAGTGTAATATTATTCTTATAGATTTTTTACATAGGCCTACAGTCTTAATGTCTAGCATACTAATATACATGTACACCAGCGGTTCCCAACCAGTGGCCCGCGAGCCGAAAGTGGCCCGCCAGGCCTAAGAAAATGGCCTGCATCTCTCAAAGAATTAACAAAAATATATGAAAAAATGACAATTTGGACAGGATAGAACACATAATTACTTTCTATTACAAATTATCTATTTTGGCGTCTATACAAAACATCAAACATTATATTTTGTATCAATTACAACAATTCTATATGCTTTTAGTTAGTTAAATTTTAGCCTTGTGGCCCCCTAATGTCCTTCGACTAAGAAAAAGTGGCCCTCATGTCCTCCAACTTATAAAAACTGGCCGTAAAGGCAAAAAAGGTTGGGAACCACTGATGTACACCATAACATATTCTCACAGAGATTTTGCTAATATTATTTTCATGTGCAATAAACAAATACACAACTAACATATTTGTCACAACCATCAAAGTCTAGGGTTTTAAATCTAGTTTTAATAGGGAACTTTATGCTCAGAGGCCTTTGGGTGATCAATATTAGAATGAGCTAGGACCTAAAACAAATGTAGCTGAGATTCGTTTAAAGATTATATTATAATAAAACAATATCAAACAGTAAAATACAATCAATAATCCTATCTACTTATTTGTGGCGTATTATCTAATAATATTATAGCTTGTTTCTTATCTTCCACGTTGGACTTTTCCAGCGTAGATGTAGAAGTTCTTCAGTTCGTATGGATTGGAATGAAGGTTCGAAGAGGAAGGAAGGTCACCTTCTTCTTGCTTGCCGTCGTTTCCAATTCTCTTCTGTAGCTGCGTAGACGGAGAATGCTGTAGTTGGCACAGCACTCGGTAGTTTCTTCCGCCTCGAATTTCTTCACAAGCAACGGTAGCTTCTCGTCGCTTGCCCGCCTTCTCAACCTCGTCTTGTTGTAGTTTCGCCCCTTCTTTCTGCCGTCGAACTCCAATCGCAATTGTAGTTCCGAATTCGACCTTCTCCCGATGTCGATCGCAATACACTCGCAAGTGTCACACCAAACTTCGCAAAGTTTCGTTCGACACGCCCTGGTATCTCAATTCCCAAGGTCTTATAGTCTCTAGTGGGACAGGCCGACAGCGTGTCGCCTTCCACACCCAATTCACCGTCAGATCTTCTGAATTACCGACGAGAACGCCACGTTTGACTAATGGCCGTTCTCGCTCAGAAATCTACGTCTTCTTCCTCCGCCATCTTTTCGCTGTCTAACATTTATCGTCTGCCGTTGTTGCCGTCTGCTCAGGTTGACGCTGCTTTCTGCCCTCCGTTGTATATCGAGAATTGTTGTAGCGCGTGTTCAAGAATTGTTGTAGCGCTATTATTATTATCTAACTTAATGCCACAAGTAATATTAATTATAATCTACAATACGCCACATATTGTCTAGCTTAATTCTTACCTATTTAATACTTATACAATGCATCATTTAATAGGTTTGTTTGATAAGAAGCATTCTACCGCTACAAATGCCCCTCCTTCAAAAGACTGTTTACAGGCTTTAACAAACTCACCTACTTAACAAACTAACCTAGTAAACTAATTCACTTACTATACACGACATGACAATTAATACACTTTACTCACTGGCTTACACTTCTTCATTTACTTTATCTCAACTTATACTACACAATCCCTCTACTTAAATAGTCGGACATAACATTTTCGGACCCTTTAATATATCTAATGTTAAAGGAATAGTTTTGGAGTGCCAAACTCCATCTCATCACCCTTGCATTTTTCATTCGACCCTCTTTCATATATTGCAATCCGCAATGGTCTGTCTCAATTGTAAATGTCTTTCCACAAAGATATCGGTCGAACCTGCTTATTCCACACATGATTGCTAAGCACTCTCTCTCTTCCACTGAATATCTTCTCTCTCGCTCTAACAACTTCCTGCTCGCATACGCTATGGGATGATTCGTCCCCTCGTACTGCTGCATTATCACACATCCGATTCCACTCCCACTTGCATCAGTTTGTAGGATGAAATCCTTCTCTAAATTTGGAAGTCTCAGAATTGGTTCTTTCGCCAATTCGTTCTTCAACTTTGTAAAACTATCTTCCAGCTCTTCATTCCATTCTACCATTCCAGGTGCTATCTTCTTCGTTAAGTCACTTAACGGTGCCATGATTTCCGCACAGTGTGGTATGAATTTCCGATAATAGTTTATCGCTCCAAGAAAACTCCTGACTTGTTTCTTTGTCTTTGGACGTGGCATGTCTACTATTTTATCCACTGATTTCTCCTTTGGACTTATGTCATCCTTGTTCAACGTATGTCCCAAAAAGTCAATCTTTCCATATCCTATTGAACACTTCTTCGGCTTCAATGTCAAATTCGCTTGTCTCACTCTTTCGAAAAATATCTCCAATGTCTTCAAATGTTCTCTCCATCCTTTATTATGCGCTAGAATGTCGTCGACATAACTTTCAAGATTTTCTGTTCCTTGAAGAATCTTCCTGATTAAACGGTTGTAACTTGACGCACTATTGATCAATCCAAAAGTGCTTCACATTGCCTCGACTCACTTAACTCACTATTATTATTAACTTAGTTCTACTTATTATATATGTGTTACCTTCTCAACACATGGCATTCATCTATCCTATTTCTCACAATGAATGACCTTTGTCATTTCACGAACATCTCATTATCTTAACTATGTAATACTCACAGTACTTAGCTCACTGAACATAGTACTTTTTCTTAACTATTTTCTCATCACTCAACTGTTTTCTAATTATCTAAGTGACTCAACATCACACTCAGATACTACATTCAACTCAATCTCATCTTAGTGCTCAACTACTACACAACTACAATAATTTTACTACTACCTCACTTGATCCTAAAATTCACCTTATCACTTAACATAACTCACTGAACTACTTAAAATAAGCAACTCAACTTCACTTATCTCATACTGTATTCTATTTACACTCACTCTTGATTAAATATTCTCCACAAGCTTCTGTCAGCTTCTATCTACAGCATCTTTTCTCCTGCTTTGATAGTTCCTCCTTTCTACATCTAATATTCTACCGGTATCTCTTTTCACCTTCTTGTACAAATTCAACGTGATGCCATTTTTTGTTTCTAGTTCATCTGTGTGTTCCTCTTCAACACTCAATGCATCTGCTTCAACATCAGTTTTCCACTTAACATCTTCTGTTTCATTTTGTTTACTGACATACGAGTTCAGTATCTCTTCTTCCTCATTTTCTCCTACTTTTCCATCATGTACAACTGCCGAAATGCATGCCACTGTCTCGACATCTTGCATTTCTCCACATTCTCTTTTGTAGTCTTCACTACTTTTCCACTTTTCTACATTACTGTTAGGACATGACCATTCTCTGTCATTCCATAACCGACTTTTCCATTTACTCGTATAATTGTATCCTCTACAATTCTCATTCTGTCTTCTTCCAGAATTATCGCCTTGTTCTCTTCTGTACCATGGTCTACTATTCCAATGGTTTCCACGACTTCTATTCTCATCTCTTCCACTTCTAAATCTCCAATTTAAATCACTAGGTCTCTCATACCTAACTCCATAATCACTACTAGACTCTCTCATCACATGTCTATAGTTTTTCCAGTTACACCTATTTGTGTCACCCATGTTCCACCTTGTATTTCTCCTATCCACATTTGGATTCTCTTTGTATCTTCCATACATCCACTCATTGGATCTTCTTGACTGAGTCTCATTAGACTTATCTCTATACTCCCTATTTCTCCAGTCTTCTCTTTGCTTCCACCATTTATTCTGATTTACACGACTATTATTCAATTCACTTCTTCCACCTGTGATTAAATATTTATTATGCGTCTCTACCAATCTCAATGGTTTATTTCTGAAGTTCTTCTTCATCGTTTTGTTAAAACTTGCTTTCCTGTTATCGGTATCATCTTTGTCTTTTGTTACATCATCAGTGAACCTTACTGGTTTCTTCACATGAAAAGGTTTCTCATGTTCTGTTCTTCTTGTTAATATTCCTTTGTTCTTCATTTCAGTATTATTCTCACAAGTTTCTTTCGGTTTATCATTTGTTGCATTCTCGGTTCTCTCATTTTTAACCATGAATTTCAATCCTTTGATTTTCCCGATTATCACTGGTTTCACCGGTTGCTCCATTACCATGGCTTGCACTTCGCCATTAAAATGTTCACTCTCTAAATGTATTTTGGCTAAGGGAAAGCGTTTCACGCTTCCATCCCCTAACATACAATATGTTTCCTCTCCAGTTAATGCTTCGTCATTTATCAATGATCGCTTCACAATACAACAGGTTGCGCCTGTGTCGTACATGCATTTTACATTGTTGATCCCATTAACTGTTACTTGATGCTCACTTTCATCCTCTAGACTGATACACTCATCACCGGCTCTTGTCATCATGACACTGGCTGCCATGTGCATATGTGTAGGTGGCATTCTGGTGTGTTCACCTTGTTCTTTTCCAACAACATCACCTATTCTCTGCATTTCACTTTCTTGCATACTCCGGTGTGCTCGATTCTCAAATATTTGCACTGCTGCTGCAGTGTGTTTAACAACACCTCTGTTTTTATGTGGACAGGAAACTGCCTTGTGATTATATTCTCCACAGAAAAAACAAGTAATCTTATGTCCAGTTGCAACTTCTCTTTCCCTACTGAACCCTCGGTTTTGATGTGTACCCTGATTTATCTTCACATCGCTTCTACTCCTGTTCAGATTGTACCCAGACTGTTCCTTGGGTCTGTGTTCAAACGGTCTACCGTTCAACCTGTCGCTATGGAATTTCACATCTGGTTTTGCAGACTGCTCGCTGTATTTATAACCGTGCGCTTCAATGTGTGATTCCGCACAAACCAACATATCCTTCAAACTCATCTTCCCTTTCTCTTTAATGAACATACGAAGTTCAGGACTGCATGTCAGGTAAAACTGATCTTTCAACAAAAGATCTTCCACTCCTTCGTATGTTCTTTCAAATCCCGCTTGTGCTATCCACTGCTGCAAGTACCTTCTCAAACGATGTACAAAACTAGCAGGTGTCTCTCCGGATTCCATTTTACTGGTTTTGAACTTGTTTCGGTAACCACCTTCAGTCAGTTGAAATCTCTTCAACAGCTGAGTCTTCAAACACTCATAATCTTGCACTTCTTCTGCAGACAACCTTTGGTATACTTCCAGTGCTCTGCCTTCCAAATGTCTAGCTAACGTCAATGACCAAACTTCTCTTTTAACTTCATACGCAACACAGGTTCGCTCGAATCTCAACAAGTAGGCATCTAAACAATCCTTTGACTCGTTGAATATAGGAAATTTGATATTTCTGATTCCTTTATTGCTTTCTCGGTGATCTCCCTGTTGTTGACCATCACCGATCCTCATGTAGGCATTCTCGTGCTCTTGGTTTTGCTCCCCTCTCGAATCAATTTCACGCATTCTCACCTGTGCTTCAAGTCTCTTTATTTCTAACTGGTGTTCACGCTGTCCCCTCGCTTCAGTTTCAGCTGCTTCACGATTTAATCTGGCCTCTGATTCAGCGCTCCTAATTGCTTCCAATTCCACTTCAGCTTTCTTTGCTTGCATTGCAGCCTCTGTTTCAGCTTTTCTCGTTTCTGCTTCTGCCTTTCTCGTTTCTGCTGCCGCTTCTATCTCAAGTCTCTTGACTTCTGCTGCTGCTGCTGTTTCAGCTAATTTCATCTCTTTGGCGATCTCCCTCTTAGTCGCTCTATCTTGTCTCCATTCTGCCTGTCTTTCTTTGACAAAGGCACGTGTCTCGTCCCCTTCCATGTTCATCCGTTTGGCAATTTCTAACCAAGCTTCAAAATCACTTACAGACATACTTACTGTCTTACTTGCTGACTAGCAACTTATGACAAAAATATTGGCAACAATATGCGCTATTTAAATTTCTAACAAATAGAAATTGTTCAATTCTGCAAAGTGTGATTTCAGTTCCACAACAACAACTAATAGTTCATACACCTACTGCAGTATCTTCAATCTACAATCTCAGATTTAGACTCTAACAATCTCCTAGCTATAATTGTTCAAAGCTTTTCTAATACTGTTCAAAAGACAGTTATCTTTACTGACTTAAATCTTTACAGACTTAAATCTTTACTGACTTAAATCTTTCTAACTTAAATCTTTACTGACTTAAAATCTTTACTGACTTTTATCCCGGCATGGGCACCCACTCTTGTCACAACCATCAAAGTCTAGGGTTTTAAATCTAGTTTTAATAGGGAACTTTATGCTCAGAGGCCTTTGGGTGATCAATATTAGAATGAGCTAGGACCTAAAACAAATGTAGCTGAGATTCGTTTAAAGATTATATTATAATAAAACAATATCAAACAGTAAAATACAATCAATAATCCTATCTACTTATTTGTGGCGTATTATCTAATAATATTATAGCTTGTTTCTTATCTTCCACGTTGGACTTTTCCAGCGTAGATGTAGAAGTTCTTCAGTTCGTATGGATTGGAATGAAGGTTCGAAGAGGAAGGAAGGTCACCTTCTTCTTGCTTGCCGTCGTTTCCAATTCTCTTCTGTAGCTGCGTAGACGGAGAATGCTGTAGTTGGCACAGCACTCGGTAGTTTCTTCCGCCTCGAATTTCTTCACAAGCAACGGTAGCTTCTCGTCGCTTGCCCGCCTTCTCAACCTCGTCTTGTTGTAGTTTCGCCCCTTCTTTCTGCCGTCGAACTCCAATCGCAATTGTAGTTCCGAATTCGACCTTCTCCCGATGTCGATCGCAATACACTCGCAAGTGTCACACCAAACTTCGCAAAGTTTCGTTCGACACGCCCTGGTATCTCAATTCCCAAGGTCTTATAGTCTCTAGTGGGACAGGCCGACAGCGTGTCGCCTTCCACACCCAATTCACCGTCAGATCTTCTGAATTACCGACGAGAACGCCACGTTTGACTAATGGCCGTTCTCGCTCAGAAATCTACGTCTTCTTCCTCCGCCATCTTTTCGCTGTCTAACATTTATCGTCTGCCGTTGTTGCCGTCTGCTCAGGTTGACGCTGCTTTCTGCCCTCCGTTGTATATCGAGAATTGTTGTAGCGCGTGTTCAAGAATTGTTGTAGCGCTATTATTATTATCTAACTTAATGCCACAAGTAATATTAATTATAATCTACAATACGCCACATATTGTCTAGCTTAATTCTTACCTATTTAATACTTATACAATGCATCATTTAATAGGTTTGTTTGATAAGAAGCATTCTACCGCTACAATATTGCTGCAATATTCAACTAATGTCTAAAGTATGGATATTCACATTAACATAGGTCTATTCCTATAGATGATTTTCATAATTTTTTAGGTAATGATTAGGATATTATACCCCAGGCTTGACTTTGACTACTTAAGTCAAGTCAAGTAAGTCAAGCCTGGGGTATAATGTCCGGGGCTTTTGTCCAGGGGTAATGTCCGGGGGAATAATGTCCCGGGATAATGTCCGTTTATTGAGGTCTCACTGGAGAGAAGCCAGGTCAGAAGGGAATTAAGCTATTCCAAGTAGAAGGCTGACGATTGAGAAAGCCGATACTGTCTTGAGAAACCATAAAGTTACCTTACCTATAGAATAAAGCCTAGCCCAGCGATCAGCGAATTCTACTGCATGCTTATGCTTATAAGCTACTAGCTGGGGTACCCGGCGTTTCCCGGGAAATTTAGGATTCGGCCCGCTCTAGGCCAATTCCTTACTTCGTCATCCGCACTGGTGGCTCCCCAACTGCTCGCACCCCACATCACCCCACCCAACCCCCACCCCAACCTCATCCTCATCACACTCCAACCTCCTAACCGGTACGCCTCTCGTGATATTTCCGTTTGCCGGAAATTGTTTTTCTCCCCACCCAGCAATACCCTGCCTCCACCCGGCGGCTCCCCAACCGCCCGCTCCCCACCTCACTCCACCCACCCAACACCAACCTCATCACACTCCGACCTAGTAACCGGTACACCTCTCGTGATATTTCCGTTTATGGGCAAATTGTTTTTCTCCCCCCCCCCCCCCCCAACAATGCCGTGCCTCCATCTGGCCCCTGTGGGGCGAGGTGTGTGATGGGTGGGGCGAGGTGGCCCCTGTAGTGCTATGGCTGTCTAGTTCAGGTGAAAAACTGTGAAACTATGGCAACGGAATGGAAATTTAAAGCGAAAATTATGGTTTTCGCCCCCTTCCACCCTGACCCCCATGGTGGCAGAGATTCGCCAACCCGTCCACCGAGTGTCTCATGCACACATCGACACAGGAGTGAAAGTTTGGAGTAAAAAGCTGAAAAAGTGCAAAATTGCATCGGGTCAAACAGTGAAAATTAGGGTTTTCGCCCCCACCGTGGCCCCCATGGTGGGAGATTCGCCAACTCCTCCACGGAGTGCGCCATGCCCATGGGCGCCCGCACATAGGGGCAATGGGAGGCACTTGCCCCCCTGGAAAATTGGCACCTATGTTTTAACTACTACTTTTTGGATTTTAACAAATTTCTTTGCATTAATGCACCAATGATACGAATGATACAGACAGTGAAAGTCAGAAATCTACGTTTAGAGATCTACAGGGTGGCTCAATAAAAAATGTCCCACCGGATAAAATGCGATATCTTCGCGACCGATTGAAATATTTCTGCGAAAATTTTCCAATTTGCAGGGAAATGAATTTCCAACAATACCTGAAAGTCTTACTAAAATCTTTTCATGCTTGAAAAAGTTACAGCTGTTTAAACTTTCAATTCCGTTTTTCACATTTCCGCGGAAAAATGAACGTCACCTGTAGATTTCTATGTCAAATAATATCACTTTTCCCCTCGACCTCAGAATTCCGTTTTACAGTTTATCGTAAGGTATGATGGGAGTGTCCACTCCCTGCTTTAACACGAGCCCGAATTCTTTTTGTGAAGCTCAGCATGGCCTCGTTGATCGAGTACTGCGGCAACTGATCCCACATGAGCAACAAGACCTTCAGCTAGCTACCCAATGTTCTCCAACTTGGGATGAAATGTCTTGCAGCGTTCCAGCATGGCTCCCCAGACGTGATAATCAAGAGGGCTAAGGTCTGGCGAGTTTGTTGGTCATTCATGATTGTCAAAAATTTACTGCAGTTGATGGCAATAAGGTACGTAGCGTCATCATAATCAGCCTTACTGTGCGAGCAAGCAGGCGCACCGTCCTGTTGAAAATAAAACCAGATGTTAGAACATACCAACAGCCTTCAATGAGTCTGCGAAAGAGAGTTCAACGAAAAGTTTGACATGTAGATCTACCCTATTGAATAGGATGAAGTTAAGTCTTTCCTTGCACCCGTAACACACGCCAGCAGATCTGTTGATGAAACCATGATGTGCTTTGCAAACTTAACCCTTTCGACTTCCAAGTGAATCTCGTGAACATCGCGCTTTTCCGTCAGACTTAACGATTACTTCCTGCCACTCTTCTGACTAATCTGACCTCCATTACATAAACACGCTGCAGACAGCCTTCATTGTGTTCAGATTCCACTTTCACTGGGTATTTTGCTATGATCATGCCATGTCCCAGTCTCTGTTTACGCAACGTCCGCGTTCCCGTTTTATCATCCACAGAAACTTTGCCCGTGACGTTCAGTAACAGATTCACGAATTGAGACCTTAATATATAAAATCTCATCAAATACTAACATCTGGCTTCATAAACAGCTACTCTACAGCTCTTAGTGAGGTCGCATGACCTCATTATGATTTTGTGTGTTGAAATTTGCAAAAAATCTTAGAGAAATCATATGTATTGGTACGAGATTCTGAGGATATTTAACAAAATGAAAAACTGTTTTTAAATAGCTGTAACTTCTGAAGTAATGCAAATTCATCATTAAACTTTTCCTGGATTGTTGCAAATTCTTTCCTCTACAAATCCTGCCATTTTCATAGAACAATCTCGATTGGTTGCGGAGAAGTTGCATTTTTGCTGGTGGGACATTTTTTATTGAGCCACCCTGTATATAGAAATAAACATGCTCTTATAACTTTCTGCCTTGCGTGTTCAAGCTCTTTCTAAAAACTATTCTATCCTATTCTATTCTATTTTGGGATTTATAAAGCGCCTCTCACAGTAGAATAACCTAATCAGAGGCGCTCCCAGTGCGAAGAACTCCTGGAAAAAGAAAAGTCTTAAGACAACGGGCATAAAAAGTAAAGCCTCCAGATAAAATCTGTAAACGAATAATAGGAGGAACGCCATTCCACAGTAAAGGGCAGACAAAGGTAAAGGCGCGATGTTGGGCTGTGCACAGGCAGTCCGGGATCGTGGTACAAGAAGATCATGACGGTCTAAAGAGCGGAGAGGACGTCCAACGGTAGCAGAGAAAGGCTTCCTAATAAGATCACAAAGGTAGCGAGGCGCTTGACCCAAAAACATCTTATAGGTAAGAAAAAGAATTTTATATTGAATCCCGGCAGTCAAAGGAAGCCAGTGAAGGTGCTCAGTCATGAAAGTCGAAATGTGAGAGAAACGAGGAAGGCGGGCAATCAAACGTGCAGATGCATTAAGTACCGATTGAAGAGGAGCCAGGCGGAGTTTAGGTAGGCCAATGAGTAATGAGTTACAATAGTCAATGCGGGAACAGATGAAGGCATGGACCATGGAAGAAAAAATCGATGAAGAGACAGATCGCCTAATGGCACGTAAACGTCGCAGATGATAGAAACTGGACCGAGAAATATTAGCAATATGTGTAGAGAAGGAAAGAGTATTGTCAATAGTAACACCCAGGTCACGGACATTTGTCACAAAAGTAAATTGAGGAAAGTGCTTGGCAAGTAAAACGTAATCAAGCTTGTTAAGCTGTTGATGGGTGCCCAACCAGATCAACTGAGTCTTGGAAGAGTTGAGCGAAAGACGATTTGAGGACATCCAACAATTGAGATCAGCAGAAAGAGAAAAACTGTAACAATGACCATTGGCTTTCAACCCTCCTGCGGGCGCCCATACAAACAGCAGGCCTATCGATTATGGCCTACTTGAGTGGAATCTAGTTGTAGTGCAAATAATCACAACTGCAAAAAAATTAAATACTAATGCAAAAATTTCAAAATTTCTCAAAGTGCACTGAAATTACTTCAGGGAAATCTGCTTATTCACCAGCATTGTAATTATATAAACCTAGTCTGCTATGAGCCAAGCTCCATTTTGTCCATATTGCAGGCTGCCAGTAAGCCTACAGAATCCAGGGAGGTCAAACTATAGATAAACTTGGATAAGGGGTTCTGATTATCGTGTCTTGGAATTTACACCCAAAACTGACAAAGAGATTGTTCAAAAGAATTGATACCGTACCCATACTCATCTGATCCTCGGATCCTCCACCTTCCTAAACGACACCCGCATTAACAGCTACTTTGGCTCTCTGACATCCAGACTCGGACTTCTTTCTGACTACACTTTGGAATAGGCTTCTGACTCGATGCAGCACATGTGAAAAAGCTGGTGCCCTGCGATTGGCTTTCGAGTGGCGCTTTAGACGCAGCTAGAGGAGCACTTGCCTTTTGAAAACTGACACCTATTTTTCGTTCATTTAATCATTCGTTCATTCTATGGACTTATATAGTGTACCTTTAAGGAACTACTTTTTGACATCTACTTTTTGATTTTTAACAAATTTATAAGGAAACTATTCGTATTAAACATTATACACAAAATGAAACTGAGAAATTTGCATAAGAAACCTCTTTGAAAAATACCCGTATTCTTAATTTCCAGCTTTGCATTTTTCAAGCTCATGCTACTAAAAAATTCAACCCTGACTATCATAAAAATTTTGCCCCCCCCTGCAAAAATTTATGCGGGCGCCCATGGCCACGCCGACACGGACACAGTAGTGATGGTTTGGAGTGAAAAGCTCAAAACTGTCGAAATGCATCCCGGTCAAACAGAATTCCGGTCAAACAGATAGACAGACAGAATCTTCTCTTTATTTATATAGATAACTAAATGTGTTACCCGGCGTTGCCCGGGAAATTTAGTGTTTTCAGCACTACTAATCATCTGGGGTACCCAGCGTTGACCGCTAAATTTCGGGTTTTCGGTAACCCTCCACCCCTCCCGCTTCCCCAAAAGCCAAACATAACCCGTCCCTGAGGGGCGGGTGTGTGTGCTGACTGTGACCTAATACAATTATTGCAGGCTGTCTGTTCTGTTAGTACAGTTAATATTTCTGTGATCTGCGTTCTTGTGCATAATTGTAAACTGTAACCGGTTTCGGTTTGTCAAGCGGATTGTTGATAAACGGAAATTATTATTGGGCGTGAATGACGTCATGCGGTGTGTAGCCTCTTTGCTAAATGCGGCAAGATTTCTGCTGTAAGGATTAAAACGCTAATAACTCTGGTTTTAAATTGAATTAAAAGCTGAAAATAGTTGCGTTGACCTTATAATTTGGGTAAGAATCAATTGCAATTTTTTTAAATCGACGCTGCTTCATTTCCGAGCCTTTTCTGTTACGAAGAGTCAAAATACATCCATTCAGACATATGGAAGGACAAAAATTCGGACTTATAATATAAGATTGTTTACCAACGGGTTATAAATAGGCCTAGGTTACGGAGAAATGAAGCGCAAAGAATTGACTGACGCTTACCGTTGACACAGCAAATGGGCTGATCCCATCAGAATGAACTGATGCTATCCTGAATCCAAATGGCCCTCCGCCAGTCATATGTATCATCAGCAGCTGACAAATGCGAGAAGACGATTCTGTCAATCTTCCTTCCGTCATGTTGTTTCGTTCCAGTCGGAATCTTGTGCTCAACTATCGAAAGAGTCTCTTCACAAGCAGCTAATAGCCTAGTGTTGAGACGAAGGTACCTGACCTGCAGACAAGACAAGTGACCAGACAATGATAATAGCACTCCTCGGAACCGCCGCTGCCAATAAGTCCATAAGCTACCGACTTTCTAGTAGCACGTACTGTAGGCCTACGCAATAACATTACCAATTCACGAGACTAAAGAGTGAAAATCGTTCAAAAAGCTTGCAATGGCGCCTTGGTACGACTCGGGGTCCCTCTGTCGACCCCTGTTAACGGTTGTTACGCCACTGCATGCACTAAAGCTTTGCCAATGCCCATAGACATAGGCCTCCCTACGGGGAACGGACATTAGCCCCCCCCGGACATTATCCCCCCGGACAAAAGCCCCGGACATTATCACCCCGGGGTAGGACATTATCCCCGTCTATGCTATCATTACCTAAAAATGATGCACAAAATGTAACAATAGGCATATGTTAAATGAGTAGCCTATCTATACATTACACATGAGTTTAACATCCTGTAAGAATCTGTTAAGTTAATTGAAGTTTGATAGGCTTATGTATATTATAAAACATTTAAAGGTCTGAAACGACGCTAAGAAGTCATACGTAAATGACGTTAACAAACCTTCGTTGTAGCCAAAACTGACACTAACAAAATTAAGTAGGCTATGTGTGTACGATTCCCATTCGTTCATTTTTCTAATTTATTGAATCTAGGTTTTAATGGAAACGACGCTAATAAGACTTAGTATACGAAGCTGAGACGTAGCCTAACTGACGTTAACAAACCTTTGTTGTAGGACAATAAACAAGGTTCCAAATAGACTGTGCACGTATACGATTCCCACTCGTTCATTTCAAATCTAAGTCTATAATGGGCCTACTGACATAATTAGGACCTAGATGAAACTAAGAACTTTCGTCTGCATGTGAATGCCAGTGACAAGTCTTATCGGTTACGGCATTATTCTATGATTTGCACATGGGGAGGGGGATTTTGCCCGGGGGCTAATGTCCTATGCAAAATCGGGGGTTAATGTTCGGGGCTTTTGTCCGGGGGTTAATGTCCTACACCACCTACCTACACCTACAGGCTACAGGTTAGTGCTTAGGCCCTATACTGCGACGCAGTAGGCCCTATAACCGAGTATAATTATCGCGAGTATGTGCATACATTCATACATAACCTACATAATGTGAACGCCTACCTGCATGACCCTGTTGATTTTGACACTATGCCTATAAATCAAGCGCACGTGGGTAAGCTGGTCCCCGCGTCTTTTTGGACGCTGTAGAAAGTTCGAAATTACGATTCTAAAGCAAACGATTGCGATATCCAACAAAAGCTACTTAGCTGCCTATGACCCCCAGCTTCGTCCATGGTTCATTGGTTCTAATATTCTAATATAACCAGTTTTAATCGAAATCATCTGTCGTTCCCCTGTTCCCATTTTGACAATAACATTACTTGTTAATAATTCGCAGACAATTCCTATCGAAACTTTGATGAAAACTTACTCTGTTCACTGAGTGTTGCTGTTGTGACTACTCCTGTGTGTCTGTCGGCTCAAGACTAATGGGAACGCCACATAGTTTATAGGATGCCAAGTGCGTGAATAGGCAGAAGGTCGTGTGTCGGTACCTCTTGCTCTGTGTACGAGGAGGCACCGCGTTCTACATCGATGGATGATGCTGCCTTCACGACTGCTGCACACTGAGTGGGCCTCTGTTACTGTAGGCGGGTATCCAGCAGTCTCGTGTTCTGCATAGGATTTCTATAAATAACTGCCTGGATAAGGCGCCTTGACGCAAGTGAAGCGGCGGCCTGCAGCCTTCAACGGACCGGCCTCAAGAGCTAACGGCCAGCGATTCCACTCTTCACTACTATTTACTTATTTCAAGATTAATATTGCGAAATGCACGCGATGCTTATTCCGCGCGCCAACAAGTACTCCTACCTTATTGCAGCAGGCTATGCATGAACTGTAGTTAGCTGCCGCAGTAGTTCAGCAGAGCAAATACATTCCTAGGATCGAGTCAAGACTGACCTCTTCATCAATTAAATTACAGTGGATTCTTGTCTGAATATATATCCTATAGCTAGGTTAACAGCAGCTCAGTTGGCTGATCGGTTAGTCTGATGACAGATGCTTTCGCCAGTAACAATTACACTAAAGTGGTTAAGAGACTACGTAATCGTAATCTCGAGACTTCTACAGCGCCCACAAAAGCCAAGTCGCGGGAACCAGCTTATTCACAGGCGCATGTGACAATCAGTTAAGTATTTTACTAACTAGTAATTAATTAGTAATTAGTTAACTCTTATTAATAATAAGTTAAAGTAATCAAGTCAAAGGTGACGGATCTATGACACTCGCATAGGCGTCCTGCCCCGCTCTCCCCTATCTAATCAAGTCCTTCAGATGTTCCTCCGTGCATGAGGCTCCTCCCCTTTGTGACAGCGGATCAGTGGCAGCGCCAGACATTTTTTGCAGCCAGGGCAGCCATACGATAAATCAGGGCAGCCATACGAGAAATCAGGGCAGAGGGCGCTTTATGGCGAGCGTGGCAACATACGCTTTGTTATGGTGATTAAAATCTCGAGCTACCGCATCCGCTATCTAGTGCCCCTCACTCGGTGTTTAATCTAGTCCCCGTCCTCTGTGGTGGATCCATATTTCCGGGGGGGGCAATCGAGCGGACGGTCGCCGAGGCGCGCAGCGCCGAGAGGGGAGGCCGTGGAGAGGTGTGGGGAGGGGGATGTGCCCCTCCCACACGAAACTTTTTTCAATTTCCACATTGCAATTGTAGCATTTTAAGCTGTCATCTTAACAAAATAGCTGTACTTTTTCAGTGCTGATGAAAGTGGCCTAAGACTTCAACAAATACACTATAGGCCTACAATCAAGGCTTAAAGAGTGGCTGGACAGTCTGGACGATCATACGGCAGTAGTGGTATAACTGACAGTTTGAGAACAATAGATCCGTCCATTGTTCCGAACAATGGTCCATTATTGGCCGACGCTCGGGCTTTCCTTTGAACTCGACGACATCCTTTTGTACTCGTGTCGCCTACAATAGCCCGTTGTTGACCATCGATCGGTCGCCCTTTTGTGCTCGTATCGGTGACCAGAATTCTGATTTATCCTATTCTTCGCAGTTCCACACATATTATTGTGTCCAACACGCCTGACAAGTGGTAAAAACTCCAATAAATTTTTTTGCGAGGATCGCCATTTGTCAGCATAATCGAGTAATTATATGCACGGAAACACGCGAAAACTCTGTGGGGTAGTCACGCGACACACCGATCTTTCCATGCTACCCCACCCGCGACAGCCAATCACACCGCTTCTCTACATCCTTAGCAACCAGCCAAGTCATAACTCAAAAGAATAATTCGTTACCAAAGCGTAGTGGCGCAATAGAACTTAGAAGCTTAAATACATGACCGGAAATGTATCGTAAACCCAATGACCATCGCTATCAGGGAGGGAGGATGGGAGGGAAGGAAGAGCAGACCAAAACCCAAGCGCTATAGAAGTTTAAACGTTGGAATAATCGCTAAGATGCATCGTTTGAAATTTTAAGTCACTTCGCACATATTATGCAGTTTTTCGAGTGGCACGATAGAAGTTCAAACATTGGATCCATTGCTAAGATGCTGTGTTTTACTGTGAAATTAAGGAAATTCGACGCTTCTTGTCAGATTTCAGGCATATCACCCAGTGTTTCCAATGGCATTATAGAAGTTAAACGTCGAATTCACTGCTAATTCACTGTTTTTCATTTGTGCTACAGAAATTTGAGACTTTTAAGCATTATGTCACACCTATAGCCTAACGTAATGTTTCCCATGGTACAATCATAGCTCGAGGGTACGCGTACCCTAAAATAGAATACGTTAAAATACGTACGTATCTTTAAAATAATAGAATACGTACGCGTATGGTACGTACCATACATGTGCACGGAAATTTTGTTTATGGCTTACTCGGCGACCCATAGCCTACATGCACGTATACATGATGCAGTCAATAGTGTGCATCATTGAAATCGGGATTTTCGGTACCGTAGAAGTAAATTTAATTCGATAAATTCTTCTGTTATAATTAATTGAATGCAACTGCTGAACCTTTTCCTTGGAGTTGGACTTTCAAGTGCTGCAGCAGAACTGAGCTTACTAAATGACATTAATTAGTGCATTAAGTGCAATGTATACTGGATAAACATAGACCTACAATATAGCATTGCAACAATTCACTACGCTGTGTACTTGGCTCTGATTGTTTGTTTAAATTAAATTGAACATTCTTATAATGAGCAATGACTAGACTAACGTATTTTATTATTGTTTACGTACCCTAAAAAAGGGTACGTTAAAATACGTACGTATCTTTCACAAAATAGAATACGTATGGTACATAGGCTACCCTCGAGCTTTGGGTACAATAGAAGTGTAAGCGTCATATTTAATTGATGGGACGTAATGTTTTCGAGGTATGCTACAGAAGTTTTGCATACTAAGAGCAATTTCAAGCATATCGAGTGACGGAATAGAAGCTTAAACGAGAAGTTCACAGCTAAGATATAATGGCGCTATAGAAGTCAAAGTTTTAGGTTCATCTACTAGGACGCAATGTTGTAGAGTGGCGCTTTTAAAATATGTCCGTTTAAATTAAGAGCTATTTCACACATCGAGCAATGCTTCCAATGGCGCGATAGAAGCTAAAACAGCGTATCAATATTGCCATTATAGGCTATGCACAATGACTTTTCGAGTAGTGCTATAGAAATATAGCATTTTCAAACATAACAAGTGGTGTTTCCATCAGTGCGACAGAAATTTAAGCATCAAGTTCAATGATAAGACGCAATGTTTTAGAATGTCGCTATAGACATTAATTCCTAGAGTGCATGCTTTCGAGCTAAGATGGATTAGAAGATTAAACATCAGATACATTCCTAGGATGCAAAGTATCGAGTGACACTACAGAAGTCTTTTACTGCTAAGCGTTTTCGCACAACATGACTACAATCTTATATTTTAGCAGCAATGTCCAAGCATAATTCAAAACATCATCATCAATATCATTGGGCTCATTGCCCGTAAGAGTCCAACGCCACTCTCTGTCTGAGTCTGTCTCGCATCATGCTGCCCAGCTTCAACAGATCCGGTCAGCAGGTCTGCTCCATACCATTAACATCTTGGAGCAGCTAGACCACCTTGTCTTAATGAAGAGAATATTGGAAGAGAGGCATGGAGGACAACCTGGGTCAATGCCCGTATGTGTCCCACGCTCTCCCCGACTCTCTCCACCGATCTGTCCTGACCGGCCTGTGCATGTCAGCTCCACATCATGACACCTTGAAGCATCTGGGTCGCTCTGTCACTTGTGTCGTGGTTTTTGCGGATTTCAATCGTCTTGGTCTTTTACTGCCAGCGTATCGCCACTCATCTGGCAAACCTTCCTCCTTTGTACGGGCTTAGGACCGGCACAGGGACGTTGTTGGTTCCCTGTGGCGGAGGATGGATGCAGTTTAATGTCGTGCCGACACCAATTCATGCCTCTCACAGGAGAATACATAAAACTATGCTACCATCACAAGCGTCAATAAAGAGAAGATTCTGTGTGTCTGTCTGTTTGACGGGGATGCATTTCGACAGTTTAGCACCTTTCCAATCCAAACCGTCACTACTTCTTCCGTCTCGGCATCGGACGCGTAGTGGAGGGGTTCGCGAATCTCTGCCACCATGGGGGCCAGGGTGGGGAGCGCAAAAACCCTCATTTTCTCTGTCAGACCTTGCCCTTTCAGGCTTATGACAGCACTTTTCTTTCGGGTCCCATACGTAATACGTATTACAGCAGCGGTTGACAACGTTTTAGAGGTGTTTAAGAACCGCTTTTCCAGTCCGTCTTTCGGTCTCATACGAATAAAAGCAGCGGTTGAAACCGTTTTAGAGGTGTTTAAGGACAGCTCTTTTGCCAGTGTGGATTTCACGGGTCGCGAACCGGTGGAGGCGGTGGTGGGGGAGGTGGGTGGAGTGGAGATGGTGGGGCGGGAGTGGAGGGGCGGGGCGGTAGGGGTTGAGGGGTGGGATGAAATGGAGGTCGAGGGGTGGGGGTCGAGGGGGTGGGGTGGAGGGGTGGGATGGGGATGAGGGGTGGTGTGGTGGTGGGATGGGTGGAGGGGGGTCGAGATGTGGGGGTTGGGGTAGGGGTGGGTTGGGGAGGGGGAGGGGGTGAGAGGTGGGCGTGGAGTGGGGTGGTGGGGTGGGATGGGGTTTGGGGTGGAGGGGTGTGGTGGAGGAAGTAGGGGTGGGATGTGGGTGGAAATTTTCCTGAAACCTAGATTTCTCGGGTGGCGTACCGGTAGAGGTGTGGTGGGGTGTTTTGTGGTGGGGTTGTGGCCGGAGCGGGTCGAATCCAAAATTTCCCGGGCAACGCCGGGCACCCCAGCTAGTTAAATATATTGTTATCGTATAAATAGTAAATAATGTCGCAGTATATTATAACAGTTCATGTAATACAATGATGTAAACAGCAACTAAAAATTATCATAATTTTGTCATAATGTTTCTGGAGGGGATGCCATCTCTGTTTTTTAGGTGGACAAAAATAGTAGGCTATAATGTACAAATATATACAGTAAATTATACTCATTGCAATACGATAGTATCATATACTATACTAGTAAATAATAGCCTTATATATATATAACTACCTGAAATACCCGGCGTTGTCCGGGAAATATAGGATTCGTCCCGCTCCCGGCCAATCTCCTACATCCCTACACCCACTTGACCCCATCCGCACTCCTACTGCCCACCCCACCTTTTTCCCACCCGACCCCACCACACCACACCCCACCACACTCCGAACTGCACTGGTACGCCATTCGTGAAATTTGCTTTTCGGGAAAATAGTGTAACCGGTTTCGGTTTGCCAACCGGATTGTTGAATAAACGGAATGACGTCATGCGGACTGTTGACTCTTTACTATGTGGCAGCCGCAGCAGAATCTGATTAAATCTGTCTTAAAACGCTAATAACTATGGTTTTAAAGTGAATTAAAAGCTGAAAATAGTCGCGTTGACCTTATAATTTGGGTAAGTATCAATTGCAAAAATTGTGTTAAACCGACGCTCTGTCATTTCCGAGCCTTTTCTGGGACGAAGAGTCAAAATGCAAAAAGGGACAAACTTTCAGACTTATAGTATAGATCATATAACAGTAAATAATATCAAGGTGTATTAGAATATTCTTGTAAAATAATGATGCAAACAGCAACTAAAAACTTATCATTTCGTCAATTTTTTTCTGGAGGAAAATGTCAATCCTGGGGAACTCCCCCCCAGAGACGTCTAGATTAAACATTGCCCCTCACTCTTATGACTTATGGATCACAGGCATTGCTGGCGCCTTCCTGGAAGCGCCCTAGAGGAAGATCTAGAAGACATGGCAGGGCTGGCTTTAGGTTTGGACATGGCGTCGTGGTGACCGAGGGGGATCGGACCCGTTGGAGAAATTTAATCAACTCACTGTGCGACGCTTGGTGGAGTAGGCGACGAATGATGTTGATGATGATGACGACGACACTGGTGATGAAGATAATGATGATGATGATTATGATGATGATGATGGTTAGGGGATGTCCTTTAAGCTAAATGCTCTGATTTTTGTTGAACCTCAGCAGTCATAACAATCATGCAGTTGCCCATGAGAATCTGTGTTGGGCTAGGCCTACGACTGACAGTGTTTAATTTAGACGTCTAATCGTCTATGGGGGGGGGGGGTTGTTACCCAAGATTGACATCTCCAGAGAAAGTTTACAAAATGATATTGGTTTTTAGTTCCTATTGTCATCGTTGTTTTCGTTGAAGTGTTATAATATACCGTGATATTATTTACTATTATATGATTATAATGATATTAGTTATGATACTATCATGTTGCAATGAGTAATCATAGCCTATAACTTTTCTGTGTATATTTGTATAAACACTATTTTTGTCCAGCTAAAAACAGAGATGACATCCCCTCCATAAAAATTTGACAAATTGATAATAGTTTTTAATTGCTGTTTACATCATCGTAGCCTATTACATAAACTCTTATAATGTGACTTGACTTATGGGCCCGGCGAGACTTTCGCTAGCATCAGCCGCTCCGGTTCCCTATCATTTGGTCGCAAGTCATTTCGTCGTAATCAATTCGTCGCAATTTATATCGTCGTAAATTAAATCGTCGCTGTTTAATTCGTCGCATGCAAGTCGTCGTGTTCAATCCGTCGTTTTTCATATCGTCGTTAAATAATTTTGTCGCAGTTTTGTCGCAGTTTATTTAGTGCTGTATATCTGTAATAGTACAACACAATTTCTCATCATGCAAAACTAATTTAAAAACTGACATTTTATTAAATTGACGGTTAGCCTACATAGCCAAGTAAAAAAGGCTAAAACTTAAAAGCACAATAAAACGTAAGCACGATATGTAGGCTAACCCTTACTGTCTAAGCCGATTGAATCAATCACATCGCCAGTATGTCTTGCCGCTCACTTCTCTCTCCTTTGTATAAATGGAACCCTCATAGAATGCCTTGTGATTTCCTCTGCTACTCGTAACAAACGTTAACTTCGACATTGTGGCGATAACTAGGCGTACCTTCTTCTGGCACTGGCAGAAGAGTCGACGTATACATGTATAAAGCCATCAATTATACTAGGCGTACCTTGGATTGTTGGGTTTATATACGTCGACTCCAAGTCTGCTGTCACGTAGACCAATTGAGGAATAACGACCAATACGACTGAATGAATGCGACCAGTTGATTGCGACGATATTGACGGCGACCAATTAATTAACGACCATATGACTGCGACGAAATGATCTGCGACGAAATGATCTGCGACGATATGGATGGCCACCGCCGCTCCTCTATGGACAGCCTCCAGTCGCCCCTGTCCTGTGCTCTCCGCGTCGCCCACGGTTAATCCCATCCTCAGGCAGTCCTCTTCCACCATATTCATCAATTGCTTCCTCGACCTGCCTATTCTCCACTTCCCATGCACATATCCCTGCAGCGCCACCGTTGGGTATCTTCCACTCTGCATTCTGCCGACATGTCCGAAGTACCGCATTCTTCTGTTCTGTATCCTGTCCACAATGTCTCGCTGGATTTTCAGGCTGCTGCGTATTTCCGTGTTCCGTATCCTTTCCCTCCTTGTGACCCCCTCTATCCTTCGCAGGCACGTCATTTCAAATACCCTCAATCGTCTTTTATGTGTCTCTCTCAGCGTCCACGTCTCTGAGTTTTATAACAGTACGCTCAGCACCAACGTCTCATATATTCGCAAATTTGTTGTTCTTGCTGATTTCCTTTGATCTCCAGATCTTATGTAATCTATAGCTGTAATATTCCTCTAGCGAGCTCGATTCTTCTTTCAACGTCCTTTACCGATCCCCCTGCGCATCGATAAGTCCTCCCATATACACGAAACTCTCCTTTTGCTCCAGTGTATGTCCATCCACATTCACCCCAATCTGTGTCTCTTCTTTTCCAATGTATTGACATTCCGTTGTTTTGCACATTGATGCACATACCCTTTTTAGGCTTTTTTGCTTACCTGCACTACTCTCGTTAGCGATTCCTGCAGTCCCTCCCCCAGTAGTGCAATGTCGTCTGCAAATTTCGATAATAAATAATTATTAAGCTCTCCTATCACCGCTCCTCCTCTGTCCCAGTGCTATGGCCATTATCAGTTCCAGGAAGAAGTTAAACAACAGTGGTGACAGGAGACATCCCTGCAGAACCCCTACAATTATAGACCTGAACCATTCCGACAGATCCCCATCCACTCTCACTGCGCTAAAAGTATCTTTGTACGCGACGGGAGCGGTGACGATATGCCAGGTATATGCGCCGGCAGCAGAGGCAGAAAATGCCAGCATTGACTCCTTCTACAACGAATTACAACAGGAGATCAGCAGAATGTCAAAGACAGATCAGACCATACTCATGGGGGACTTCAATGCGAAAGTCGGAACGAGAGAGGAGGAAACGTGGGTGTCATGGGAAGGCACGGTACTGGCGAGCGAAACGAGAGAGGGGAAAGACTACTGGATTTCTGAACAATCTGAAGATAACAAACACAAGGTTCAAACAGACGAAGATGAACAGGAAATAGACGTGGGAGACGCCAGATAGAAATACGCACAATCTCATCGATTACGTCATTGTTAATAGTGGGTTGCTGACTATAGTGTAAGGAACTGTAGAGCATTCCCGAGCGCTGATATAGGGTCAGACCATCAATTGGTCATGGCAAATATGAGGCTCACAATGATGGTGAAGAGAGCAACAAAAAACCAAAAGACTAACATCGACGGACTCAGGAATGGGAAGGTCAGAGAGGATTATCAGGAGAGGATAAACCGAAGATGGGAAGAGATGTTCAAGGAAGAGCCCGAAGGTAGAGGAGGAATGGAACAGATTTCGAGTGAAGAGTGTAATGCACGAGACGGCAGAGGAAATACTGGGTCACAAAGGAAGCAGCAGTTACACAGAATGGTTATCAGACGCAACGATCAAGCTTACGGATGAAAGAAGGATGTACAAAAGCAGAAGGAAGGAGAGCCATGCGATGGCGAAGCATCACAACAACTAGGCTACTTGTGCCGTATGGTAAGAAAGAGTGGTAGGGATGCCAAAGAGAGATTCAAAGAAGGAATATGCAGCAACGTCGAAGAAAGCAGAGCTGAAAACAAGACAAGAGCAGTGTATGAGGGCATACGGAAAATCACACGGGTCTCACGGGAGCATCAGTGGCGGCGCCAGGATTTCAGTTTGGGGAAGGCTGAACTCCCGCGGAAAATATTTCATTTCCAGCCGCAAAAATTTCTGACGACCATTTTTTAGTCATTTGGGATTTGGGTCGAAATATCAGGAAATATTTCGTTTTCAGCCGCCAAAATTTCTGACGACTTTTTTAGTCATTCGGTCGAAATCTGAATTGATGTAAGGATCCTGGGTTAACAAAGATTCACGCTTTCTGATTGGTCTGGGAAATTGTGGTTCTCGCACGCTGATTGGCTGGGACGTTCCCTGTGACGGGTGGATTAGTATTATTGATAGTTAATAGCCCGCCGGATTATCATGATTGATAATTAATAGCTCGGGCTGTAGCGCGGCGGGTGGATCAGCATAACAGATAATCAGCATAACAGATAATCAGCATAACAGATAATCAGCATAATAGCCCGGGTCGTAGCGCGGCGGGCGAATTAGCGTGGCGGGCGGAATATCGCGGCGGGCGGATTAGCGTAATAGCCCAGTGGATTAGTATAATAGATAATTAATAGATCCATTAGCGTAATTGCTCAGCAGGCCAAGTGGGCGTGGCTCAACACCTTATTAGCGAAGGGGGCGTTGCTTAGAATTTCCATTAGCCAAGGGCGTGGCTTAAGAGTCCATTAGCGAAGGGGTCGTGGCACATCATTAGCGGTAATTCCTCCAGTGCCCTGGAAGCGATAGTCCTTCACTACTGACATGCGTATTATGTGACCCAAAAATCACGATCCATCTTAAAGGAAAGATATATAGGACAATGATAAGACCGGTGATGATGTATGGAGCAGAGACCTGAGTCTATTTGAAGGACAAGAGAAGAAACGAGAACATACGAAAACAAGTTGGAGTAGCCTGTAGGCCTATATATGATAAAATACAAGAGTCCAGACTGAGGTGGTATGGGCATGTGGAGCGATCGGATGAGGGCAGTAGCATCAAAAGAATCAAGCGTGCAGAAGTACAGGGACGCCGCAGCCGTGGGCGACAGAAGAAGAGATGGAGGGACATGATCCAGCAGGACATGGAATTTCTTGATCTGAAAAGGGAAGACGCTGGAGATAGAACAACATGGAGACAGAGGATCCGAGTGGCTGACCCCTCAACAGCGAGGGATTAATCCTAGCCAGAAGGAAAAGAAGAAGATTATACTAGAACAATGTTTTCCAATTTGGGTGCCGTGGCACCACAGTGTGCTGTTAACCCTCTCTGAGGTGTCACGGCTGGATGGCAAAATGATAAAGATTCTGAAAATAGCTGATAGCCCAATTGCTACTGACATTGGCCCCATAACAATTTATTAGCACCTTAATGACAAGCTGTATTGATTTCTTATTCATTCTTAGTCAGTGCTTAATTTAGATATCTTCAAGCTATAAGTCCACCAGAAAAGACAGTTTTCTTCAGAAAAATTGGACAAAATGACAGTGTTTTTTATTGTTGTTTGCATGATTGTATTACATGAACTGTTATAGTATACGTTGATATTATTTACTATTAGTCTAGACCTAAATAATGACAATGTTATTATTTGCTATCATAATTATTGATACTATGATACTATAGATTTATAATGAGTAGCCTGCAATTTACTGTTAATGCTTGCACAAATATTATTTTTGTACAACTGAATGGTTTCCCTCCAGTGTTCGGCCTATCAGTAGTAGGGTGACTACGGGTTCTGAGCCAGCAATTAAAAGCCGTTAAAAAGCCGTTAAAAAGCCATTAGTCACGCCCCAAGGCGTCATCAGCCACGCCCCCTATTCACTGAAAGGTCATTAGTCACGCCCCATCAGCCACACCTACTAATTACCCATTGTTCTTTGTCCGTCTGTTTGTCCGTCTGCCTGTCCGTCTGCCTGTCCGTGTGCATACCTAGGTGATTAAGAGGTCGTTAATGATGTGCCCTCGGGTAATGGTTTTACGACTAGGCGATTAAGATCTCGTTAATGACGCAGGTGTGTTGTGCCCTCGGGTAATGCTTTTATTACGTGTGATGGCGTTACCCGGAGTGCGATAACAATCTCTGCCTAGTAATGAAAATTCCAATAAGGGTCCCCACACATGTGCAAATGTTTTATATGTTAAATCAGTAGTTTGGAATATTTTTTCGATTTGTTCAGAGATTCAAACTCGTTTTTGCTTCACAATATTACTATCAATTATGTAAAATATTCCTACTGCATGTCTGAACATTTTGCTATTGTAGCCTATGTGTGGGGCCCCTAAAGTGTTGGGCCCCTGTTCGGCCGAACATGATGAACATGCCTTAATCCGGTCCTGGGACTATTGTGAGAAAAAATTAAAACAAATTAATTATAAACAAATTAAATTAATAAAAGTTCTGGCACTGGGAGCGCCTCTGAACGGTTCCCCGGGTACGGGCGCAAGAACGGAAACTCTGCTTTTGTACAGAGACATGCCTAGGGGCGGATCCAGGGTGGCAATCCGGCCATGCCTCCATTTGACATTTACACAGAATATGGGTCCCAATTATTGAATGACTTTTAAAAGGTTTTCAGATTATAAAGTAACGCAGTTGGCACGTTTTTAAATAAATTTTGGGAGAAAGACTAAAATAATTATGTCGTCAGAAAAATGTCCGGTCAAAGCCATACCTTCATCCCCCTCCCATTTACCGCCTCGAGACTTTGTGGATCCATTACTGACTGAATAGGCCTATAAATAAACGCCGTCATTTATTCCGGTTTTATTTTTCGGGCGGAAGTCAAATCTTCCCCCCCCACTGCTGAAATATCCCTTACGCTTATGATTTTAATGAACCTATTGTGTTTTAAATTAGTCTGGCAATAATAATAATAATAATAATAATAATAATAATAATAATAATAATAATAATAATAATAATAATAATAATAATAAAGACGATTTATATAGCGCCGTAGCTCAGCCAAGGCTGAAGGAAATGGCGCTGTACAAGAGTTCAAAAGTTACAAGCCATAATACAACTGGTGTGAGTGGGTGACGAAGCATTTCGACACTGCACAATTTGACGCTGTTTATTTCTTATAGAAAAAGAAGCTGATTAGATTATAAGTTCCAATTCGACTCAAATCACTTGGAGACCCATTGTATTTTACAGCTGATAAGAATAATTAATTTCTACAGTGACGTGTCTTCGTATTGCACCATCTCTGAACAGGTCCAGTGAGTAATTCATCATGACTCGTCGACTTGAAGCACTGAAGTAAAAAACAACAAACATTAGTGAAATAATTGTCAGACGTGTGCATAGTAGGCCTATTGTGTAGACGGGGTGGATCCATTTTGAGTAGGCATTTATGATTTTATGAGAGGATAAATGTGGGGCATGCAATGCGGGGCTTGGGGCGGCGGACACAACTGAAAAATAGACGGCTAGGAGAGTAAGAAGCCCGAGGTGAGTCGCTGGGATCATGTAGGTAGCCTACTAGGTAGTGTAGTAAGCTTCCACAGAGTCGTTTTGGAACATAGACCTATGATTCATTCATTCATTTATGGAATTCATACAACGCCCCATTCAAGAAGACTACTCGGAGGCGCTCCCAACCCACTTTGATACAAATAAGTCTTGAGGAGCCTATGCTGATGATTCATACCTAGTTAATAGGCGTATCTCCAATGGAAAACCAGTCCAGACATAAGGACCTACAACTTACTCATTTACAACAACTATGGATGCACAGTTTTGATTTATTACAGGGCCATAGGCCTATACTGCATATATATACATATATATTTATATATAAATTATGGTCTGGCTAATTGCGATATTGTGTAGGCCAGTGATTCCCAACCTTTTTTGGCTTGGGGCACACTAAGAAAGAATAAAAATTTTCGCGGCACACTTAATAATAATTACTTTTTTCTATTTATCACTATATTTTAACAATATTCTAATTTTAATGTTCTTATTGTCTAATAACAGCCTAGTCAGTTAGCAGATCAAATTGAAACGAGGCTCCACAGATGACAATCATATGCTTACTCGCATTTCATCATCAACTCTAAGAAGTCTCTTCCATCTTTTTACACTTTATTTCAGTTTAGGCTGAAAATCTAAATTCACAAAACCACGAAGATGCAAATGGCAGAAGATTTTTGATAGCTCTTGAACTGATCGAAGGATATGATTTCTGAATGGAAAGCCAAAATTCATCCAAACTCTTTTCGGAAAATGTTGACTGATAAAATTTTACATTTCGTAAATCAAGTTGTAAGATTGGTTGTTTTGCTGACTACGAATGGACTGATTATCCAGTCAAACATGCATGGTCGTATAGGCCTATAGGCCTATCAGTGTGTTCAGTATTTCAGGTGCAATTTAAAAAAACTGAGATTCGTTGATCGTGGGAAAACAATCAAGATTTTCATTGGAGATCTTAACCTGCTACAGTGTGAGACAGAGATTAAGACCAACTGACTTATGTTTTGATGTTGCAGTGATGACGGTTTCGGATGTTTTGTTTGGAATCATTATTAATTAAAAACATAGCCTAATTATTAGAAAATTTTCCCGCGGCACACTAGCAAAGTTCTTGCGGCACACTAGTGTGCCGCGGCACACAGGTTGGGAATCACTGGTGTAGGCCTATAATTTGATTTGTTTAAAAAATTGCCAAGCATTTCTTCAACGTTGGAGCAATCTGCGAATGCGTCGCACTTCTTGTAGGCTACAGATATTATATTGACCCTCTGTAACGTTTAACCATGTAGACGACAGTAGGTTTATTATTTAACCAAAAACGTGTTCCTCAGCATTGCCACTAACTGTTCTTATCCAACTCTAGCTTACTTTCGGTCTGTCGCGTCATCTATCGTTCACTATTCTTTTCTAGCGCCTTACCACAATATTTCTAAACACCGTAGCCTCCTGATCTGTGCGCATGGCAAGACATCGCGGTTTTCTATAATTGAGCGCAGGCCTAGTTAAATTGTCAAAAATTTGTAGATAGCAGCAGAATTGTCTCCAGAAGATGGCGGCGCCTTTGAATACTTAGGCTACGATGTTGGGTAGACTCTATCACCAGGTCAAATATGGCAGCATCCGATAAAAAGACTAGGCCTAATAGAAAACACTTTCGTATCCGCCTTTCTGGTATGCCTATGCGGAATGCCGCTATCACTGACGCGGTAGAAGTGATTCGCTATAGCGATGTGTAAATTGGTTTTATTTACTCAGTGGCGTAGCGAGGAATTTATGATGGGGGTTGGGGTTTTTATGGCCTGGCCGGATGCCCTTTCTGACACCATCCCAACAGTATTACACTAAATAAAAAAGGGAATAAAGTAACAAACAGAATAAAGTAAGAAAAACAATTGTTACTACAAGCAATTGTTTTGTAGGCTATTTTCTTATTTAAGTGGATAAATAACCTTTACAATTTTTTCCCTAGGCTAGGTTTATTTGATAATTTTCCCAAGTCGCTTATATTTCTCTTAGGTTTTACCGGATTAGCTCATTAGCTTATACTATTACAGGCTTATTTAGAGTTTTGGCTTATAGGCGGCGCCTAGTTCTCCTAAAGTTGTAAACGAATTAGTCACTTATTAATGAACCGTGGATAAATTATTTTGCTAGCGCATGCATAAGGAAAAGTTTAATAGGCTCTACTATGCCTAATAAGTGACTAATTCGTTTACAACTTTAGGAGAACTAGGCGCCGCCTATAAACCAAAAACAGGTCGTCAGAAATTTTTTCCCCCAAAAAGTCAATTTTTTTCGGCAGCAGCGTGTATTCAGCTCAAAAACTCTGAGAACAGCCCTGGCTGAAACTAAAGAAATTTTCTTTAGTTTCAGCCAGGGCTGTACTCAGAACTTTTGAGCTTCTGACGACCTTTTTTTAGTCATCGGCCAAAATTTCGTGGAAAAGCCACTTCCAGCCGCCAAACTTTCCGACGACCTTTTTTTAGTCATCAAAGTTTTTGCCGTGATATTTCGACGGAAAACCCATGGGCGTAACTTTCCCCGTAAAAGTGCTGATTAAAACGTTAATTTATCAGAAAGGAAAGGCCATAGCAGAGGACTTGGCACAGAGAGCCCATGGGCAGAAAACTGGAATGAGAAATGGACATTTAAGGCAAGAATGAATAATAATTTTTTTATTGCTTTCAGCACGTCATATCTGTGTGAACTGGTTTTAAAACTCTTTTAACACTAACCTTTATAGGGTGTCACAGAACTCAGTGGACAGTGTGGTCCGTGAGGTCCGTACTGCACACAATTCCGAAGGGGAAATTTTCCCTCCCCACATCTGGAAACAGATTTAGGTCTACGGCCCTGTTTAAGGTCAGCGCGACTATTTTCAGTTCTCGATTCACTTTAAAACCCGATAAATTAGCGTTTTAATCACATTTAATCACCATTTGCGCATTGCGGCATTAGTAAAGAGTCAACAGTCAGCATGACGTCATCAAAAAATCCGGTTGACAAACCGAAACCGGTTACAGTTTACAATTATGCACTAGAACGCAGATCACATAAATATTAATTATACTAACACAACAGACAGCCTGCAGTAATTGTATTAGGTCACAGTCAGCACACACACCCAGGTCATATTTGGCTTTTTCAGGAAGCGCTGGTGGGGTGGAGGAGTGGAGAAAACCCGAAATTTAGCGGTCAACGCTGGGTACCCCCAGAGGAGTAGTGTTGAAAACCCTAAATTTCTCGGGCAACACATCTAGTTCTTAATAAACCTGAATGAAGAGGAATTCATGAATAGACCAATTAATGTTGCGGGCGAATTTGGCAAAGACGTGGGCGCCGACAGTTTATTCCGAATAGTTGTGCGCGCTCTGTGATGAGTTTGCTATGCAGTTTCTCGAGAAGAATACCTTACCAACTTAATTGTATTTTTATAGTCTAAATGACCATGCAGTGTCGTCGCCAGCCATCAATTTCAACAGGTCGCCTCAGGATAATACGCTACTCAGTATCCATGCACCATTCCATAGGCCTACGCTACCCATGCACCCTCCCATACGTAACCCGTGTACCCTCCCTTACGCTATCCAATGCACCCTCCCATACGTAATCCATGCACCATCCCATACGCTATCCATGCACCCTCCCAAAATTTGCATTTAACGCTGCGCTAATGAGGTAGGCTAGGCCTATACATCGCCAATCGCGGTTCAGCTAAAAGACTTGTAGCCGATGAACGCAAGCAACGAGGAGGGGATGTCAGGAGTTAGTAGTGACTGAAGGTAGGAAGGTGCGTTGGTGCTTAGAGATTTTAAGGTCAGACATGCCAATTTGAAATTTGTCCTGTACTGAACCAGTGGCGTAGCCAGGAATTTCCGATATTTTTTGCCTGGCCGGATGCCCTTCCTGACACCAACCCAACAGTATTACACTAAATAAACAGGGAGTAAAGTAACAAAGGGAATAAAGTAAAAAAACAATTGTTACTACAAGCAATTGATTTGTTTGTTCTGATTTAAGTGGATAAATAACCTTTAAAACACTTTTTTCCTAAGCCAATTGTTTTTTTAACTCCTCCACTCAAACCCCCTTGGCTACGCCACTGTACTGAACAGGAAGCCAGTGCAGTTGATGGAGTAGGACTGAGGAACTAGTATATGCATTGGGACGCGCAGCACAACACGCGCTAAGGAGTTTTGGATGTGTTGCAGCCTGTTAAGCTCAGTGACTGAGACCGACAAAAACGGCGTTAGCATAATCAAGGCGAGATGAGACAAGAGAACAGGCAATGGTTTGAGACACATCCATACTCCATAGGCAGGGCCGACCTGATGTGACGTATGCCCGAATGTAATAGAAATAAGATTTACAAATGCTAGTTATATTATGAGGTCGAAATGTGAGCTTATTGTCTAGAGTTACTCCAAGTGTTTTGACAGTATCTGACAGATGAACAGCAGTGCCGGTGTCACGAAATAGAGTATCCCCCGTATTAATTGTATCCCCCAAATGAAAAAAAGTCGAAAAACCCGGTTCCGCGTGTAATTTTTTGCAAATTAATTTTCATCTGCTTTGTTTTGAACAATGACACTAACAGGTATGTTTATTCCTATTAGATAATTTGTTTTGCCCTGTTTTAGAGCACTTAAAACATTTAAAACACTTAAGAACACTCAGAGTCACTAAATAAATTCGAGTTGCCTTTATCTGAGCATTGCTTAGGACACTTAAAACAATTAGAGTCACTTTAAATTTTGATTACGGCAGAAATTTTTTATTATGCGCATTTAAAAAAACGGGAATAGAATGGTTTATCCCCCGGATAGTATAGACCGGTTAATTCCATCCGGGGGGGATAGATTAATTCATCCCCCGGATAGCTTTCATGGGGGATACTCCGTTTCGTGTCACCGGCAAGGTCGATATTAGAAAGTGGAGGGAAAGAGCGCATGCACTGGCGTGACCCAGACAAATCGCACAGCTTGCAATTTGCAGCAAGTCTTAGAGGTCATTGGATGCTATAACCACTCCACCTCTGAAGTCGTAAGCTTTAGGTTTTCCAATTTTCATAAACTAAAGTCATATGCCGAATGCCGTGAATATGTTAAACAGCTGCTCTACAGTTGTATCTTAAATATATTTCTCAAAGTTTGTCCCTCCGTTTGTTTATTCGTATGTCCGGATGTATTTTGACTCTTCGTCCCAGAAAAGGCTCGGAATTGACAGAGCGTCGGTCTACCAACGTTTTTGCAATTGATTCTTACCCAAACTTTAAGGTCAGGGCCGTAAATCCCGGGGAGGGAAGGGAGGGCATTCCCACCCCACTTTTCAACCTGGGTAGGGAACGTGAAGGAATTCCCTCCCCACATTTTCTCTCGGCCTGAATATGTGCATCAGAAATGTGACAAACACTAACAGCATTATATCATTATGATCCGATTCCTGTCATTTTATTTTTCCCACTTAAAAATCTGTGTTGGTTGCAGTTTGTGTTTGTGAGCGCAATCACAATCTCGAGATTTCTTCAGCGCCAACAGATGCTGTAGGTCGTGGAAGCCAGAGGTCTCAGTCAAAAGAAATTTAGCTATTAAAGAAATCAATTGTAGGCAAAGGATGGCAAAAATGACAAAATGACATGATAAAGCAAGCCCATTGCTGTGGATTAGGCCTATATAGGCTACATGTAGGAAGTCATACATAGTTAAAATTAATTTTATCCACCTAGTTGTTGGTCATTAAAAGAACCTTTTTTTAATTTAAAATTTTATATTGGATTTGGACTTAGCATTTTATGCCATTCTAAAACACTTTGACATTGATTGGATATAGAAATTATGTAGGCCTACGTTTGTTTATTATACTTTGTATGTACACCAAAATGCGGATAGCAATTGGTATATTAAAGAATATTCTTATCTTATCTTATCTTATCTTATCTTATCTTAGTTATACGTTATTGACTGAGGTTCACTCAACTCTTAAACATGTCTTAACTCCTTGTCAACGCATTAATTTTTTAGAATACTATACCGACTTGTCTAAGACTCTAAGACTCTAAGTTGATGATCACACATGAAGAATACAGAAGCGGGTGACATCTAAATTTACAGTAGCCTATTTACAGACCCTACAAATGAGCTGCTAAGGTGGATTCCTCGGCCTATTGAATACTAACCCATTCAGATGCAGGAAGTCAAAATGAAGAAACAATTAAGCGACTATATAGGCCTAGTACTTTCAACTGTTTTGGTTTGGCAAGAGAAACCTAGTCGTGTTGTTCCCTGTAGTCCGACCATAAAAATATGTGCAGTAGGCCTAGTGTGAATGTCAATGAGTGGATGGGGTTGTCGATGGTGGATTGCATAAGGAGAGCGAGGGACAGAGAGGGATGGAGGAAACTGACGTCGTTGGCTCTGGTCTCCGATCCACAACAATGAGGATGGTAAAGATGATGAGTGTGAATTTACAATTTTTTAACACTAGGGTGTCACAGAACTCAGTGGACAGTGGGGTCCGTGAGGTCCGTACTGCGCACAATTCCGAAGGGGAAATTTTCCCTCACCACATCTAGAAACAGATTTAGGCCTACGGTCCTGTTTAAGGTCAGCGCGACTATTTTCAGCTCTCGATTCACTTTAAAACCCGAGAAATTAGCGTTTTGATCAGATTTAATCAGCGCTCGTGAATAAGCTGGTGCCCCGCGCTTGGCTTTCGAGTGGCGCTTTAGAAATTTCGAGTTTGCGATTACGATTACGATTTAATCACCATTTGCGCATTGCGGCATTAGTAAAGAGTCAACAGTCAGCATGACGTCATCAAAAAATCCGGTTGACAAACCGAAACCGGTTACAGTTTACAATTATGCACTAGAATGCAGATCACAGAAATATTAATTACACTAACACAACAGACAGCCTGCAATAATTGTATTAGGTCACAGTCAGCACACACACCCAGGTCATATTTGGCTTTTTCGGGAAGCGCGGGTGGGGGGTGGCAAAAACCCGAAATTTAGCGGTCAACGCTGGATACCCCCAGAGGAGTAGAGTTGAAAACCCTAAATTTCCCGGTCAACGCCGGGTAACACATCTAGTGTCATGATAAACTATTACGACAATAGTCGTGTTATGACCTACGGTCTCACCTACCTGGTAGGCGTCGTATGCCTTGCTCCAAGCCAATGGGTCGATTGCTGCCACCAATTCTTGCAGCTGCACGATAGAAGATTATTTTTGGTTCATCTGCATCCGTATTGTTCTCTACCCTTCTTTTTGTTCTAGAAATACTTCTGCCAACTCTTGGAATCTTTGAGAAGACTTGTCTCAATCCTTCGTTCCTGTTTCCGCTACTCAGAGAAGCAGTCAAGTACCTGCGACTGCCTGACCCAGACCCAGCAGCATAACTGTTGCTGCTCCCCGCCGCGGCCGCTGCTGCGTCACCGTCCAGAGCAGACGACGCCTGTAGATATCGAACGGCGGCGGCCGAAGCGCTTCCGTATTTCGATGGCCCTCCTCCTGCTGCTTCATCAGTCAAGACGGCGTCAAGCGATTTGCCTACTCTTGGAATATTATAGACTTGCCTCTCTTCAAAATGATCTTCGTCTCCATAAGATGGCGGCACGAGAGGCGGCAACGCTGCCTCCATGACATGATTCCGCTTGTCCTCGAGAGGTCGCAGCATGGCCAGATAGCGGCTGAAGGCCACGACTTCATCGTTCGACACTGAAACATCATAGAAAAATTGTCATTCAACCTCCAACCACCAATCACCAGCTCCTCTGGGCCACGAACTGCTAAAAGCATAATGCTGCTGCAGCAAGATTTTCCTATTGTTTGGTAATTTTGTATAAACATTTCTATGCTGTTTATTTCTTTTGCAAACTACTGTGCGCGCTTGTTTGTAGACTTATAAAGAATATTTCTACTTACTCAACTGGTCTAGAAAACCTGCCAAGTTGGCAAATGCTTAAGAGGAATCGACAGGCACAATTCTTCAAGGCAGACCGAAAGCCCGTAGCCTGTATAGTGTGCTGTACAGTGTATAGTGTGGTATAGAAACTATAGATAGATGAGCTGTTCCATTAAGACATGTCGCGTCGTCTTCATGAAGGATGACTATTATGGAGAAAGCAAACGTAATCTAATAATTGGATTTGTGAGATTATGTAACATTCACAGACCTTAAACAACCGGCAACTCGTCTAACTAGTTTATTTGGAAACACATATGTGTTGTTTTGTGGTAGACATATTTACTTTTCTGCGTATAATTTTAACTAGGATATCAAGATATGCATTACAATGCATTCATAGGAGGACAACACGCACCAGACACTATATAAAAACTATGCACTTCTTTCGTCACGTTTCGTTTCGTCATGTATCCAAGCGGACTTGTCGAACATGGTTGAGGCGGTCGCCATAGAAACATGTGTAATATATAAGTCTGGCTTATTTCGAACGTCTGATGTCACTCTGAACCGTTAACCGTCTTTGAACGAATAAATCTAATGCTATAATTCCTTGGACTTCAAGCGCCTGAAATCGTTCTTTATAGAACATAAGCCTACAGGTGAGGCAAACCGCAACCCGGTCGGTGTCACGATATAAAGTCTCATCCGATATAAAATTCCCCCCGAAGCAGTCTCCCTGGCTGAAACTCTGTGTTGGAAGAAATTTTCTGATATGAAAGTGTATATTATTTTCTTGTTATATAATTTAGCAAGTTAAGCATAACCGTTTAACCTGCTCCTCTGTAAATTGTATGCAACTGTGGCCCAGTCTGTGGGCCAATTCACGCTGAACGGGGGAGACTATTTCGTCAGAGTAGGAAATATTCTCTCCCCCCCCCAGAGTTATTTCAGAATATAGTCTCCGGGAGGAATTTATTCTGAAACAGATACGATGGCAAGAATCAATTTCGAAAGGAGGACAACAAAAGTCTCTCCGGAAAGTTTCCGGAGAGACTTTTAGGGGGAGACTCTGTCACGCGACACCTGCACAAAAAAGTCAAAGAGAACTTAGAGAAGAAAATGTTCGGTGCTAGGGTTACTGTTAGGCTACGTTGATAAAGCCTGACCGGTGAGACTTCAACGCAGGCTACTGTAAGAAACGAGAGTAGGCCTAGTCCACAACGTTCCCTCTCCCAAGAAAATTCCGCGCAGGCTGCGTAGCAGTTTCAAATCTCCGCGCACAAATTTTGGTAGGAAGATTTTGGTATAAGCTAACGTTTTCATTTAACTTGAGGTAAGTAATTGATTTATTAGTTCATCCTTTTCCAACGAGTGGTCAATATATCTGTGTGCGCGGACGACTGCCGAGCTGCCATCTAGCCATCTGACAGCCGGGCGAATTCCCCAACTAATGACTATAACCTCCCAGAGCTTCGTAATCTGTGCTCCTCCTAGGTTCTGAGAAATCTGAGTGAAGATCTAGTCACGGCTATCATATGTCCAGAAGCGAGCTGAGAATCACAATCATGGACATCTGTTAATAGATAACTATTCACAAGGGATGCTCCAACCTCATCTCCAGTGTCTGTCAGTCATTAACTAGGACGTCCTGGCGACTCCTGCTTTCACCAGAAACCAGAAGACTAGCATGACATCGGCCAATTTAGTCGGGATTCTGATTCTTATCAGCTGCTTTGCCGTCGTAGCAGGGCCGTGTTTAACATAGGTCCATTCGGTGCGGTGCAGCGAATGCCCCTGAGTCGAGAGTTTTGTTGCTATTCAATTTAGTCAGATGTCTTATGCGAGTCTCGGTGTTACTTAACCTTTTGTAAAATCAGTAAGCGTAAAAAAACATTAATTTCACTAAGTTCACCGACGTTGTGTGCTTGCTCACTGACCCGCCACAGCCGACAAACCACGTAGGCTAGGCTAGCTAGCCTATTGAACAGCGGATTTTTGTAAAATGACTAATCTTGTAAGACTGCCGAATGGCACTTTGCCCCTGCTGGAACGTTTTGCACCGACACTCGAAGAACCTCATAGGCCGACAAGTTAGCTTCCAACGGGTGGTGCCAAAGAACCCTCCACTAGGTGAGTGGAAACTTGAAAGCCCTAGGATGGTGCTGTATCTTACAGGCCTGACTTTCAATCAGATCATCAGCAGAGTTGAATAATAACTTGAATTCCACTTCGGAAGTTGATTTAATCCGGCGTAATATTCTTAGTAAGTTAAATTTGCGCGCTATTATGTCGAAACGCAAAGCGAATGAGTGTAGGTCTACATTAAACAGTTTTTTCAAAGAAAAATTGTTCTTCTAAGTTTACAACTGATTGGCTTAATAAGATGGTAGAGACTAGAGAGGCCAACGTCAGTAGAACACAGACGAACCGTCACGAACGGGTCTTGTATTATAGGTCTTGAACTGGAAGTCAATATCGACAGAATAATTTATCAACTATGGTCGTCGCAGAAAGATAGAAGAAACTTTAGCGCTGAACATTATTTTGATGATAATTATATGAAGAACTAAAGAACTACATATACCGTAGCGTCCTTCATCATGTAGACTCAGGTAGGTCTAGTTCGGTTTTTGGCTTGGTATTCCTCCTCGCATCATAATTTTCCGTTTGCGATAATATTAAAACCCATACGTGATTTCTGCGCCATACATCATCTTTAATTTTAAAACGGACATTATTACAGACGTGTTATTATTAGTGTAGTTTGGCCTTTAGATTTTTCAAGCACAAATTTAATGTTTCTGAAAATATGATGCTCATATGGAAATTTCGGTTGCTCAAGCAACCGTCAGTTCCGCGCACACAGGAAAAATATTATTTGGAACGTTGGTAGTCTATGTAGAGTTTATAAGCCCATGTGAGAAGTTGACATTCCGTCAGTTCCATCCATACACAAGTAAGTCCGCAAGGAAATGAAGGCTTTATACTGGCACTTTCTTATTGACCTTGGCTTACATGCATAGGCGAGATCCTCGGTGGTCGAGTGGGTTGGTAGCCCGCTCGCCGCGCCGGCGGCCCGGGTTCGATTCCCGGTCGGTCAGAGATTAATTTCTCGGATCTTTACTGCGGGTGGCTCGGTCGCAATATAAACGTGGAGTAGCGGTGGTGAAGGATCTCACCCTCAGGGTCGAAGCCATAACACAGCCGCTATACAACGAAGGTAAACACCGTCAGAGACGCTACGGCTAACTGTTCACCACCGATTTTTCCTCCCGTTAGCTGTGAGCTGTCTTCCTTCGATCCTGTCTCAGCTCAAGAGCTGCGACGAATCATTCTTACCTCTGCACCGAAGACCTTTCAAGTTTCCACTCACCTAGTGGAGGGTTCTTTGGCACCACCCGTTGGAAGCTAACTTGTCACCATCTACCGTCCGGGCTCTGAATCATCGTCAGCAACCTTCTTCAGTGAGCTCGCTACATTGCTTGAGAACTTTGCTCTACATAACACACAGTTGGTTATTGCTGGTGACCTCAACCTCCACCTCGAGAATCCAGAGCTACCTACGTCAGTTGACTTTTCGACCATTACCGAGCAGTTTGGCCTGGTCCAACATGTGACTGGTCCAACCCATCAATATGGAGGTCTACTCGATGTGCTTATTACACGGGACGATTGCCAGTTGACCGAGTTAATTACATGTATACAACCTCCAACAATATCGGACCATAGCCTCGTCATCGCCACTGTGCCATTCCTTCATCAGGCGCCAATTCACATTGAAAAGCAGGTTCGTAATTGGCGGCAACTGGACCGTACTGCATTCCGTGAGTCCTTAGGCCTAATGAGCGTTCCTGCCTTTGCCAATCCATCTTCTCTGACTGATGCTTCGACCACAGACCTGTTCGCCATCTACGATACAACCATGACGGATGTTCTGAACACCTTACTTCCGTTACACCCGGCAAAGACGCGTCGTTCCGTTCTAACACCTTGGTTCGACGCCGAGTGCCGCTCCTTCCGCCGCCATGCTCGTTGCTTAGAGAGGCGTTACAGACGCACCAAATCATCTACCGACTGCACCAACTTTGTAAAATACGTCCGTGAGATGCATCGAAAATACAAAGAAAAGGAACGAGCGCATTGGGAGGAAAAGATCGCCTACCATTCAAGAGAACCCAGGAAGCTCTGGTCGACGTTCAATGACCTCCTTGGACGTGCCCGACCAGGAGGCAACACTAACACGCCTCTCTTCTCGCCTGATGCATTTTTAGACGTTTTCACAACGAAGGTAAACACCGTCAGAGACGCTACGGCTAACTGTTCACCACCGATTTTTCCTCCCGTTAGCTGTGAGCTGTCTTCCTTCGATCCTGTCTCAGCTCAAGAGCTGCGACGAATCATTCTTACCTCTGCACCGAAGACCTGTGAACTAGACCCTCTCCCTACGTTCCTCCTCCAGGAGTTAGTTGACACACTACTCCCTTTCCTAACGCTCCTCTGCAATAGTTCTCTCCGTGATGGTGTGCTTCCCGTGTCACAGAAACGATCAATTGTTGTTCCAGTGCCTAAGAGTGAAAGTTCGGATATGGCGGATCCAACTAACTTTAGGCCAATAGCAAATGTTTCTTTTTTGTCTAAAATAATTGAAAAAGTTGTAGCTGCCCAGCTCACCCATTACCTTAATAAAAATGATCTTCTTCCATTTTTTCAATCAGGTTTCCGGAAAGACCACTCCACAGAGACTTTACTTCTTCGCCTTCTTTCGGATATATATACGGCCATAGACAACTCCCAGGTCACCCTTTTGGCATTGTTCGATGTGAGCGCAGCCTTCGACACGGTTGACCATGATATCCTTTTAACTAGACTTTCTATCTCTTTTGGCATCTCAGGAAATTTTCTCAACTGGCTTACTTCCTACCTTCAGGACCGTTCTTACACTGTCGCTTGTGGGGCTACTAGATCATCCTGGGCACCTGCCCCGTTTGGGCTGCCCCAAGGCTCTGTCCTAGGCCCCCTATTATATATATTATACACTGCAGACCTTGGACCACTCTTACTGGCAAATTCAATCCTTAGTCAATCCTATGCTGATGACCTCCAGGCATATGTTCACTGCCCAGCATCTGCCGCTACTGATGCGGTTCGAGAAATTTGTAGGGCTATGGAAACCCTGGAAGCCTGGATGTCTTCTAACCGTTTGCGACTGAACCCTACCAAGACGCAATATATCTGGTTTGGGACTCGTCAACAACTTGCAAAAATTGACATGAAAGCCTTAGCATTAGAGTTTCCTCTGATTACTTTCTCACCTTTTGTGCGGGACCTTGGTGTTATTTTAGACCAAGAGCTAACTTTCACTCGGCATATAAACCTACTATGTCGAAGCTGTTACTACCAGTTACGTCAGCTTAAGGTGGTCTCCCGTTCTCTGTCTTTTAGTGCCGCCTCTACTCTTGTTCACTCTTTCGTAGTTTCCCGCCTTGACTACTGCAGCACCCTCTATCATGGACTTCCGGCTGACCGGATTGGCTGCCTTGAACGGGTCCTCCGCTCTGCGGCGCGACTTGTTGGCCATATCCCAAAATATGGCCATGTCTCATCCTATATGCGGGATACCTTACACTGGCTCCCTTCTCCTCAGCGGATTGCATACAGGGTCTGTGCGCTGGTTAGGCGGTGCATTGAAGGACTAGCTCCACCCTACCTTCGAGAATTCTGTTGTTCCACCTTGGGAGTTCAGCGTCGATCGACCCTTCGATCGGCGAACCACGCTGAGCTTCTGGTTCCCCGCTCACGGACTGCTATCCGACAACGTTGTTCATTCTCTGTTGCAGGTCCTACAGCTTGGAATGGTCTCCCTGTTACACTGCGCTTAATTCCCAGGGGTCACTCCGCTCTGTTCCTTAAGAACCTAAAAACTGTTTTATTTAGCCGTGGCTGGGCCGGGAGCGCTTCTGAGTAGCCTACCTTGAAGAGGCGCTATATAAATTTCTGAAATAAATAAATAAATAAATAAATATAAATATGCGATTACATTTACATTTAGGCTACAGTTAGATAGGACTTAGCTACAAAGCCTACAATTTGCCAAATTGTCTCGTAATCGTAATCGTAAACTCGAAATTTCTAAAGCGCTACTCGAAAGTCAAGCGCGGGCACCAGCTTATTCGCGAGCGTTGCGTTGAGTCAGAAGGGTTGTCCGTGTCCGTGGTGGTCTGGGTCGAGTTACCATAGGATCAGAGTCTATTAAAATGCGGCACTGGAATCGAAGGATGTATGAACGTGTATACTATTATATTATGTCAGAGCATCTGATTCTAATTGACAATAGACAATGACATGGGCATTATTTGACATTAACATATACAATTACCGTATACTAACCTGCGAAAGCGCAACAGAAATGTACCAAACACAGCCACACCAATTGTTTCCTTAACGATTCGGAGACCATTTCGATTGGCTTGATGCTGCACCGAGTCTTGAATGGCTGTCGACTGACGATCGACCTTTTATACTATATGCTGAGCAAGGCTCCGTTGGGTCTGCGAGCAACTTATGGTGTTTGAGTGGGGGAGGTGGGAGACGGTTGGGTTGGGGGCGGGCGGTGACCGGCTGAGGCGGCAACGGCGTCCGGAGGGATGTGCAGACTCGCGGATTTCTTTCGCTTTATTTCTATGATTGATCTGGCGACGTTTTCTTTCATCTGGTCAAGTCGAAGAGAAGAGAGTCAACTGCCACAAAATTACAAATAATGACCGTCCATTTCAGCGACTGTCAATGTTCTCTGTCAAGCGACCCGCGTTATTTGACATTGACATATTTAACTGGGAATCTACGAAGCTTGTTAGATGACAGCGGTCTGCACCTTCACCACCTCTTCCCCTTTTCTTCTTTTCCATGCAGAATGATTCAGGTGTCTTAGCCTCAAGTGAAGATGTCACGTAGACGTCCTTCCGTCTGAAGCTAGGCTATGAATATAGGTATCCGGTCAAACCCTCGCACACAAAACCGCGCACACAAAACCGCGATTTTCAAAACCGCGCAGCCTCATAACCGCGTACGATCATTACCGCGTTGATCATGACCGCGCATTTTGCTAGGCAAGTCGTGATATTAACATAGAGGTAGGGGAAATTTCGGCAGTGGGGGGGCAAAGATTTGACTTTTGCTCGAAAGTACACTTTACACATTTTTTGGCGACATACCGGTATTTTTAAATTTTTTTTTCGGCAAAATTTTCTGATGACCTCTTTTTAGTCATTCGATTTTCCTACTCTTATTTTCCCAGCCGAAATAACTGATGACCTTTTTAGTCATTTCGAACAAATCTTCTGAGAATATAGCTGTTTTATCCCTGTGTGCCCGAAAAAAATCCTACCATGCCTGTTTGCTCGAAAAAGGTTTGTCCGCCCATGCCTGATTTGCCCAAAAAACACATTTGCCCGAAATTTGGGGGTCATTTGCCCCTCCCGGGCCCCCGCCTTCTGCGCCTATGTTTATAATATACATATTAAACCTTCAACTAACTTAACATATTCTTACAGGATGTTAAACTCATGTGTAATCATGTATAGATACTCGTTTAACATAGGCCTATTGTTACATTTTGTGCATAAAAACGGCTCTGCGCTGCTCCTGCCTGGTGGGGTGTTACCACAACCGCTGATCGGCAGAGACTCGAGAGACTGCTCATAAGAACGCAGCTTATGGGTTACCTCCCATCAGGTGCCGCCACAGTTAGCCTACAATGCGAGTCGGTTTGGCTGAGGACCGACTGCTGCATGCAGTTGCCAGGAACGACTTCCACGTCCTTCGAACTCTTTTCCGCCAAAGAACAACCGTCATCCAGGTCTCAGGGCCCATATGTACAATTTTGAACTTCCGAGCAAAGATGACCGAAACTTTGTCTCTGGAGTTCTTTTCAAACATATTATTAAAGCATAGTCTAACTATCGATTCAATTTAATTCCAATAACTGATTACTCCCTATAATATTTATATTTTTATTTCAATGTAATTTTTGTCTGTCTCAATGTACCAGGTTGCGGTTTGCCAACCTGCTTTTGCTCATTGAACAAATAGACATATCATTTTTAGGTAATGATAGTGTGAAAAAATTTGGGACACCCCCGAATTTTTGTAGCGCCGCTTTCGCTTCTTCCCGCCAGGCCTTACTTTAGAGCTTGCCTGCCTCCTTAGTTTAGGCCGTCTCTTTCATTCCCACGCTCCAGCCTGCCTCTTTCGTCGGCAGCCTGCCTCTTTGCGTAGCTGGCCTGCCTCTTTCGTTTGGCACGGAAGCCTCTTTCGTAGCTGGCCTGCCTCTTTCGTTAGCACGTGCTCCTTCGTTCCCGCGCTCCAGCCTGCCTCTTTCATTGGTAGCCTGCCTCTTTGCGTAGCTGGCCTGCCTCTTTCGTTAGCGCGTGCTCCTTCGTTCCCGCGCTCCAGCCTGCCTCTTTCATCGGTAGCCTGCCTCTTTGCGTAGCTGGCCTGCTTCTTTCGTTTGGCGCGGAAGCCTCTTTCGTAGATGGCCTACATCTTTGGTTTAGCAGCTGCAGCTGGGCAGCCACGTGCCCCGGGGAAAATCGGGTATATATAGAAGAGAGTGAACGGACAGAGATCCTGAGTGGCCGAGTGGGTTGGTAGCCCGCTCGCCACGCCGGTGGCCCGGGTTCGATTTCCGGTCGGTCGGTTGTCAGAGATTAATTTCTCGGATCTTTACTGCGGGTGGCTCGGTCGCAATATTTTATAAACGTGGAGTGAGAGGTTGTACTCTGCCTCCGACACTAATCATCTTCGATATGAAAAAGTGTCGTTAAGCCCGAAGTACAAAGTGTGTAGATAACTCCGCCACTGGTTGTTCTCTGCCAGTGCCAGTCCCAAGCCTGGATAAAGGAGGAGGGCGACACTAATCATCTTTGATACGGCAGTGTCGTTAAACATGTAACAAGTGAGTAGAGAGCGAGAAGAGAAGGAGATAGACGACGGGGGACGGGGAAGTACATGTAGCTGTGTTTCCGGTGACGTCAATAAACTGGGTCTGCTCTTCATCGTCGTGGTGTTTTCTTACGGATCGACCGGACGGACTGCGTCTTTCGAAAGACCACGGAGGCGGACTTGCGTGTCCCCTCCCCTGAAACGATACGCGCGACATATTGGGCTGTCGCCCGCCGATCGGTAGACGGCCATCCACAGACTGACAGGGCAGCCGCTTTGCAGCCGGCCGAGCCGGGGTGACAGAGTGAGGGTCCTTTACCGCCCCTTTTTCGCGACAATAGCATAGACTGGGGGATAATGTCCTACCCTGGGGGATAATGTCCGGGGGTTTATGTCCGGGGGATAATGTCCGGGGAGATAATGTCCAGGGTGGCTAATGTCCGTTCCCCTCGGTCAAGTGCAGTATTCGCAGATCCGTGCAGAATTGCGGATGCCTCTCTATATTATATAATTCAGGGGCTGTTCCATTCTTGTTGACGCTGAGGTGTTGGTCCTGTTGGTGGTTGGGAATCCGAGAGCAGTCCCGTTCATGTTTTCAGCGCGGTGTCCACGAGATCGCCCGAGTGTTCGCTGATTCTGGTGGCAGCATGCTTTCCTGGAGTTCGCTATAGTGCTGCTCGCAGCAGTAAGCAGATGCCAAGAAAACAGAAAGTGCCAGCGCTGAAGCACAGCGCGTACTCAAAGGCCACCATCCTTTACCGGAAGGGATGCCTGAAGCCAAGTCTCATCCGATAGCTCTACGTTCAAACTGCTTGATAATCCTTATGTCAACGAAGTATCAAATCTAGTTAGACTAGGACAATCAACGCATAATATATGCGCTGTGTGTTGCAAAGAGACTCAAAAGAAGTTTTTTTGCACTGGTGGTGGGCACATTAAACACAAGGTGTGAAGCATTATCAAGTTCATGTGTCAACAGTTATTTGAGATGTGACTTAATAAAATCGTCTTTTATTACCTTTTGTTGCCCTACGTTTTTGAATCGTCAAAAAAACCGTTGTGTGGCCTCACTGAAAGCGATATAACCTTTGTTCTGTTTGAAATATTTTGATGAAATCGTAGCATCATGTGTAAATATGAATTGCCTTTGAGTCTGTAAAATTTCATTTCGATATTCTTACTTCTGGTCAAGATATTGGCAAAAAACCGTAGTGGGTATTTTTTGCCCACCCTGTAGAGGAGCTTTGGTACACTTAATCCATTTCGTAGTAGGATTAGGCGATCATTAGGGCGAGTGAAGTATAGACGCCTCCATACGACTCGTTCGAGATCTTTAGCCTTCTTACTCATCACCAGTAGGCCCGGATTAACAAATGGGGGGGCCCTGTACAGTAAAACTGTGGCCCTGAGGGCCTCAACCTTACAGAACGACGTCAAAATGACACACAAAACGTGTTGTAGGCCGATTCAATGAATCAACATTTGCCTATTATTAATTTTCTATATTTACAATATCAACATGTCTTTTAGTATTCCAGTCTAATGTTAAAGTATATATCCGGTTTAAGAATAATTAATTATTAAATTGATTCATGGTCAGACATTTTTTTCTAACCAGGGCACAGTGGTACAAGAAAACAGCGCAGAAGCGATTTCATGCCCCGAATAAATTCTTGGCAGAGAAAGTTTATGCCAATCTTGTGGCAGGACAACGACCATGGCAGGGCAAAGGTTTTTTACCAGGACATTTGCCCTGATTTGCCCTGGTGTAGCACCGCTGCGCACGTATTACAAACTAACATAATATTTCTTTAATTATTTCCGCGCTTGCGAAAGTGGTAACCTAGACTCTGATCAAGCTCCATCCTACCAATGTGAGCTTTTCACCCCGGTTACAGAGAGACACTCTGCACGGGCCGCCTTTCACGACATTTGCTAAGAATGCATGATCATCACTGTAGCCTGCACAGTGCACTTGAGCTGTGGATCTGAACAATCCACAACACAAAACGAGCCACTTCATCGGCCTCGACTGAGTGTCGCGGCGCCATATAGGCCTAATCCATGCTATTGTTGTCATTGTTGTTGACCAAAAGATTTCCACTATGGTGTGCATACGTCTTAATAGCATTAATCTGTCCAAACTCCAAACGAGTGCAAGTTTCTTATCTTGCGCTGCAAATTAGGCCTATCAGCAAAGTGTCGATCGTGATTGTATAATGTGTTGTTGGTTTTTTGGCGAAATTGGTTGCAGTTAGTGGCCTCCAGGGAAAAGACCGGACGAATAGGGCTACACTACTAAGAGGCTTCTGAGTCACAGAGCCAATTAACCGGCGGCGATGGTGTGAAGCGATGAAAGGTCTGCCGCACTGCAGGCGCACACGACAACAGCGTCTGTCCTTCATTACCGGTATAATAATAATTATTGGTGAAAGACGGTGCCATCCCTCTGACTGCTGAATGATGCACGTACAATTCTGGCGTTCGCCGCCTCTCGGTCACTCTGAGGTCGTCACTCGGTCCTTAAGTCGCTAACCTTCCGGAGACACGAAAATTGCCCGGCAGCGCACACGTCCTTTGATCCAGATTCGACGATAATATCAAGAAACCTTCGCTTGCCATCGTGAAAATATACCGTCAAAACGTGCAAAATGTATAGCAAAACGGAGAATAAATATAGAGCCTACGATGAACAGAAATCGACTGGAAGGACAGAAGGCTTATAGGAAACCTTTATATGAACCAGAAAGTAAAGATCAGAATAGACGGAGAGTGTTCAGAGGAAGGAGAAATTGGAAGGGGAGTAAGACAAGTATGCCCCCTATCACCACTCCTTTTCAACATATAATACATAGAGGAACTAATGCAGGAGGCAATGGAAGACACAGAAGAAGGTGTAAAAGTAGGAGGAAGACTTATAAAAGCCCTAAGATTTGCTGACGACCAGGCAATGTTGGCGACGACACAGGAAGGACTACAGAAGATGATGGACAAATTAAATCTGACCTCAAGGAAATACAACATGAAAATAAACATTGGAAAGACAAAGAGTATGAGGATAAGCCGAGAAGAGGAGGAAGTAACAGAGAAAATAAAAATCAACGGCGAGAAGGTGGAACAGGTCAAGAGCTTCTGTTACTTGGGAAGCATGATAACAGCAGATGCAAGGTGCCAAAGCGATATGAAACGAAGAATAGCAATGGGAAAGGATGCATTCACGAAAAGAGGAGAATTGTTGAGAGGAGGATTAAACAAAGGCTTAAAGAAAAGACTGGTCAAAACACTGGTCAAAACTGGTATGGAGTGTGGCACTGTATGGGTCGGAGACCTGGACTATCAAGAAGGAAGATATGCAGAAATTGGAGGCTTTCGAGATGTGGATTTGGAGAAGGATGGAGAAGGTGAGCTGGACGGAGCATAATATGATATATTATAACGAATGAGGAAGTACTACAAATGGTTGGTGAAAAGCGATCGTTAATAACAACAATAAGAGAAAGACAAAAGAACTGGGTTGGGCACGTGTTAAGAGGAGACTCCCTCCTGAAAGAAATCATAGAAGGGAGAATGGAAGGAAAGAGAGGGAGAGGAAGACCGCGGCAAATGATGCTCAGAGGGATTATGGTCAGTGGATACAGCAAACTGAAGGAAAAGGCACAGCACAGAGAGGAGTGGCGTCATTGGAGGTTGGAACCTGCCGAAGGGCAGAGAACCTAAAGAAGAAGAAGATGAACAGAATTAACTACAGTAACTCCACTCATTGGACGTGGTGGCGTAGCTGTATGTTCTGTGTCTTGTAACCGAAGGGTCGCTGCTTCGAATCTCGAATCTACCTCAAACAACTGCGTTGCGACCTTTGAGAAGTTGCTCGCTCAGGCCGCAAGGCAACGGGAAACCACGTCACTCATCTAATCCCCTGCAGGGACAAAAAGCCAGTGGACGCCTTCGGACACTCTCTCGACCGCCGTCATCAACCAGTATGAGAATTGTAGAAAAAATGGCTGAGGGTTATGCAATGATCCAAGGGAATTGGGGTATGAAAAGTAGACTTGACTACAGGCTCTTAAAAAAAGACTATGGGTCGAACCCCTACAACTACTCCGGCAAATCTTACCCTGACTCCAGCATGTTGGATATTACTGAGTGAATACTACATTTAGACAAGAATAGTCACTGGAAAGATCAATAAGGTCTAGGTAAATGAATGACCGGCGTGACCGACAACATGCGCAGTAGTCTTGTGCATTATAATCAGAGCGCTACAGAGGTTCAAAATTATACGAAGTTATACAGTACGTTAGACAGCTACTGCTGCCAAATCCGAGTCTTATAACGATTTGCGAGTTGAACGCGCTCTACCCGATCATCCGCCTGCCTTACACTCTCTCGACCGCCGGTCACAAGTCTTCTGAAGAACAGTTCTCCAACCAAGTCATATCCAACACAGCACCACGCCTTTGGAATGATCTGAATTCCGATCTTTTTCAGTCCCTCCATCATCATCACTAATCACACACCATCGTCTCCCTCAGGCTCCTCTATCCATCACACCTCGGGCTTTTCATTAGAAACTTAAGACATTCCTTTTACATAGCTCTTACCCTGCATCATCTGATCCTTCACTCTCCAATTCCCGGCTCAGACGACACCCGTCTGTTCCACCTCTCTGATCCTACTATGAACTACGAGGAACCTTATTTATTTTAAATTAAATTTTAAATCTTATTTATTAATGCTTTCTGATGGCTTAGTGGCATGGCGAGCACAGACCTTGTCAATGTTGCCTATTCGTCAGATTTGAACCCGCCAATTTCGGAGCTAATGTAGTCTCGATCTATTTTAAATTTTAAATTTAAACAACTTGAATGGGGGGTCCGTAACTCAGTTGAGAGAGCGTTGGTCGATAAACTGAGTAGTCATTATCACGACCCAGGTTCAAGCCTCGCTCAGGGCAAAAATTTATTCGAATTTTCTGTTAGCTGCCATTGGCGCTTTGCTGTTGCGGGTTTTGCCTCGGGTCTGTTGAAAATAAGATCGCCCCTTCCACTCCTGGCTTGGCCGAATCAGGAGGGTTCCAGTACTTAGGCCATTAGTGTTAAGCTTCCGAGCCTGTTGTAGCCGACCTGCGTGTAGTGCGAATTAGCTGGCCGTTTTTCGTATAACGTGTAGGCCTACCTGTAATTATAATCGGTCTGCGGTCTGTCAGATTGAATTCAATAAATGAATATTATTTTTTTTAAATATTTTTTTGGCCCGAGGTACATATGATCCCTCAGGCTTTAAAAACAAAAAATAGTAAAAGCTTTTTTTATAGGTTTTCGTCTCCAACGTGCTCAAAGGTGCCTCTAAATGCAACAACATTGAACCGTTGCGTGCATATTGATAACCGCTGGAACAGGTACATGGTTTCTCTAGGGTAGGGTGACCATTTTCTGGCCATCAAAAACCGGGACACTTTTGAAAATTATCAATTGTAAATCCTTAACTATACAATAAGCCTTCGATCGAAGGCCTAGCCCTAAAGGCTATTCCTGTCATCAGTAACTATTGTAGGCTATTGTTGTTTATAGACCTATGCCTCATGCTCTGAAAATGTTTCAAGTTAGTGATGTTTCTCGGAAGAGTGAATTTTATTAGGCAAAAATTGTGTTCTCCGGACTTATTCGAACATAATGATGCAGTTGCCATCACAGTTAAATTCAATGATGAGCATAGACTTCATTCAGTGTAGAAATCTCAAACCTGCTCTAGTCTTCAGTGCACTGACTGCAGCAATCTTTCATAAATTATTAAGAGCAATTTCTCAATCAACGCTCAGTGTGTAATATTTTCTCGGATTAAAAAAAAGTTTTCTGGGGCGCACAGGAGCTTCCGGCGGAAAGGGGTTTGATGTGCCCCTCACATCCGAATTTTTTGGAATTTCTATATTACAATGTCAGCATTTTAAGTTGTCAAAAGAAATTGCTCTGTTTCAGTGCTGACATGAGTAGTACAGGCCCTAAGTCACATTACGACTCTGGAGCGACCTGCTGAAATCGATATTGATCTGGCTCTGCCGCTGAAATTGTAGCCTAGTATGAAAGCTTTCTCGTTACACCTTGATAATTCTTTAGGCCTAAATCTATTAACTAAGTAAACTCATTAGTTTACAAAAGATGCTATATTCTTCGACACAAATTGACGACATCTTTGTTGTTACGACTTCCTTTTGAGTTACAAACTAAACTTTGGTCTGTCATTTACATAAAATTGACATTTCAAGATCCAAGTTTCCTTCTTGTCAAAAACCGGGACATTTTCGCTCTTTTGCTGAAGTCGTCGGGACACCGGGACGCACCACAAAAAACCGGGACATGTCCCGGAAAACCGGGACGTATGGTCACCCTACTCTAGGGTCACCCGTTGCCTCTGTCATGCGGCGGCCCATCTCCTGAAGAAATGATAGACCCGTCCGGTTTATCGAGCCCAGTGACTCAATTGCCACGGGGATGAATTCATGCGTAGCGGGGAGGGATGTATACTTGGTGCTTTTTCGCTGAGCAGCTTGCTCCGCCGCTCCACCCTTTACTGTCGACGTCAGATGATTATATGACGACGCGCACGTGTGGATTGCTGTTGCATCCCATGCGATGAATCTGCCTCTTGTCCATGGGATCATTGTGGATCTAATCTCCGTCTGGTCTTTTTCCATCGGTGCGGCTCAGTCCTGACGGTTCTCTTGAACTAGGAATATTCGCCTTCGACAGGGCTCTCCAGATAATGTCATTTAGTGCAGCGTGTCGCGCTGCCCTTCCCATCGACCTTCTGCAGATCAGTCCATGATGTCCACCTGTGTCTGCGATCTCGCCACACTGGCACCGATGTGATGCACAGAGAGTTAGACCAAGGCGGAATCCTACAGCAACCCTAACTGCCTCATTGCTCAACCCCAGCCCGCAAGCCGCCAAAGGGATGGTCCGAGCCAGTCTCCGGCGTGTGCAGCTGACAACGCTCGAAGTCTTGCCTGGCTTAGTGGATCATCGCATCCGGTCCAAATCTTCATCTTATCACTGTCGATAAGCGGTCGATCCCAGGTCTTCTGCTCTCTCGGGATCGGATCCATCACTGTGGGAAGCGAGTCTTTGCGAGCTTCCATCATCTCCTCCCGGTATGCATCGCTCCACTCCTCCGCGACCAGGATGGCACCCACGAGACCGGCGGTCGACGCAGCTGACGCCAAATAGGCTGATGATGCCAGCATCGAAAGCCGCCTGATCCCAAGGCCTCCATCTCTGACCGGGAGCGAAGCTTGCAACCACTGCATGTCGCTCAGCTCATTGTTGAGGATTTTCTCCAGTCCTGTCTTCAGTTGATGGTCCATTTCATCGAGTAACGGGTGATTCCAGCACGAAGAGGTTCGCAGCATGTAGGTCATTTTTGCTGCACCGAAGCATGATCTTAGCAGCAGCAGTGCTGCTTGTGCTTGGATGTCCATAAGATCCTTCAATACTCGATCTAAGGTGTTGCTGTGTTCTTGAGGAGACTCGTCCAGCGCCTTCCCTCTGAAGAGCGGGGCGCCGAGCAGAGTCAATTCATCCCGATCCATTCGTCTGAAATTCTCGAATTCCACATCCTTCATCTCCTTCTCCGAAAAGACCTCGCACTAATGTTGTTATTATTATTATTATTATTATTATTATTATTATTATTATTATTATTATTATTATTATTATTATTATTATTTATTTTTTTGCCCTGAGGTACTTTATTCCCCCAGAGACTTATGGGCTATTATTAATTGAAGAATGAATGTCTGGTGGGTCAAGCCTCGTCTTCAGGGTGTGAGGCAAAAGTGGCTTTGAAAGCGACCAGGTTGTGGCGTTGAATACAAATGGACAGACGTTGAAAAAGGAAGAAGGCTTCACGTCTGTCACCACTGATAGAAGAGATACGGCTGCCAATTTCATTTATGAAGTCTGAGGCCAACGGGTTGAGTGGGCCCAATGTCTCGATGGCCTTTATTATTATTATTATTAATTTGTATTTTTATTTTGTTAAATTTTTTTTACCCGAGGTACCTAGGATCCCTCGGGATTTAAAAATTATGCCTGGAGCTGTTTGTGAGTGTTCAGAAAATCAGGCCTCGTCCTCCGCAACAGTAGTGAAAGTGCCACGAAATGCAATGGCGTTGTAGCGCTGGATATAGATAGCAAGGCGCTGAAACAGAAAGGTCACCTCCCGTGGCTCTCCAGAAACAACCGGGAGACGTTGGCCAACCCCGCTGATGAAACTGAGACCAGCAGAGTTGATGAGGCCCAGTGTTTCCAGGGCAATGGGAACAAAGAGGTGTGAAGATGGTAGCCCCACGTACTTCTCAATTTTTCGTACGGCGGCTTGTTCCACAGCGGATCCCGCCACATTTGCTGTGTGAGAGATGTTTGATGACGCGCAGGTGTGCACCACCGTGGCATCCCAGGCCAGATGCTTGCCTGCCGCCCAGGGAATCAGCGTGGCCCCATCAGGTCTCTTGCCGTCTATACGAGATAGACCAGACGGCTCTTTAGAACTTGGGACATCAGCTCTCTGCAACGCCCGCCAGACTATATCAATGATGGCGTGATGATGAAGGGTCCGTCCAAAAGCCAATTTACATGAGAGGCCGTGTTGGCCATCAGGGCCCACCAGAGCACCGCAGCCACATTATAATTATTATTTTTTTGCCCTGAGGTACTTCGTTCCAGAAACAATAGTAATCTCTAAGTTCCCCCAGGGACTTAGAGTTTATAAAAGCAAAGCATCTGGAACGATTACACCAGACTAAATGCAACTATGAATCTAATTATTATTATTGTTATTATTATTATTATTTTTTTTAATTTTTATTATGAAAACCATCATTTATTTCCAATGCAAACTGTGAAACGCCAACTGGCTGTGCCTGATGAACAGCGAACGCCTAGCAAAACACTAGCATAGTGAGTTAATAGTTTTCCCACAATTGCATACTAAATCTAAAGTGACAATGCATTCATTGTTAGTATGTTTATTATTATTATTATATTATTATTATTATTATTATTATTATTATTATTATTATTTTTTTTATTTTATTTTTTATTTTTTTTTAGCGCCCGAGGTATTTATGATCCCTCAGGCTTAAAAACAATAAATACTAAAAACTGTGTTCTGGAGTCGACGATCGTCGTCACCGGTCGATTGTGCAAAGGTAGAGCGAAAAGAAACAGCGTTGAAGCGTTGTGTGCAAACAGAAAGACGCTGAAAGAGGTGTGCTGTCTCCTGCGGGTCTCCTGACACCATGGTCAGCCGCCGCCCTAGTTCTGATAAGAACTCCCGACCCTGTGCATTGATGGGACCCAGGGTCTCAAGTGCGACTGGAATGAAATCGTGTGTACTGGGGATTTCTGCCTATTTTGCCATCTTCTTGGTGGATGCCATTTCAGCTGCTGCTCCAGGTGTTACGGAGGTCAGATGAATATACGAGTTAGCACACGTATGAACACTCGTAGCATCCCATGTCATGTACTTCCCTCTTGACCACGGGATCAACGTTGCCCCATCCGGTCTTTTGCCATCAGTACGGAGCAGGCCTGCTGGTTCCTTGGTGCTCGGGACATCTGCTCGCTGAAGGGCTCTCCAGATGATATCGTTTATCGTGAAATGCCTGCTTGCTCGCCCTCCAGAAAGTCGACAGACCAGTCCATGATGTCCACCCTGGTCAGTCACCAAACCGCACTGGCACTGGTGTGGCTCGCAGAGATCCAGGCCTAGGCGAAGGCCTATGGCCACTCTGACGGCCTCATCGCTGAGACATAAACCACAGGAGGCCATTGGAAAAACTGCCATCCAATCCCCTGCATGGGCGGATGTTACTGCCCGCAGCCTCGCCATGCTGAGTGGATCTGTCGCCGAGGACCACACCAACGATATGTCCTTCTCGACCAGTGGTCGGTCCCAAGCTCTTTGGGCAGTGATGGTCTCCACCTGTCCGCTCGGGAGCGTCGCACTGCGCTCAATGAGGATGTCGTTCTTGAATGGATCTTGCCAGTCCTCCGAGTGAAGAATAGCGGTTGTAAGATTTCTGGCCGATGCAGCTGATGCAATATATGCAGAAGATGCCAGCATCTGAAGCCGTCTGATTCCTAAACCGCCGTCTCTTATCGGAAGCGTCGCTTGAATCCATTGGATGTCACTGAGTCTGATGTTGACGACTGACTCCAATCCCTGTCTCATTTGATCGTCCATCGCTCTCAACAAGATGTGTCCCCAGCACTGCGCAGTTCTGAGCAAGAAAGTCAGTCTCGCGGCCCCGAAGCACGATCTCATTAGCATCAGGGCTCCCTGCGTGGGCAACCTCATCATGTCCTTCAATGCCTGCTCCAATCTTTCAGAATGATCCTGCAATATTTTATCCAGCGCCGTGCCTCTACTGAGCGGCGCCCCCAGCAGAGTTATTGAGTCTATGGTGACTTGTTTGAAGGCATCAAATGTTTTGTCTACCTTTTCCTCCCCGGCCAAAATTTCGCATTTCTGTCTGTTCAGGCATAAGCCTAAGCTTGGCTCCAGATCCGAGATGATTTTCATGTCATTGACCACGTCTTCGGGTCTTCCTCCTAGTGACAGATCGTCCAAGTACCCGACTCGGAAGCTGGATGTCAATGATCGTAGGACAGGTTGCAGTGGCAGGCAGAAGAGTAAAGGCCCCAAAGGGTCACCCTGTTGCGGCCCCATCTGTGATGCAATAACAAACTCCCCGAACTGGAGCACTGACTCTGCGGAGTATGCCTGATGTATGAACGGGTATAGATCGGGTATGATTTTGTAGACAGCGCGCAGCATCACGTCTCGTCTCAGGGCGTTGAATGCATTGGTGAAATCCAATTTGACGAATATCTGGCCCTGTGGCATGTCTGTGACAAAAGCTCTTGCGGCATGGACCGCCGCTTCACACCCTCCAGGAGTGGCAATGCCCATCTGAAGCGGGGTGAAGAAAGAAGCCAATCTATCAACTGCATACTTATTCGCCGCCTTAGCCGTAAGTCTTCTCCAGACATACCCGATCACTATCGGTCTCAAGCCGCCTGTGCTTTTGGAGAGTGCAATCAGGGTGCCTCCGAACATCAGCTTGCGGATCTCATCTGGGCATTCGCCCCTAAGCATGACGTTGGTGAATCCAGTAAGAGCTTGGATGAGGTCCTCTGAAGTTTCTTTGTTGTTCATCAGATCAACAAGCAGTTGGGGGCGAAAGCCATCCGGCCCACCTGCTGATCCAACGGGAAAAGACCTCATTATTATTATTATTATTATTATTATTATTATTATTATTATTATTATTATTATTATTATTATTATTATTATAATCCTTTTAATATTTTCAACGAACAACATCAAAACAGGAGGTACAATAAAATAGGGAAGCAATAACTAATATCATATATCCTCTGGGACCGGCTCAGCTAAAGTTCCTCGAAAGGCCACCGAGTTGAAACGCTGAACGGTCATAGAGAGACGTTGCAGCAAAAAGCAGGTCTCTCTCAGTTCACCAGAGGACAAAGTTAGGATACGGCCTAGATCCGACAAAAATTTTAGGCCATCAGAGCAAATCGGACCTAGGGTTTCAAGGGCAAGAGGGACAAAGAAATGTGTGTTAAGAAGAGCGACGTATTTATTGTTTTTCCTGTCAGCTGCTATCTCGGCTGCCGCACCCGCCGTCGTTGCCGTTGCCTGGAGATACGAAGGTGCAAGAGTGTCAATTACAGTTGCATCCCACACAAGATGGCGGCCCGCACGCCATGGAATCAAGGACAGACCGTCTGGTCGTCTGCCATCTGAGCGTAGTAGTCCTGGCGGTTCTTTTATGGATGGTATACCTGCTTTTAAAAGGGAGCGGTGTATGATGTCATTGATGGTGCTATGGCGAGCGATAATAATAATAATAATTATTATTATTATTATTGTTATTTTATTCCCCATGAACTTAGAGATTACTATTGTTCCTGGAATAAATGTCTGGCGGGTCATTATTATAATAATTCTGATTATTATTATTATTATCATTATTATTATTATTATTATTATTATTATTATTATTATTATTACTATTTTATTTTATTTTATTTTATTTTATTTTTTTATTTTTTATTTTTTTTTGCCCCGAGGTATTTAGGATCCCTCAGGGACTTCATTACTAACTAATGGTTAAAAACTTATGGTTATTACTATTATTATTACTATTATTATTACTATTATTATTATTATTATTATTATTATTATTATTATTATTATTATTATTATTATTATTATTTTGAAAACCATCATTTATTTCCAATTCAAACTGTGAAACGCCAACTGGCTGTGCCTGATGAACATTGAACGCTTAGCAAAACCCTAGCATAGTGTGTTAATAGTTTTCCCACAATTGCATACTAAATCTAAAGTAACAATGCATTCATTGTTAGTATGGATGGTCGTCCTCGATCCTGGTTGGTTGTGTGAACGTGCCCCTGAATGCTATGGCGTTGAATCTTTGAGTGCATATAGATAATTATTATTATTATTATAGTTATTACGGTAACTCGACTCGGACCATCATGGATTACTCTTACGGACAACCCTTTTGACTCAACGCAGCGCTCGTGAATAAGCTGGTGCTCCGCGCTTGGCTTTCGGGAGGCGCTTTATAAATTTGGAGATTACGATGGGGATTGCACTTTAAATTGCAATCTTTGGGTCTACAGATGACGCTCGTTTATCCAAACCTGCTTGTAGCAGTTAAAGGCGCCTTGTGACGTGTCTATCTAGATTGCTATTGGACATTGGCATTAGGCCACGCCCATAGCCACCCGCCCTATGCGAAGTGGACACGAACACTAGGCATTCGGTATTCAGATGCTCGGAGAATAGGCCAACGCTACAATGCTAGATCTTATAGCTTACACGTTTCTAGTACCTTAGCTTATATTATAGTTTAGTAATAAACGTAACAGTAACAGTACATTACGCGTCTACTACACATTACGTTACATGATGTCAGAGACTGAACCTACGCGCTCGAATAGATAAGCTAAGATAAAATAAAGATATGGCGATAAGCGAAGTTTAAAATTCTGTTTCGAAGAGAACAAGCAACCGAATGGCCTTCTCAGTTCAGCGCAGTTTTAGAGGATGGACATCCCAACTGCCGAAGGAGGAGACTGCGGCCAGCAGCCAAGCCAGTCGCTGTAAGTGCTGTGGCCAGTCAACGATCTACCGGATAACCAGCTTAGTTCGGCGCAGTTTTAGAGGATGGACATCCCAACTGCCGAATGAGGAGACTGCGGCCAGCAGCCAAGCCAGTCGCTGTAAGTGCTGTGGCCAGTCAACGATCTACCGGATAACCAGCTCAGTCGACGCCAAGAGATACGCCCAGCAGCGGTATTGTACTCTTCGTGTTGTCGACCGACCGGTACTGCAAACTGGGAAGTCAACGCTCTATATCTTAGCCAGCAGCGGACATTCCTTTCACGATCAGATCTTCGCAGCGTATCGAATCCTGGATTCTAGGAATCCCAGAAAATTAACGTTGCGGTAGGCCCTATGTGCATGGAGGTGCCATTGAGATTATTTGTAGCCAGGGGACGGCTGAATTTGAAGATAGATTATTTGTATCCAGCGGAAGGCTGATGATAGATTATTTGTATCCAGCGGAAGGCTGATGATAGATTATTTGTATCCAGCGGAAGGCTGATGATAGATTATTTGTATCCAGCGGAAGGCTGAAGAAGATTATTGTATATGTAGGGTGTAAACCTACGGAGATTATTATAGTATCCAGCGAAGGCTGAAGAGAGATTATTGTACATGTAGGGTGTAAACCTACTGATGGCTGGATGCCAGTTAAGATGATTGTACAATGTACATGTATAGGGTGTAAACCTATATAGAAGGCTGGACGCCACAAGATTACTGTGAGAATGTATAGGGTGTAAACCTATATAGAAGGCTGGACGCCACAAGATTACTGTGAGAATGTATAGGGTGTAAACCTATATAGAAGGCTGGACGCCACAAGGTTATTATGTAGGGTGTATACCTACACGAAAGATTTTACTATTGTAGGGTATATACCTACGGAAAGCAGTATAAGCCAGTAAAGTACTGTAAGCCAGTAGAAGGTTGTATAGTCAGAAGCCAGTAAAATTGTTGTAATAAAGTGGACTGCTTGTTGACGAGTACGCTAGAGATTGCTGTTACCCAGCTACGGAATGCTACGGACGTCCATCTTGCCAACAAGGAAATCTGTCTTCTCGTCCAGCTAACATCCAAGCGGAGTCCTTTAAAGGTGCCCGCTGGGCAGCAGCCGGCCCTCAGCACAGACAGGGCCTGAGACCTGGTTTCAATTAACGACCAGACTCCCCTCCTGCCAATCCCTCTCGAGTCCACCTCGACATAAAGACAGAGACACCTGATAACCGGCAGCCATCAGATGCACGATTCTGAGAAAGCCATTAATTGCGACTGACCACCCTCATCTCCTCCCCACCACCGTCGCGCCGACACCTATGCATCGCTACCCCTGGCCTGCCGATACCCAAGAGATAAAGTCATCGGTCTACAAAGAACGCTCTGTTCGGAGATTCTGTAAGTCGACGGACAAACCTTTGAACGGGCGAAGTTCACTGGGTTCACCGACCAGCGCATGAGAAAGTCATTAACTCCACGAAGGATGCGACTGTCCCTCGCCCCTTACCCCACCACCGTCGGGCCGACCCCATGCAGCGCTACGCTTGGCTAGCCGAGGCCATGAACTCCTATATTCATCCAGACATCCTTGCCGAGGCCCAGGAGATAAAGTTATCTGGTTTCACAAGACGCTGACCAGACCGTTGAGCCATTGAGTCGACAGCTGCTCCCATTGAAGTCGACAACCGAAACACCCTCCTCCGCCGTCACTCGTGAACACCTCCAGCAGCTGCGAAGACCGTTGAGCCCGGTCAGCCAAAACCACCGACCGCCCGTTGGGGTACACCATCTTCATCTACACCATCTTCGTCACCCACATGCAACACCGCCCGTCACGTTTCACTCCAACAGCTGTACGGCTGTAAGCGCAGTCATCCACATCGCCGACCATTGGGCCCACCGTCTATTCCTTCTACTCAGTCATCCACACATCACCGACCGTTGGGCTCCCACCGTCTATTCATTCTACGCTCCGGTCGTTTGACCGCCAACCGAAATCACCCTCCTCCAGCACCCTCGCTGCCAGTCATCAAAACTATCTGTTCATCATCTGTTCATCTGTCATCACCCTCCTATAGCGAAACGCAAGGAAACCCATTCGAGAGACTTTCACAAGAGACTTTCACTATAGACTTCAACGGACTTTGTAGATTAAATAAATACATGGAGTAGGCCTAGATTTCATTGACATTTAAAAGGGGAAGATGTGAGTATAGGATTAGGCTAGTGGGTGAGGTGACATTATATAACTGACTGGGAGTAGTGAACCTATAGATATTTCTGGTTATGACATATAACATATATCAGCTTAGGCATGCAGATTGGGATTAGCAAAATAGATAAAATAGACATTCGTAAAGAAGGGAGATGTGACGTGTCTATCTAGATTGCTATTGGACATTGGCATTAGGCCACGCCCATAGCCACCCGCCCTATGCGAAGTGGACACGAACACTAGGCATTCGGTATTCAGATGCTCGGAGAATAGGCCAACGCTACAATGCTAGATCTTATAGCTTACACGTTTCTAGTACCTTAGCTTATATTATAGTTTAGTAATAAACGTAACAGTAACAGTACATTACGCGTCTGCTACACATACGTTACAGCCTATTCCTAGGACTTTGATGTTAATTATATGGGGAATAGACGTGCTGCATCAAGACCCACTTAGATCTAATCCACAACTATGAAATCAGAGCTGATCATGAAGACAATTCAGGCCCTCGTACTCATCTATCATCCATAGCGAATAACGAAAATATATATCATTATATTCTTTTTAAAGAGGATTATTATAGGCCTATCAGAGCTTTATGACAACGGAATGTTTATCTGATGCTATTTATAATAATCTACTGGGACCTATTTAAGGTTTTCTGGAGGACGACGGCGGCGGCGTTAATAGCCACTCATCATCCATCACCACGATCGCCATCTTACCCAACGAACCGAGCAGTGCAAGCGAGAGTTTAATCGGGTAATGACATTTCCTCAATTTACACATCAGCTGGAACTGTCGGAAGCCACAGCTTTCCCTTTCCCATTTAAACACGATGAATGCATGGCTGGTGTAAATAAAGCACAGTCAGTGGATTAAGCGTCAAAGTATATCCATTCGTCTTTATTTTTGAGTTGAAAAGACTATTCAGAGATGTCTCATTTGAGTTCATTTCATTGTTATGCATCATGCGAATTCAATTTTACTTCTTCGTATTGTGAATAGAGTATTTTATAAATGCCCCGAGACCTGTTCTGATCTCTTGTCACATCAATATAATATGATAATAAACACAAACCGTGCAGTGTATGCCTACATAATTATAATGTAACGAATAGCGGAGGATGCATGACAGGATGCATGACCTGCCGACTGAACATAAATTATTGCCCTCGTCACTTGCAATCAGTATCACACAGTGAAGACACAGTAGCTAATTGCCCAGATTTTAATTTGTTATCTAGTAGATTAAAAATTCTTTCGCTGAATTTAAATTAATTAAATGGAAGGTAAATGATTGCTCAACATTAGATATGCATTCAAATAACTTCGGAGTGTAGCTTAGACCTAGAGTATAAATCATTAATCCTAAGAAACTTGATTGCTACACTAATTCTAAGAGATAATAGCCTACTCAACCCCCCTTTGGTGTGGCTTTTTGGGCTGAAGATTGATCGCGTCACCAATGATCCTTGATGCAGTAGCACTTCAGCAAAACTCGTGAGCCTCCATTTTGCACAGATTATTTCCTGATGTGACATTAATTGTTTGATCTGTTTCGTATGTCTCCCACAAAGATCAACAGCGGATGAATGAAACTCCTATTCAAACGGTTCTGTTCGATCAACGTTCAACATGTCGCTTCTACGAAGACACGATTATCGAAGATCACTTCGCATACAACGTTCTCGAGAAAACAACTCCTTTATCTACCGCAATCTTATTCTCCTTCTGGATTAATCCCTCGCTAGGGAATAAAGGTTGGAGGAAAGATGATAAAGGCGCTAAGATTTGCGGACGACCAAGCAATGCTGGCAAACAAAGAAGAGCACCTACAACACATAATGGATGAACTAAACAGAACCAGCGAAGAATATGGGATGAAGATAAACATCAAAAAGACGAAAGTAATGAGAATAAGTAGAGAAGCAAAAGGGGAAAAGAATATGAAAATAACAATCAATGGAGAAGAAGTGGAGCAAGTCACTGAATTTTGCTACCTGGGAAGCCTAATATCGGAGGATGCGAAGTGCCACAAAGAAATCAAGAAGAGGATAGCGATGGGGAAAGAAGCGTTCACGAAAAGGAAGGAGCTATTGAAAGGAGGATTGAATCGAGACATCAAGAAAAGAATGGTCAAGGCACTGATCTGGAGCGTCACACTGTACGGAGCAGAGACCTGGACGATGAGAAAGGAGGATGTCAAACGAATAGAAGCGTTCGAGATGTGGATATGGAGAAGGATGGAAAGGGTCAGCTGGACAGAGCATAAATGTAACGAAGAAGTATTGAAGAAGGTGGAAGAGGAAAGATCCTTGATGAATACAATTAGAACAAGGCAGAAGAACTGGATGGGACATATACTGAGAAGCAACTCCTTGCAAACATACATAGTGGAGGCAGAATGGAGGGGAAGAGGGGAAGAGGAAGACCGAGGGAAAAGTTCTTGGACTGGATGATGGAGGATGGATATTGGAAACTTAAAGAAAAGGCACAACACCGAGAAGAGTGGCGTCGTTGGGCATCTGGACCTGCCGAGAGGCAGCAGACCTAAAGAAGAAGAAGGGAGGGTCAGCTAGGATGGTCGCTAAGGAGGGTCTGCATCCTTTGTCTCTATAATCTATAGGGTTCTATGACCAGTGTCATATTATATATATATATAATATATATATATAATATTGGACAAACTTCGAGGTAGATGGGGAGGAGATGGAGGTGGTGCCTCTTTTCTTCGGTGATGAGCACCCACCCGTTAGACAGCAGATGCAACAGGCTTATTTAAATGGCGGTCTGTGCTCGTCATGTGCCCCCATAGTCGGATCCATTTAATAAAGAGTTGGAGCGTGTTTATACCGACCGGGTGTCCTTCCTGACGTCAACCATAGTTGTCTGTTGTGGACCTAGTCTTCGGTGATGAGCACCCACCCGTTAGACAGCAGATGCAACAGGCTTATTTAAATGGCGGTCTGTGCTCGTCATGCCACTAAGCCATCAGAAAGCTTTTGCAGCTTTTAATTGTAAGACCCTTGTGCCACTCTTGTCCCGCACAGCGTCCTGTTACTGTTAACCTTGTCAATGTTGCCTATTCGTCAGATTTGAACCTGCCAATTTCGCAGCTAATGTAGTCTCGATCTATATAGATCTAGAGGTCATTCCGCTATCCGCCACCTGTGGACGCGTGTGATAACAGTTAGCTCTGAAACACCTTTGTCTACCGCAATCGCCGCTGAGTAAATCAATAAGTATTCGTGTCGGCTGCAACTATCGCAGCATTAATTCGTGTTCGATAGACTACAAATTGAAAGACTCGCTTAGGATTTAACGAATCGATTCTTATTTACTTTCTCGAGTTCACGACGCAGCATTCCTATCAGAATTCCGGCCTCCTGTCCAAGGCACCACGGGGTGGGGTGGATGGGAGGAGGAGGAGGTTTCAGCAGTCTCATCACTGCCACGTCGATTAATTGCGGTAAACCCAGAAAGACATTGACAATGAAACATTGAATAAAATAACTACAGTAGCGATGAACAGGCTTGCCATGAAGGTCAGTGTTAAGTTATAAGTGAATGTCTGTAATCTATATTTATAAAGGAGAATGTGGCTATGTATGAATGTAGATCTATGTTTGTCCAGAATGCACGCCCACAGTTTCGCAGCTATGATCTGAAACTTTGCAACTAGACAGAGTCACAGAGGGCCATCAGGGCCACCCAGTGGACGGGTTGGCTAATCTCTCCCACCATGGGACCAGGATGGGAAGGGGGCGAAAACCCAAACTTTCGCTATTTCCATTCCGTCGCCATAGTTTCACATTATTCACCTGAAACGTTGCAGCTAGACAGAGTGCTGCCGGGACACCTCGCCCCCACCCAGCACACACCTCGCCTCGCAGGGGCCGGGTGAGGCAGGGTATTGTTTGGGGGGATATGCCAATGAACAGAAATTTCCCGGGTGGCGTACCGGTTATGAACTCCAGAGGAGTGGCACCCGTTAGAGGTCGGAGTGTGGTGGGGTTTGGTAGGGTCGGGTGGGGAAGCGGGCTGTTTGTGTGGGCCAAGACCGAAATTTACCGGGCAATGCCGAGTACCCCATAGAGGTGAAGGCAAGGGGGCCGGCGCATTAGGAGGTCGGTGGGTGAGTGTGGGATAGGGGGGGATAGGGGGGATAAGTGGGGTGGAGAGTAGGAGTGGGCATGGGGTGAAGTGAGGGTGAGGAAGAAGGGGATTGGCCGGGAGCGGGTGAATCATAATTTTCTCCGGCAACACCGTGCAGGCCTACCTCAGCTAGTAATCTATGTTATCTATAAAGAAGAATGTGGGTATGTACAATTGTACATGTCACTTTGTCACCTTGTGCCGTCGATTGTTTGAACCTTAGCGACCGCCATGGTCAACCTTCTCCACTTGCTACGATCTTCCGTCGCGTCTCTCAGTTCCTCCAAGTTCATCTTCGTTCTCTCGTGTATTTCTTCCATCCACCTCCTTCTTGGGCGTCCTCTTCTCCTTCCTCCCTCTCCGCAGGCCAGCATCATCTCCTTTTCCAAACCATCTTGCTCGCATCACATGTCCGAAGAATGCCAACTTCTGTCTTGCCGCTCTCTGCCCTAATGACATATTCCATCGTGCCTGTCCTATCTCTAGTAATATGGATTCATTCGTTCTTTTCTCGATCCATGGGGTTCTCAATACCTTCCTCCATATCCACATTTTGCAAGCATAGATTTTCCTTTCTAAGGCTTTTGTTTTTGTCCATGTTTCACATCCATACAACACCACTGGGAATATCATTGCCTTTGCAATTCTTGTCTTCGTCATCAGGCTCATGTGTTTATCCTTCCATAATTATTTTCTCTAGTACCTTTGCTGCCGACTTTCCCAGTGTTATCTTCCGTCGTATCTCTGTCACATGCGCCTTCATTTTTTTCATGGGTCCTAAGAAGCAGAAACTTGTCACCACCTCCATCTCCTCCCCATCTACCTCGAAGTTTGTCCAATTTTCCGTGGTCATGATTTTGGTCTTCTTTAAGTTGAAATACAGTCTAGTCTTCTCGCTTTCTGTTTTTAATTTTCTGATGATATCTTTCAGATCTTCCCTTTTCCCTGCCAGTAACGTTGTTTCGTCCGCATATCTTAGATTGTTCAGTGTCCTGCCCGCTATCCTCACTCCCGCATTTGTAAATGTACATGTAGGTCTATGCAGGCCCGCCGACAGAAATTTCGGGCCCCTGAGCAGTTACGGGTCCCAAAACTATCTTTATAGCCTACTTATTGAGCAAATTTGCACAAAACAAATATAAAAAAGCAATGGTGAGGGCATGAATGTACGCCGATGCTTGCATTTATGACTTTAATCAGTTCTTAATGTTAAGAATGTAATTTTCAAATAATATGGTAGTCAACAAGCAACCTTTGTGGATTTAACTGCAACAATTTCTCTTATAATAAACTGGTAATTCTCCATCTTGTCTTCTTCTTCTTCTTTTCCGTGCTCTGCCCTTAGGCAGGTTCGAATGTTTGACGTCTCCATTCTTCTCTGTTCTGCGCTTTCATTTTCATCTTCTGATAGCCATCTTTCATCATCCAGTCTAACAGTCTTTGTCTTGGTCTGCCTCTCGTTCTTTTTCCATCCATTTTCCCCTCTATGATTGTTCGCAGCATCGAGTCTCCTCTGAGTGTGTGCCCGATCCATCTTCTTTGTCTTTCTCTAATTGTGTGTATCATCGCCCTCTTTTCTCCGACTCTTCTCAATACCTCCTCATTGCTGATATGATCCCTCCAGCTGATTCTTTCTATCCTTCTCCATAACCACATTTCAAATGCTTCAATTCTCTTGATGTCTTCCATTCGCATAGTCCATGTCTCTGATCCATATAACATCACACTCCATACTAAGGTTTTTATCATTTTCTTTTTCAGCTCCTTATTGATTCCTCTTCTCAGTAGCTCTTTCCTCTTTTCAAATGCATCTTTTCCTAGTACAATCCTTCGTTGTATTTCTCTGTGGCATCTAGCATCTTCCGTAATCGTACTGCCGAGATACGCAAATTCCTTGACTTGTTCTAATTCTTCTCCATCTATGAATATTTTAACTGTCTTCTGCTCTCCTTTGCTTATTCTCATAACCTTTGTTTTCTTTATGTTGATTTTCATTCTGTATTCTTTTGATGTTGTATTCAGCCGGTCCATCATTGTTTGTAGCCCTTCCTGACTTTCTGCCATCATTGCTTGATCGTCTGCGAATCTTAATGCCCTGATCCACATTCCTCCCACTTTTATCCCTTCCTCCAGTTCTTCCAATGCCTCCTTGATTATCTCCTCTATATATATATTGAACAGCAGCGGTGAAAGTGGGCATCCCTGTCTTACCCCCCTTCCTACCTTTCCTTGTTCAGAATATTCACCCTCGATCCTTATCTGTACTTTTTGTCCCATATACAGATTGCCTATCAGTCTTCTATCTCTCCAGTCTACGCCAACTCTTCTCAATGCCTTCATCAGTCTCTTCCAGTCCACTCTGTCGAACGCCTTTTCATAGTCTACAAAACATATGTATACATCCTTTCCTATTTCGCAACTTCTTTCTGTTATTACTCTCAGCGACCCAATTGCATCTCTAGTTCCCATGCCTTTCCTAAACCCGAACTGATCATCTCCTATCTCATGTATTGCATCTGTTTTTGCTTGTATCCTCTTTGTTAGGATTCTGATCAGAATCTTTGACGCATGTGTAATGAGACTGATAGTGCGGTGGTCCTCACATCTAGTGCGGTGGTCCTCACATCTTGTCTGCGAACCTAAAAATGCACTTCGGAAATGCTTTTTATTCATCTCCTGGAAAATTGTCCGAATGTCTTGGAAGACTGTTTATTATAAGCTTAATAGCAGCCTATATCGTCTCAATTGTTTGTATATAGACCTAAACGCGGGTCCTGGCGGCAGAGTGATAACATCAAAACAATGCCTCTTTACAATTTCCATAATTTCAGCATTTTCATAATTCTTATTTATTGTGTCTTCATTTGGAATTAAGTTATTAACACCGCAAACTTCATTTTCATCCATTCAGTTATGTACGATCATCATGCAGGCTCGTTTAATTTACTAGAATCAACCGATGTAGGAGTATAGACCTAATTACTAATTAGGCTACTGGCTCTGATTGCCTTCTTTTGAGATTCTGAATTGAAATAGTGTGCGAAAATGTATAAGCTTACCAACTTTTGCCTTTTCAAACTTATTAGTTTATTTCTTTTTGTCTCTGTGCTCCAGATTAATGTTCTTAAAATATTCCATCGTTCAGAGAGAAATTTATCAGTTAGATTTTAGTTCACTTGTGATTGAATCTGAAAATGCATAATTTAGCAAAATAACGTTCTGGGACGGAAGTTAGCGTATTCTTTGGCAAAACACTGGTAACTAAAGTATTGGACAGTTGCTTGAAACTTAAACAGTTGTAGCAGTGTAACAGTAATAAGATCCTCCTAATAAGGACCTTCACTAATAATAATAAACTAATTAGGGTAACCAGGGGAAATGAATAATAGAGTGATAGAAGAATGAGATAGCATTTTCATAAGTTTAATGAGTCTAGAAAAGCTTACTTAGGCTACGTAATAATAAACAAGCATCAAAAGAATACACCAGACGAGATAATCCTAACAACTAGTATCTACAAGTTACTGTCCTACAACTTTCTCATCTCTCTCTCCTCGACTGACTACCTCAGTCGCTATGTTTTATAGAGTTCAGATACACAGGCTAGATAGCTAAGTCACGCCTATAGCGAATTACAGAGCAGATAGATAACGAACCATTGTCTGATTGGTGTTCAACTAATGCTATATGCTAATTAAAGTGTCATGTAAACTAGATTGACAAGAGAATATATGAGCCTAATGTTCAGTATATACTAATATAGTCTAACAGTTAAACCTTATAATAAAACACTATTATAGTAATATAGCCTATTAAGCTCTATTTAAAACAACATAAATCACAAACAATAGGCTAAGTAATATGGGCATGCGGTCAAAACCGCGCACACAAAACCGCGCACACAAAACCGCGCACACAAAACCGCGCACGATCATTACCGCGCACGATCATTACCGCGCACGATCATAACCGCACTCAAGTATTTCAACATGCATCCAGCTTCCATGTCAGATCTAAAAATACCTTAAATCCTTCATCCAGCTTTCATTTCTCATGCGTTATTTTCGTCAATCCAGCTTCTATTTCATATCTAAAAATACCTTCATCCAGCTTCCATTTCCCATGCGTTATTTTCGTCAATCCAGCTTCTATTTCATATCTAAAAATACCTTCATCCAGCTTCTATTTCTCATGCGTTGTTTTCGTCAATCCAGCTTCTATTTCACCTGTAAAAGAACCTTCATCCAGCCTCAATTTCTCTTGCGTCTTTCATCAATCCAGCCTCCATTTCACCTCTAAAATAATTTAATCCAGCTTTCATTTCTCAAGCGCTGAACCAGTTGTCTGTAGACAAGTTGTCGTTTGACGAGTTGTCTGTAGACCAGTTGTCGTAACACCGCTTAAGAAGATGCTCAAACAAGAGTGGTTAGGATCGTCGACCGAATACTAATTTCAAAGGAATGTTCGTAGCTCCCAGAACGTTGCAATTTCGAATTTGAACACTGTGAACAGATGCGCAAACAAGCGCGGTTATGATAGTGCGCGGTAATGATCGTGCGCGGTAATGATCGTGCGCGGTTTTGTGATGCGTGGTTTCGTGTGCGCGGTTTTGTGCGCGCGGTTTTGATAGTAAACCTTAATATGAGTGATTATAGGTTGGGCCCGCCGCCCGTAAATTCCGTAATCAACATATGAAACGTATTATAATCACTGTAGCCCGGGCCCCCTTCGGGCCCCTAAAAGTCGCCCGGTCCCTGGGCATTTGCCCCTCCTGTCCCCCCACCCTCTCGGCGGGCCTGCCCATACATAAACTAAACCAGCACATTACCGCGGGCCATTCCAAGCCAGGGGCGGATCCATGGGGGGCCAAAATGGCCATGACCCCTCATTTAAAAATTTCTTTATTTTTACCAGCTATTCTGGCCCGAAAAGTTGACGTTGCCCCCCCCAGTAGTTCCGTATGTCCGTCACTCGCATCCGCGAGGAAGGTCATCAGTTTTTTTGGCGGATGGAAAGGTATCTTTTGGGAAAATTCGAGGCTGATGATTAAAAAAAGGTCGTCAATTTTTTCGGCGATCCACACGAAATTTGTTCCATTTCCTGGACCAAGACCCTAAATTTTGCCCCCCGTCGAAATTTTTTGTATCCGCCCTTGTTCCAAGCAGAGGGGCGTAAATTAGCATTATTAGGCCTATTGTGCGAAACGGGAAGAAGCGGAAAGAAAGTGGAGAGAAAAAGATGGGTGGGAAGAAAGGGGAAGAGAAGGGAAAAGAAGGAAGGGAAGAGGTAATTGGTGGAACGGGACAGTAGTGGATAGAGAAAAGAGTGTTGGAGGACGGAGGTAGTGGAGAGGATCAGTGAAGAAGGATGGAAGGGGGTGACAGCGAGGTCACCAAAATTTCCCGAGACACGTCGGGTACCCCAGAGGGATGGGTACTGGGTGGAACGGGGTGCGTTGGAACGGAACGGAGCGGGGTGGTGTGGTGTTGGAAGTGGAGTTGGGTTGGAATTGGGTAAAAACCAGAAATTTACTGAGCATCGTCGAGAATCCCAGAGGGATTGTCACTTGCGCCTCACAGGGGTTGGTGGGCTGAGTTGAGGGACGAAAACCTAAATTTCCTGGGCACGACGGGTACCCCAGTAAGTTATTAATATTAATTTCGAATAATGACAGGCCTAAGTTTCAGTTTTAAATGTCTAACAGTTTCACCAAGTCGCACTTACAAGTTTAAAACTGCAATAGTAGTATTTTAGGCTGTCACTTGAACGAATTGCTCAATCATTTCAGTGTTGATAGTTGTGGTTTAAAACTATAAAAGCGTCCCCTCCCAATCTCCCCTCAGATTTTTTGAGCCGTCATCTCAAAATAATTTCTCACAATTTCATTGTACAAATAGCCTACATGGTTTACTTAAGACTTCAATAAATGTCTCCTCCCATTGTTTAATTTATTTCAATTTTCACATTGTTAGGGTGGCATTTTAAGCTGTCATCTTAACAACATTACTCATCATTGCTCATTATATAATTATATAGTTATATATATATATATATAGTTATATATAATATTATATATATAAATATATATGAAAAAACAGTGGATAACACTGCAGAAATTCATTACGATATTTATTAAATATTTCTTAAATATTGGGGAGGAATATAAGCACCTCCGTCCTCACCACAAACTTTGGAGGGGACCGTACCCAGCTGCCCCTGAGTCAACAGTACGCCCATGGTGTAGACACACGTTAACACAGAAACAAAACAGCAAGAAATAGACATAGCAATTGAGCAAAACCTAACTAATTGAATCCTGGCATTTTGCATTTGAAAAGACAAGAGTAGTCAAACCAGACACGAAAATAGGCCTACTGAAAGAAAGTCAAGACTCAATATTCAATTAATATCGCCATAAATCCATTTCCGTGCTTCACACTTAGCAATAAATTCACGTGCAATAAGTGAGACGCCAAAACTGTCCGGGTAAGATGTTGGCCTACATGCTGGATTAAAAACGCTCTTGACTCAACCAGTGGCGGCGCCAGGATTTCAGTTTTGGGGAGCTAAAGTTTTTTTCGTGCAAGTATTTCATTTTTACATGGGTAAAAAATGGATGGCCATTTTTAGGGGGCTTAGCCCCCCCTAGCCTCCTAGCGCCGCCACTGGACTCGGCCCTAATGTTGAGAAGCTGCATTATAATTATGCCAATCTATATTGAAACGGCAGCAGTCGGTGGCAAACGTGTCGAGGGACCGTCCCAAGTCTCTCAGAAGTTGGGAGGGACGCGTTCCGTGGGTCCCATAGGGGTTATGCCTATGCATCCCATGCCATCCAGTGTCCCTTAGGCCCTATAGATGTTATTTATTTATTTACCGGTAATTTGATATAGCGCTGTTTCAAGGTTAACTACTCAGGAGCGCTCCCAGTCCAACCCCGGTCAAACAAGACAGTTTTAAGAAGAGAAAGAAATGAGGCAGAAAGATCAATAGGTATTTGAGAAAGGATAACAGGGAGTTCATTTCAGGTCGTAGGGCCAGCCACGGAGAAAGCACGGCGCTGCCTGATTGCAGTCCTTGAGCGTGGAACGATAAGTTCTGCTTGTGCAGTTGAGCGGAGGTGCCAGCGGCGTTAGACGCGCGTGGTGGAGCAGTATTAGATCTATAGCTCCTGCAAGTATACAGGAGCTGAACATTCAAAACAGCGCCGAATCAAGACAGAAATTCTGTAAGCAATGCGCTGTGGGTAAGGGAGCCAGTGGAGTAGGCCCCTACATCTCGCATATGTACTCAGAGACTCAGTCTAACTTGGGAATGCGGTCTAGGAGGCGTGCAGTGGTGTGCAGGACCCTATTTAGGGGGGCCTACACGACAGGCCGGAAGTCCACCATATATGGCACCGGAGTAGTCCAAGCGTGAAACTACAAAACGCAACGCATGAACAAGTGTTGAGGCTGCGCTAGGAGTCAAAGAGCAGGAAATGACATTGAGCTGCCGAAGCTGTGTCGTGTAAATGTGAGTTACTGGTCTAGGATGACTCCTAAATTCCGGACTGAAGTGGAAAAAGTGAAATGTGGATATTTCAAGGAAATTCATTCATTCATTCATTCTGAGAATTCATATAGCGCCTCTTCAAGAACTACTCAGAAGCGCTCTCATTTGCACTAACTAGCCGAAATGATGTCAAGAGTCACAGCAAGCAAAAAATAACAAGTTGCAAAGCAAAACACAGTAAGCTGTAAGAGTCACTAATGGCGAACCCTCGCAAATACGTAGAGTTAACCATCGGATTCCCGTAGACAGCTGGTATAGATGGCGTGGTTGATCAGAGTCTCTGGTAGGTGGTAGATGACGCCCGTCCGGTTAATCGTCAATGCTCAAGCAAGGATGCGTGTAGGAGAAGGAATTCGTCTCTTATCGCCGTTATCGGTCGGTAGTTGGAAGCGCCGCCGGTGACAACAGTCGAGGTCACTCCACTGACCCGCGTAAGCCGTCCTCCGGCGAGATGTAAACATCGGCTGGCTAGCAGCGACGTACACGCACGGCGTATGGTATGACTCGGCTGTGCATCATAGGGATGGTCCCTGATGCAGTCAGGTGGCCAAGGCGACTTGGAAAAAGAACCTACTAACCAGCGTACAATCATCGAGAAATCCAACGAAAAGTCCAATATGTGAGTCTAGAAGCAGTAAACTCCAACTTAATTGTCTGAAATGACGGTGCAAATTCTGCATTATGAAGAAATAGTCCGTCGAAAAGACAGAGAGGTCGGTAAACGACCACATGGCCGCTGACCTGCGCAGTCGCATTAATTCAAGGATAGAGAAGATAAATCAATTTTAGAGAGCTGCTGGGGCGTTCCAAGCCAGTCTTATTAGGGTAAGGCGCAGGCGGTTTGAGGACATCCAGGACTACAGGGTCCAGTGGCGTAGCCAGGAATTTTTGATGGGGGGGTTTATGGCCGGAAACCCGTTTTTTTGCTATTTTTTCTTACTTAAATGGAAAAATAACCTTAAAAAACCTTTTCCGGACCCAATGGGGGGGGGGTTTAACCCCCGAAACCCCCCTTGCCTACGCCACTGGCAGGGTCACTATAGTCTGGTGTATTGTTCTAGTTCTAACCGCTGCGTCAGCATGGACCGCCAGGCAGTGCATGGACATAAGCTTAATTGTAGGTCGTCAGCGTAAGATTGGCTGTGGACGGCCATCGCTGTCAGCAGGGAGCCCATATCGGCAGTGAATATTATATGAAGGATGGGGCCAAGAACGGAGCCTTGAGGCAAGCCAATTGGAGCAGGGACCCATGAGGACCTAGTGGATCCATAAGCTACCATGAAGGAGCGGTCCTGCAGAAAGGGGTTTTATGCAGTGTTTGTGAATAGACTATAGCAATAGCCTAGCTCCCTAGCTACGCTCAGCATTCAATTTGAAGTTTACGACCACGATTAATGTTTATTTACACTCGATTTCTGAAAAGAACATTAACAAAACAAGCAAACATCATTGTATGAGCGAACGTAGTCAGAATCGCTCAATTCTAGTGGACGCAAGCTTACTATGCATAGTTGTAGGAAACTTCTGACGTGTCTGTTGTGCAGCCAGTCGTAACATCTGTGCACTTCACAGCCATGCGAGTCTAAACAACGTCTGATGATTGTTATTCATGTGTGTTGACGATAGGCTACATGCAGGCTGTGCCAATGGAACCTGGCGTGTATTTCAACCGCGGTCACGGACCGAAGAATAGCCTACGGGTCTGCTCATAACACAATGCACACCATAGTGTTGCCAGAAGAGTTCAGACGTCGGCAAAAAATAAAACTTGTTCGGCGTAGTTTTTTTTTTTTTATCTCGACGGCATTGTATTAGTTAGGACTGCATTCAGAACAGGTTGGTAAGATATGGCTTTGTATATTATATAGGTCCTAGAAATTGAAATATTGAAACATAAACAGTTTGAATTCATGGGCGCCCGCACATAGTGCAGCGTCTCTGAAGAGAGGAAAGACAAGAATCGCATCTAGAAAACCGCGCGATCCAAGTTTTTCCAAAGGGAATCTGTCTGTTAATGAGGATCGAGGTTCAAGAATGAAATGACCGGAGGCTGAGGATAGAGAACGTGAGGATCGGTGATAATGCGTTAAATAATTATTCAAAATAGGAGACTGTTGAGCGTTGAAGGCTGCAGAACTGTTCCGAATGAAACACTGGGTCTGTACCCGGAGTGTACCGCTATAATCGCTATTTTCGAGAGATGCATCAGTCAATTAGAACCTGAGTTGACAACAGTTATGCTGCTTATGCATGTAAGCATGAGGCTCGTTCGGTATTGTGACGGCTAAAACAAGAGACTCAAAAGGTCTCCAACAGAAAAGGTCTCCGTAGCAACATGCCTCTCCCCTATGGGTCTAAGGAACTCCATAGAATGGATGGACTTTTTTTTATAAAGAAGCGAAGGTGGTGAGTGGTGTGGATTGGTTGTTTTTTGTGCTCTTGTTGTGGTGTAGTACTGCAGGCAGTCTTTATCTTGACGCGATTTCTTTTATTAGTTCAGTCATCCTGGCGTAAAATGTTGCAAAAGCATTTACATGAAAATATATGTTCTGAAATACTCGAATGTGGATGATAAATTACAGGTAGACTTTAGAGGAAGATGTCTGTGGCAAGTGAACCGTATCGGACACTGAACTGGCCGTCACGGAGATCCGCATCTCTTCCAAGGAGAACGGGTTTTCGTCAAAGACACCATAACAGAGACCTGTCGCCCTACAGCAACGACGTCTTCCCTCCTGTAACCACGCTACCTTCTAGCCTTCGATCATACACATCTTCAACGAGAGATGTCAGTCATGAACCATCGGCAGTCGATCCCAAACTCAGGGACGCTCAGAAGCTTGGAGGCAATTACCATATAACGCTGAATCTGAATACTCTTTTGAATCATCCAGTCAACGTTGCTTACAATGAAACAGTGACATCTGCCGATTACATGATGCCTCGTTCTCCGTCGTCGTTGTCGTCGGTCTCTGGCCTCCACCGCCGCCGCCCCCGCGGTCTCACCCAGCTACGAGGGACGGCGACCAACACCGGCGGCGGCGGCGGCGGTGGCGGCGGCGGCGGGGGCGGGGGGCGGCGGAGCGTTGCTAGGATGTCTGTGGGCGACGATCAGGAAGTGAACGGTCATCATCAATTGCAACTGGTGAACGGGCGACGATCGACGCTGATCGAGGACGACGATGACGGCGATGGATACGTTATCCAATCGGTGATGGCGACTTCACGTGTTGCCGATAGCCGTCCGCAATCTGTCGAACAGCATAAAGACGAAGGTTTCGTCATTCGCGCAGTTACTCCGTGCTGCAGTGCAATGATCAGCGCACAGAGAGAGGAGCGGATGAAGGACGACGACGACGACGACGACAACATGGTCAGCTTCGATCTGCAGTTGATTGGTCTCCACTCATCCAGCAGCAGCAGCAGCAGCAAGAATCAACAGACATCGTACGTCGTGAAGGAGGCCAAAGAAGCGCCGCCGACTCCGCCGCCGCCGCATGGGGTGGAAATGGTGGTGGGGGTGACCAACGAACGGTTGCTGCTGCATAGAACGACGACAGAGCGACGACGACCACAGATGCTGAACGACGTCGACGACGACGACGTTGATCCCATGTATACGATGACCATCGATGAGACAATGACAATGGACTACTATCAGCCGGCGGAGACACCACCATCACCAGCAGCATCACCACCAGCAGCAGCAGCAGCATCGGACAGCAGACGGTCAGTTGCTAAACAAGCCAAGAGCAAGATGCCCCTCCCTCCTCCATCTCGCTCTAAGGTCCACCCATTGTCCGCATCCTCCTCCGTCCACCCATTGTCCGCATCCTCCTCCGTCCACCCATTGTCCGTATCCTCTCCCACCCACCCAGCATCCGCCGCATCATTCTCTGCTGCAGAAGGTGCACTCAAATCAGCGACAAGAGCGACTCACCGCAAAAGACCGATACCAGCCAAGAAGGACACAGAGGAACCTAGGGAGGCTGTAGTGCAAAAGGCTGAAAGACGCCCACCAGACGACCTTCATGGAAGCAAAGTCATCGACAGGTGGAATCCAAGCGCAGCAGAGCAGTGGAAGCGAATGCGAAATGTCAAGGATGGATCCAACGAAAGATTCGTAGTCTCTAATGAAGCTCTGAAAGCTCGATATTTAGGGCGGCCGAGACCCGACCTTCTTGGTCAGGGCCTAATGTCCACTTCGTCCCATCGATCGCTTGCGACCTTTGATGAAGCAGACGGAGTAATTGCTCCTACTGTCCAGTCTGCGAGAGACGAGGCGACTGGAAGAAGAATGGCAGGAGGCTCGGACGAAGAATTTCACTCAGAAATGAAGGTTTCTCGAGGTTAGCGCTAACATAAAATCTCAGATAACAGAATCAAGCCACTTCGTGAGGTTATTGTAAAGCGCTGTATGCTCATACACATACATACATACATACATACATACATACATGCATGCATGCTGTGAGCTTATTCTCTCACGCCTTTCCAGTCTCTTCAAAGTTTCGCTGCCTAAACCTTTCCTAGATTGACTTTGCTGTGGTAGCTAATGGCTAGTTAGATATTTACAGTTTCTTTAACTTCGTTACGCAAATCAACGATAAGTTTCTCGTATTTTGTTCTTCAATATCCAGCAGAAGCAAACAAACACAAATGCACCGACCACGACTAATTTACGTGTAACAAACAATTCAATGTTATGACTAAAGCGCCATCTTATATTTAACTCTTCCCTCTACACTCTTCAAAACCAGGCCTACCTCTACACACGACTATTAACACTAGGATTCGCCTCTCCTACACAAGCCTATCCCCGTCTCAGCGTACATCACACATGCAATCGCTTAGTCCCTCTCTCTGGCTCTCTGTGTCTTCCTAGCTGCCTATCTGTCTCTCTCTGTCTCCCTCAGGTACGCCAGCGCTCGGCGGCGCTTTCCCGCCTTAACTTAACAGGTGTGCTAAGCATACAAATGTCTGCGACGACTCTTATCGCACACTCAATGATCATTATACAAATGCAATACAAAATCAGCTTACACATGCATACAATACATACATACAAACGTCACACCTGGTCACCTGGTGCCGTCAGCTCTTGGAGCTGTGGCGACAGTCTTGATGTATCCTCTCCAGTGTCTCCTCTCTCTTGTCGCCTCTCTTAGCTGCTCCAGGCTCATGCCAGACTTTTCCTGTACCTCATCCAACCATCTCTTCCTCGGTCTTCCACGTCTCCTCCTTCCCTCACCGCATGCCGTCATCAGCTCCTTCTCCAAACCGTTAGATCTCATCACATGGCCGAAGTAGCTCAATTTCCTCCAGTTGCTGTTTGCTGCAGTGTCTCCTCCCTCTCTATTCCGAGCTCCCCGCGCACCGATTCGTTAGTTCTCTTCTCCATCCATGAAATCCTTAGCATTTTTCTCCAAATCCACATCTCGCACGCGTTGATTTTCTTTTCCATATCCAGTGTCTTTGTCCATGTCTCGCATCCATATAGGACCACCCGGAAGATCAGCGCTCTTACCAGTCTTTTCTTTGTTTCCCTGCTCACATATTTATCTTTCCAAATATTTCCCAGACCGTTCATTGCCATTTTTTCCATTGTTACCCTCCGCCTTATTTCCATATCACTTCTTCCCTCCTTCTCTAACATAGATCCCAGGAATGTGAAGCTCGATACTACCTCTATCGTTTCTCCATCCACCTCAAAGTTTTCCCATGTTGCAGTTGTCATAACTTTTGTTTTCTTTACATTGAAGTATAGTCCCGCCTTTTCGCTTTCCTTCCTGACTCTTCTTATTAACTCGGCCAGGTCGTCCCTCTTCCACGCCAATAATGTCGTATCATCAGCGTACCTCAAATTATTCAGTATTTTCCCCGCTACCCTTATCCCCTCTGTTGCCTCCTCCAATCCAGCCCTCCTCATAATTCTCTCGGCAGATTGAACAGGAAAGGAGACAGAATGCACCCCTGCCTCTCTCCTTTCCTTATTTTAAATTTCCCTGTGTCTCCATATTCAGTTCTTATTACCACCTCTTGGTCCACATAAAGGCCTTCCAGTAGTTTAACCAGATGCTTCGAAATTCCCATCTCGATCAGCGTCCTCCACAGCAGTGTATGGTCAATGCAATCAAACGCCTTACTATAGTCTAAAAAACACATATGCACCTCTTGCCCGTACTCCCTCTGTCTCTTCATAATCCACCTTATATTGGCGATGTGATCACGCGTTCCTCGCGCCTTCCTGAATCCCGCTTGGTTGGCTGGTAATTCCCTTTCAATTGTCTTCTCCATTCTTTTGTGGATTATTTTGAGTAGTATTTTGCTCGTGTGCGATATCATCGCTATCGTTCGATAATTTCCACACTCTCTCGCGTCTCATTTCTTGAATATTGGTATGAACACTGACCTTTTCCAGTCCTCCGGCCACTCCCCAGTTCTCCAGATTTGATTGCATAGTTTTGTAATAGTCCTCACCACTGCTTCATCTCCTGCTTTTGCCAGTTCTATAGGTATTCCGTCATGTCCTGGCGTTTTGTTGTCCTTGAGCTGTTTTATCGCCCACTCCCCCTCTGCCTCCAATATCTCTGGTTCGTTTTCAACTTCCTCTATTTTGATGTTTTCCTTCTAAACACGTTCGTCCTCCTTGTACATCTCTTCCGTATACTCTCTCCACCTTTCCTTCATCTCATCCTCATCTCCTATTATCTTCCCATCCTTCGTCTTGAGTGAGCCCATTCTAGGGCCTGCTGTCTTCGTTATTTCAGTTATCTCTGCGAACAGTTCTTTAGTTCTTCCTTTCTTCCCTTCTTCCTTCAGCTCCCTGCACATTTCCTTAAGATGGTTTTCCTTATCCTCCCTTGCCTTCCTTTGGAAGGCCTTATTCAATGTTTTTACCCTATCCCTGTTCCCTTCCTTCTTTGCTTCTCTCCTTTCCATTGCCACCTCAATGTCCTCTTTGGATAGCCATGGGGTAATTTTCCTTAACGTTTTCTTTGGTACATGTTTCTCCGCCGCCTCCTGGATCGCAGTTTTCATCTTTGTCCATAACTTGTTTGCATCCTCCTCTTCCATTGTATCGTCTCTCTCTAAGATATCAAACCTATTGATCTTTATCTCCACCCTGTATTCGGGTGTTATGCCTTTGCAATCGAAACTGGTCAGTCTTTTGCCTCTCTTCATCTTCTTCAACAGTACTTCAGCTGCAATGTAGCCACTATTACCTCGTGGTCTGTTCCGCAATCCGCCCCCGGTCTTGTTCTTACATCTTTTATCGTGCTCTTCCATCTTTTGTTCACCACCACGTAGTCGATCTGATTCCTGTGTTTTCCATCCGGCGTCCTCCATGTATAAAGTCTTCTTTTCGGTTGTTCAAACCATGTGTTCATTATTCGTAGTTCATTGGAATCGCAGAACTCCACCATTCTCTCCCCCGCCTCGTTCCGTACACCCTGCAGTCCGTACTTACCCACTACTTCTTCCCATCCATTTCTGTCCTCACCAACTTTCGCGTTGAAGTCACCCATAATCACCAGTATGTCTCCCCTCGGTGTTGCGTCAATTGTGCCTTGCAGGTCTATGTAGAAAGCTTCTTGTTCCTCCTCCGCCGCCATCGCTGTAGGGGCATATACCTGTATGATTGTCGTATTGATCCTTCCTCCCCTAAATCTTACACTCAGTACTCTGTCACTCACTGTATTATACCCCATTATCGCATCAGCGCTCTTCCTATCGCACATGATTGCTACTCCGTTCCTACCCCTCTCCTCCTGCCCCGACATTACTATCTTAAAACCGTTCCATCTGAAATGCCCTTTTCCCTTCCATCTGGTCTCACATAATCCCAGTATCGCTGTACCCATCCTTCCCATTTCTTTTTGGATGATGTCCATCTTCCCGCTCTGCATGCTTCTGACATTCCATGTTCCGACCTTCATAGATTTTTTGCAGCTCATGTCAAGTCTTTGCTTCATGGTCATATCCGCCGCTGGACGTCCTTTCGGCTTTGGTCCTGTGGCTTCATTAGGACCCGAAGCTCCCGACTCGTCAATGTGCTCTTCCTCAGTAGCCATTAAGTCACCCTCGGGCCTGAGGGTCTCACCCTTGGCGACTATCGTTGTTTTACTTCTTGGATACATCACAACTGTTTTCTTGGCAGAAGATAAGGGGTGGTTTGCCATTGCCTTCCCCCCGTTTGCCATCCGTGCCCGTTTGTTTACCCCTCCATACGGAGGGGTTACTAACAGGTCGCCCCACGAGAAGGTGGGCACGGTGGACTTTGATTCGCCAGCCCAGGTCGGTTTCGAGTCTACGCTCCAATTGGAGTCGTTGGTCAGGTCTCCTCCCTGCTCTACTCACGTGAATGAGTGGCTGACGAACCTTTGCGACCCTCATACAAACGTACATACACAAAATTAATACATACACTCGTACACACGTGCTTACATGCATACATATGTACAATTGTACATACATACATACATACGTACAATCGTATATACACACACATACGCATCTACACACACATACATACGTATACACATATATACATACATACATACACACATACATACGTATACACATACACACGTCGTACACCCATACATACATACATACATACATGCATGCATACATGCATACATACATACATACATACATACATACATATATACATACATACATACACCCATACATACATACATACATACATACATACATACATACATACATACATACATACATACATACACCCATACATACATACATACATACATACATACATACATACATACATACATACATACATACATACATACATACATACATACATACATACACCCATACATAATACATACATACATACATACATGCATACATACATACATACATACATACATACACCCATACATACATACATACATACATACATGCATACATGCATACATGCATACATACATACATACATACATACATACATTAGGGTGGTTAAAAAAAAATAAAATTCAAGCTAGATACCAAGACACCCTCTCAATTTGTTAGACCTGTCAATAGTATTATTGACACCAAATTTCAACTTCCTAGTCCAACTGGAAGATTGTGCTCAACGACGTAGAAATATTACCATATAGTTGTATTGGATAGAAATCTTGATTCATTGTAGCTTGATCAAAAACCTCAACCATTGTCGTGTAGATGACCTTGAAATAGTTTCTGTTGTGCTATTATACTTACCGCAGTCAAGACTAGACTGCTGTTTAGCCATCAATTGACAAATGTACTTGATAGCAATGACATATTATACGCTGATCTGATCATGAAGCATTGAGATTGTTGGTGTCAATCACTGCGCAGCAGCGCTTGTGTGCGATCTTTTGTCCTGTCACTTTCACGGAATACCATTCACATGGAGTGCTTACGATGACCAGGATGGAGCATGCTGAAACTGTAAGATCTGAATTTGTACCCACTTGCAGCACACTGGATATGTTGACCACCTGTCAGTGCTAGTTTCAGGTGATGGTGTGGATAAACTCTTTATTGTGCCCAACTTTCCCTCTATGCCGGATATAATTTAAATCCAAGGTCTTTCATTATCTTCTGAACTTAATATGAAGACTCACTGATAATGTTCAAGCCTTGATCTTTGATACAACACATGACAACACCGGGTGTTTTAGAGGAGTAGCCTAAACGTTTTTCAAGAAGACATAATAGGAAACAAGTTTATGTGGCTGGCCTGCTGTCATCATAGGGATGGAGTTGATTTTAGGGAAAATCTCCATTTGTGCTGTGGTCCATCTAATTCAAAATATAATCCAATATTTAAGAGATTTAAGAATGTGTGGGATGGTGTAACACGTGACAGCATCCGAGTTCTATAAGTCGTATCCATTACCTCCCGTGAGAGATCATTCGGTTTTCTCAAGTAGTCTGCTGAAAATAAAGTCAGTTTAAGAGATGACTACCAAGAAATCATTGAGGTGTCAATGGTTGTCCTTGGAAGTCAGTCCTCGATAAGAAACTGGATAGCCCAATTTACCATACACGTTGATTGGCCAGGTTACTGTATGCCATCAAAACATACCGATTTAGCAGTCAAAGTGACGTATTCAATCTAAGAAAGTAGGAAGAAACTCAGATTCATCCATTTGTGTGATTTGGTTCCCTTCTTCTCTCAAAGGCATGGGCAAAAACCTCCTCTTGCTGCTGAAACTCCAGGACAAGATCGGTAAATTTTGATTCATCTAGGAAATAATTATGATTCAGGTGACTACTATCTATAGGAGATCAGCGTTGCTGCCATGAATGTCCTAGAAAATCACTAGTACATTGTACCTTTCAGATGAGGCTTAAGGTCTGACACTGTTATGTTGCCAACTGCCTGCTACAGATAAGGTGAAGATACTTTACGTAATGACTGCAAATCCTCCGTGAAAGGATGTTGAGGGGTAATGATGTGGTGCTGAAGGAGAGGGATTGCCTGGGCGACTTTTTAACCCAGTCAACACTGACACTACTGCCACACCTGAAGTTTGGTGATTCTCTTTTTGCACTTACACCTGAGCAATAGATTGAGAATGAGGATTATCAGCAGGGCAGAGACTGAAGTCAGCAATTAAGAGGGGTCAACAACACGGCTGAGAGAAGTGTGAAGTTGTTCGAGGAATTCGACTGACTCATCGCTGATGAAGAAAAAAGCTGTGTTTTCTCCGAGTGGTCAAGGCAAATAGGAAAGTTGTCCTCACTCAATCAATCAAGAAATCTGCTGTTGACACCGTGCTTGCAAACTGCAAGGCCTTCTTGAGTATAAGACTGCATCGGGTGTTGGTGTCATAAAATAAGAACAATTATAGACATTTGTGGATTTAATGATGTTTTTTGACATTTTTTGACACTTTCCAAATTTAAAAACCTACTGAAATTTTCGATTTCAAGCTGACCAACTCTTTAAGTATCACACATATTGTCTTGTTACAGAAATGTTTGATTTATTTCGAAATAAAACTCGATCGTATGGGAATATAATGCTCGACACATGTATTTCTACATTAACGTCTATGCATTAACCCATGCAAAGTAACACAGTCGTTGAGCACCGCTTTCCAGTTGGAATAGGAAGCTGAAATTTTGTCTCAATAATACTATTGATAGGTCTAACAAACGGGGAGGGTGTCTTGGATTTTAGCTTGAACTTTATTTTTTACCATGTATCTGTGAACCACACTAACATACATACACCCATACATACATACATACATACATACATACATACATACATACATACATGCATACATGCATACATGCATACATGCATACATACATACATACATACATACATACATACATACATACATACATACATACATACATACATACATACATACATACATACATACATACATACATGCATGCATGCATGCATGCATACAGACAGACAGACAGACAGACAGACATAGATACACACATACATACATACACACATACACACATACACACATACACACATACACACATAACCATAACCATAAATTTTATTGAAACCCGAGACATCGAGAAAAAAAACACAAGTACAGTAGAACACAAACTATCTTCAAGGGATCAAAAGGGACATGACCCTAAGGAACCTAGGTTCCGCTAGTGGGGCACCTGTAACACAAAGTAAATAATGGCAGACATAATATTGAAACATAAGTGTACATTAACTCTTAACTAGTTAACTAAAGATAATATAATTAACAAGCACTAGACAACCTGAGCGATGAGATGCGATCGAAGTCTAATCTTAAAGAGCGAGATACGAGTTAAATTGCGCATGGTAAGAGGTATATCGTTCCAAAGCGAGGACCAGCACATTTCAACGAGAACATTCTGGAATTAGTCCTAGCAAAAGGTACTCTTGCATTCGCAGCAGAGCGTACAGGATAAGGGTTTAGGATGGACGTGGCAGTGAAATAGTTATCAAAGATCCTAGGCAACTGGTTACAAAAATATTTAAACACAAATTCACTAGTTTGCAATTTTCTAATCTGTTCGATATTAAGAACACGGCACGATTTAAATATTGCGTCGGTAGACATCGAGTGCTGATCACTTGCAATCATTCGCATACACACATACACACATACACACACATACACACATACACACATACACATGCACACATACACAGTATTATTACACACACATACACACATACACACATACACACACATGCACACATGCACACATACACACACATGCACACACATACACATACATACACACACATACACACACATACATACACACATACACACATACACACACATACACACACATACACACACATACACACACACACATACACACACACATACACACACATACACATGCACACATGCACACATGCACACATGCACACATGCACACATGCACACATACACACACATGCACACACATACACACACATACACACACATACACACACATACACACATACACACACATACACACACATACACACACATGCACACACATACACACACATACACATACACACACATACACACACATACACACACTTACACACACATACACAAATACACACACATACACACACATACATACACACACACACATACATACACACATACACACATACATACACACATACACACATACATACATACATACGTACAATGTCGTACATACATACATACATACATACATACATACATACACACACACATACACACACATACACACATACATACATACATGCAACATACACACACATACATACATACATGCAACATACATACATACGTACGTGCGTGCGTACTGTATGCTATGCATGTATGCATGCATTTTTTCTGGTGGGACATTTTTTATTGAGCCACCCTGTATACTTCGTCCTCACCCAGCTTCCTTCCACCGTCCACTTCGTTCATCCAACACTTTTGACTTCTTGGTTCCTCGCTCTAGGACTGCTATAATATTATATGGCTCAGTCTACATCAGTTGCCTCAATTGGTCCTTCTCTTTGGAATGCGCTTTTCTCTTTTTATTCGCTTTTACAATTCTGATTAGCAGTCTCTCTCCTTCTTTCTTTCTTTCTTTCTTTCCAAAGCCTGTTTCTTTTAGTGGGACCTTGTGCAGTGTTGTGCACTGGGAGCGGTTCTGAACAGTTCACACTACTAGAGGCGCTTTGTAAATGCTTTAAAGAGAACAATACAATTAGCCTATAGCTTTAGAATATATGTGTGTGACGCATAATTGGTTCATTTCTGTCCTATAGGGTCGACGCGCATCGAGACCAGAGGGAGCGACGTGCCATGGCACACGGGCAAAATGGCCAGTCTAGCAAATGGTTTACGTGATCAGCAGAGTTCGGGGCAGTCCACCATGCCATCCAGCTACGTGCGACGGCTGATGAAAGATGCTCCTCCGCAAGGCAGTGTGCAGCAGCGATTCGACATAGAAGAGCAAGAGCAAGTGATCGGTCCGCTTGAAGACAAGGCAGCCTCCGCCAATTCTTTCTCTTCCTCCTCCTCCTCCGACCAAACTTCGACGCACAATCTTCTGAACGCGGACTTAGTTTCTGAACAGGTAAATATTAGACTAAACCTAAAGCTTCTATGAATCTATATGTTCACAAAAATAATATGCTTAAGTTGTCCCGTTAGGTACATCGACTAGACTGCACATCTCTGTTCGTGGTAATATCGGTTCACATCGACGGTGGGTTATTTCAGATATTTAAAGCTTGGGTTAGCATGAACCATAATTATACGTGACACTAAATGGGTTGGTACCCATTGGAACGGGTAACGGCGGTAAAGGATCTCCCGCCATCAATAAACCAGTAGACAAACTCGTCCTCAATCCTCCAAAGGATTCAGTTGGTCTGGTCTAGGACCAAACAACAGTTGCAATGCTTCGTCTACAGCGTTCGTCATCTGGGTAGCAAGACGTTTGAAAGTGCTTTGACGATCACCTACACACCTATACTATCCTATAGAGTATATCGTAATCGTAAATTCGAAATTTCTAAAGCGCTACTCGAAAGCCAAGCGCGGGGCCAATACATATCTCGTCCTGTTGCTACCCGGACAGCAATTCTTCAGTCCAGTAGCTGTAGACTAGTGGAACAGCTTCAATGACAGTACTGTCTCAGCGGACTGTCGCGGCTTTTAGGAGGAAGCTAGGGAAAGTAGGCTATAGCAAATGTTTCAGGTGAATTTGTAGTGCTGCCAAAGCAAACTAGGCTATAAGCCTACATCTTCCAAAGTTTAATCCAAACCGTCGCCGCCGCCACCGCCACCACCACCACCACCACCACCACCACCACCACCGCCACCACCGCCATCAGCAAACGTATATGCAGAAGCGTATTGAGTTTAAGGTCCTAATGCTCATGCGTAATAATTGTCTAGCTGGCCAAGCTCCGACCTATCTTATGAAACTCTGTGTACCTGTGCTATCCATGCCAGGCCGTAGATGTCTTCGCTCTGCGACGCATGGTGGCCTGATTGTCCCTATGGCTCAATCTTTCACAGTGCTGCATAAAAGTTTTGCTAAAGTTGGTCCTTCTGTCTGGAATAAGTGACCTAATACTTTCCGAAATGAACTTCTTAGACATTCTTTGCCCATTTTCCGCAAGCGTTTGAAAACCATTCTCTTTGATGTCAGGTCGGGAGCGCCTCTGATGAGTTTCTCTTGAAGTGGCGCTATATAAATGCACGATTGCGATTACTATTCGACTAGCATCATCAGCATCACTACCACCACCATCATCATATCACCATCATATCACCATCAGGGTGTCATCGTCGTCGTCATCAACATTGCCATCGTCATCGTCATCGCCACCGCCACCGCCACCGCCACCGCCACCACCACCACCACCACCACCACCATCATCATCATCATGATCATCATCACGATCATCATCATAATCATCATTATCGTCGTCGTCGTCAAACTCGTCATCATCATCATCATCATCATCATCATCATCATCATCATCATCATCATCATCATCATCATCATCATCATCATCATCATCATCATCATCATCATCATCATCATCATCATCATCATCATCATCATCATCATCATCATCATCATCATCATCATCATCATCATCATCATCATCATCATCATCATCATCATCATCATCATCATCATCATCATCATCATCATCATCATCATCATCATCATCATCATCATCATCATCATCGTCATCATCATCTTCATCGTCGTCATTGCCGTCACCGCCATCATTCTTTACGATGCACCTGCGTGGCGGAGTGTTGCATCTGCCAGTGACCGACGTAGCAAACTCGAGTGTGCTTCTTTGTCAAAATGGCCTTAATGCTTGTTTCGCGTCTTTTTTTGAGGGGTTTGACTGGGATGACTGTTAAGAAACTGTCGTTAGCAATGATTTACATGTTCTGAAAAAAAGTTCCCTTCCATAGCTCAGTGCCTCTGTGGCCTGCGCCCAGGCCGCACTATTTTAAACTCTTTGATAAAGATGACGCTTATCTATTATATTATATTACTCTACAGACGATAACTTCTGACTAACTCTCACTTTGTGCTCGATATCACCGCCATCATTCTTTACGATGCACCTGCGTGGCGTCTCTATTCTCAGTGTTTCTCACTAATTAATTGCGGTTTGTCAATTCTTAGTTTTTCAATAGACGACGGAACGAATAAATTATAGCCTATATTGCTATTTTTGTCGTGACAATCATCATGCTCATCATTAGCTTAAGCTCACAACAAACAATAACTGCCTATAGGTCTAATTCAGGTTAGGCCTAATCTTCCATATTTGAACTAAAATGAATTCGATTCCTTGTTTTATATCTCATTACTTACACTATACGAATATAAGGATCATACGACAGTTCTATTCTCTGTTCTTTTCAAAGTTTATAAATATTGCCGTAATAATTTAAAAATGACACTTCAACATCAAATCAAACACGCCAGTGTTTAAGTCTGAGCGCTGCTGGCGGAACACACGGAATAGGTGTATCCTATAAATGGCGGAACACCTGGACTGACTAGCGGTGGACCTCTTATCACTGCAGGTCACACCTAGGCTACGCAGTTCTACCGACGAAGTCAAGCCGAGATCTAGTCGTGGCAGGTAAATCAACAAAAAAAAACAGTTTACGTCAAAAAGTCAAACCTCCAATTCTCGAAACCGTGGGAGATCGTTCTCCCAACCCTTCCCCCCTTGGTAAACGCTACTGTCTGTGTCATCCTCTCACTGGCAGCAGACTTGGATCTCCACTGGACACCGACCTCTGATAAATTGCTAGGAATGATCGTTTGCTGCTTTGCTGACTGGTTTGAAGATCGTCAAATCGGTGTTATTTCAATGCTAAGCAATCTCTATAGTTGGCTAATTTGTTTGGTTGCAGGTTGACGTGAGGTTGGAGGATGGTTTCGCCAATCTAGTAGTGAAGGTGACATGTGAGAGATTGGTTCCTATACATGGATCGGCGCATATGTACAAGAAGTTATCTATAACCGTTAGCCGCTTCATAGATGTCGACTTGATGGTCACTGGAGAGAGAAGACGAATCTATGACCAGGTTATGGAAAACAGTCTTCCATCGGGAAAACTCAGCAACAGAGATACTTTTGAATTGTATATTGCATTCATGCAGCTGGCAGACTTGCATCCGTCGCCGGAACTGGATCAGCAGCAACTGTGGATTGACAAGAAAGTAGACGAAAATAAACTGACCAAGTATGCATCACTGGAAAATCAGTTTGGAGATAGCGATGGCATAACCACGCTAGGCCATATTCACCGAGGCCAGCGAAAAGGGTCGACTAACCCGTTGGCCGAACTCTGGATTCAGCAGTAGTGGTAGTTGGAGTTTAACGTCACTGTGTGGTAACAAAGACCATAATTAGCGACGCCCTCCTCCTTTATCCAGGCGTGGGACTGGCACTGGCAGAATGCAACCAGTGGCGGAGTTCTGGATTCAGTGAGAAATCGATGACGCTAAACCGTGCTCATGAATTATATCGCCGTAACGCACCGAATCGAGAAGTTTTGATGATATACGCAAATTAAGTTCCCGGGAAAGATCAGTGATAAAACTTGAATAACAAATAGCCTACAGTAAAAAAATTAATTATATTAATTACTTTGGCGGAAAAACGCCTTCCAATGCGGAAAAATGAACTAAGATTAACATGGGCGCCCACAGACATTTTGGCAAGAGGATTCCGAGGAGGAAAACCAGACCCACTGATCGAGTGTCGTGCAGGAGGGGGGGGGCTAAAGCCCAGAACCTGGCGACTATTAGGATTTCGGGCTGGTTCCGCAAAAATGTCCTGAAAAGTAGCTTTTTCTCGCCTTAGCTATAGCGACCCTTCAAGCTTTAGGCTACTTAGAGATGGTCCTGACAACAGCGCGGACACTAGGCCTACAGGAGTTTCACGCCGAAGCGCACGAGGAATTGCAAGTGAAGGCCCAACTTGGTCGGACCAAGTTGTTCCCTACGCTGCCGCTTGAGGTGTATTCAAACCTGGAAACCTCCGGCTCCATGGGTATCCGGTCAAAACCACGCACAGAAAACCGCGCACAAAAACCGCGCACACAAAACCGCGAACAAAAAACCGCGATTTTCAAAACCGCCCACCCTCATAACCGCGCACGATCATTACCGCGTTGGTCATGACCGCGCATTGATCGACACGTCGTGATATTAGTATGAAGTAATCCTTGTTATCCCGTTAGCATAATTACAAAGTTCAATGCATAACAGTTTAACATCTAGGGCAGTGGTTCTCAAACTTCTGCAGACTATGGACCGGCAATAATTTATTGCTGAAGCTCGCGGACTGCTATGCTTCGCGGACCGCTAACTGAAATGTCGAACGCAAAAAAGCGACCTATAGGCTAATAATTATTACACAAAGACTGTTACATGTATAATTTTATAATTAGGGCTTTGTTTTGTGGCGTCCGACCCTCAACAGACAACGCCTGCGCCGCTTCTCTCTTGCCCTCGGCCGCAAGCGCCTCTGTATGACCGGGTCGGTCTTTCTCGGTGGCCCCTGCACCATCAAGAGTCTCTGACAGCCTAAGACCCGAGAGACCCGCGCTCTTACCAGGATTGCCTGGATCTCCCGAGTCGCTGTCTGCGCCGTGCGCGCCGTTGTCACTTTCACTGACGGTCAAAGAAGCCCCTGATACCGACGCCTGCGACCGGGTGTGCAGCGCCGTATCGTCGGACCCGCTCTCTGCCGAGCCCGCGGTCGCCGAGTAGGCGACGTCCTGAGATGGAGGATGGCCGACTCCCAACACAGGGTCCGTTGTCCCACCGGCAGAGCGGCCTCGCCGTGCGCCACCCGTCGCGCCTTCGGTCTTTGTCTTCTTGCCCTGTTCGTCTTTACTCTTGCGCACCATGCTGCACTTGGCGGCCACTGAGCCCTCGCCACCAACGGGGACTACTGAGCGCATGCCCTGTCCCGTCGCCCACAGTGACTGAAACCATGACCATTCCAGCGGCCCGAGGCCGAGGATGCGCCACGACCGATTTCCCATTTCGGTAACCAAGACTTTCACGGAGAGACGGCTCACGCTGCTCACACCGCCGGGCCGAGTCAAGCTGAAGCCCGGGGAGCGATAGAGACCGGCAGCGGCCGAAACTCCCAACTTTGCACTTAGCCTGTCAACGGAACACGCGCCGCTACCGTGTCCAAGTCACGCGGCGCGCTTCCCGAGTGCTCGCCTCACTCGTCCACCAGCCAACGGCAACAGCCGCCTTTACCGAGACCTGCCTTCTCGGACGCTCGGAAGAGCGTCGTGGTGGTTGCTGGTCGGTTGTGCGAAAACGGAGGTAAAAATAAAAGACCTGGCGGTCTTGGGGGAACAGGTATCGGGAAGCCCCGTCTCCGAAGAGACTTATTTATTTCTGTATATTCTACTGGCGCCGTTCGCCCTAACTCAACAGTTACGGACCTCAGGTAAAAACCCTTCAATAACACTTGGTCTTTACTCTCAGAATTTACTCTGCTTCCCACGCTCCTAGTTTGCCAAAGCTACAAACTATCCTCTACCCGAGGGGAGCAACAACTCTCTACTGTACCACTTTAACTCTGATCAAAACCCCAAAACTTGGTGCCCCTGCTTTACTAAATCGAGCGTATATCACCGAGGCGTCGGCTTCATGCGCCCCGTGGAGTCACCACTCGCCACCCGTAACCTTCGCGTTACGCTCAAAAGACTCTCAACGATCGCTAAGACAGCAAGATCGTGAATGCAACACGTAGATTCCCTGGCAGGAAGGAGCCCAACCCAAGTCCTGCAGAATCACCAACACGTGTAGCCAAACAGTAACCGGATACTTCACCAGGGGATTTCACCCTATACAATGTAACACTTCCGCAGACCAACGGAGCTGCGGCGTCTCCGGCCTTGTAACCGTACCCCTGAAACAGAAGATTGAACCCCTAGAGATCGATGACTGAGTAACGAACCCGACAGATCGTCCACCTGAGCTCTCACAACTGCGTATATCAGGATCGCCCAATCATGTTCAAATGGCTACAGCCAATCCTGTTGAGACAGTAGAACACAACCGATTTAACTATGAACGAATTCACGAACACAGTACGTATGGAGTAGTCGGCAACTACTCCACGTTATAAGCAACGCACCGTGTGGCAGGCTTTATTCCACCGGCAACACGCTATGCTTTGGCTTAAACGTGGACATCGGTCTTCCGTATACAATGACCGAAACCTAAATTTTAACGAAACCGGTTTCAGTTTCTTTTCTACCAAGCCAAAAGGCTACCTAACGAGAGTCAGGGTTACTCCCGCCTTTTACCCACAAGTTATATTTTACGTGTACTTGTCTTGTGGCCTGTCCGCCACACTCTCCCCACCTTTCTTTGATGCGGAGCATCGTTAGGAAACATGGACAGTATTTATCAGGACCCTCCCATTTTTATGGGCCCGTCCTCTAACCTACCTACTTAGGTTCTTGGGAGACAGCACTACCCCCTCTGTCTCCCGATCAACAAAAATGAATCGCACATTCAGAGCACACACACACCAGATATGCTCTTTATTATTCCATGTGCACCAGTCATACTCAAACACCATCATCACAGTGTCAAAGATTCTCTGTCTGAATCTCGTTGTCCAGTCACGACGTCCAGCAGCGTCGTTCGTTGGTCAGTTCCCGACCAAATCTGTAAATAACAACTAACACAAATACATAGGCACATCGGAGTAGACTTTGCAGTCAAGGATCGACCCTACGACAGCAAATCGAACCTCCGCAACTAGCTGGTGCTAGTAACAACAGAATAGAACAGACATATTATTTGTAACTGAAAATCGGAAGTTTGCACTCCGGCAAAAATCCAAGAATCCGCCGCAGATTCACGAACAGTCTTTCCTTTATCCAGCATATACTTCACGTGCCGTTCATCGATGTAAACATCGGCTGCAAGATCAGGGAAACATAAACGTAACAGGAACATCTCCCACCCGAGCTCGATTAGAGTGCGAGGAACCGTTAACCACCACGGTTATAGAGTGACGTACTTCACAATACTAACAAGGAACTTCGGCTTACATAAGAACCCCGCCCATCGCTAACTCGTAGCGATAGCTCGATCAGGTGCGATTCCATTCCTCCAGGAACCTCGGCTTACCACCCCGCCCATACGCTAACTCGTAGCGATAGCTCGAACAGGTGCGAGTACATCCCCGACACACGGTCATTTGACCAGAAACAGGACTTCGACTTAAAGGAACCCCGCCCATCACTAACTCGTAGTGATAGCTAGAACAGGTGCGACTAACGTCCTCGAGGAGACCCGACTTACGACCACCCCGCCCGATCGTTACCTACAACGTCAGCCTGCCAGGTGCGAGTAATTCCACCATCAGTTAAATCTCGGCTTAATCACCCCGCCCATCGCTAACTGGTAGCGATAGCTCGAGCAGGTGCGAGTATCCCAATCACGCATCACTCTACCCGTATCTCGTACCACTTGCGATACCACCATCCTCATAGGCACTCTGTCTCTTACCCGAGCTCCACTCAACCCGAAGCTGAGGGACCTTAAGGAGAGAAAAGTTACCAACTCGGTCCCTGTCCTGGGAATATCCGTTGTTCCCACCATCACCGTCTGATAGTGATTCTACTCAACAAGAGTTATTCGCGAATTGCGTGGACAGTCCCACCACAATGAAGTGGTCAGCAAATCAAACGAAATTCAAAGGAACTTGACCAGTATCAAGGAACAATCGCCATCACGCGAGTACAAAAAAACGCAGGGCGCGTTCTCAATACGATCAGGTACCACTTTAACCCGTAACTGAAAAAGGCTACATCAAAAGGACATCAAGCACAAAGTCCACCGGCAATATATAAAACCCACCACATTGAAGCGGTGTCGAGACCCAGTTCAAGTCTCGCAACCCACAAGTACCACTGTGGCGTTCAACAAAAGGAAACCAGCAAATGTAAACAGAAATCTTTCTCGACCCCATCCAGAAACACATCGCCATTACGCGATGGTTTTGGCTAGTCATCCATTGGAGACTGACTACCACTTCGTCGACTGGGACTTTCGACGGTATTGTCCCTCATGGACGTAGGTAAACCTCCGAGGTGTTCACGTATTGACGGAAACCTCCGACACACCCTCTCAAGAACGAGGTCAAGAGAGGAGTCACTGTCATCCTCTTCATCCTTAAGCCAACTGTCCCCGCTCATCACAGGCCAGATCTTGTCCTCAGCCTGCTGCTTCCGCTCCACCAACATGTCTTTGTCCAAAGCGTTCCTGGTGTTTACTTTTTCCGCCGGCCGTACCGTGGGTCCAACCACGTCTTTTTCCAAATCGCACCAGCTGTTACCCTTTACCTCCGGCAGTACCGTGGGTACCACCTCTCTCATCACAGCATACTTGGCGTCTTTATCCGAAGCGTTCCAGGTGTTTACTTTTACCTCCGGCCGTACCGTGGGTCCAACCACGTCTTTTTCCAAAGCGTTCCAGGTGTTAACTTTTACCTCCGGCCGTACCGTGGGTCCAACCACGTCTTTTTCCAAAGCGTTCCAGGTGTTAACGTTTTCCTCCGGCAGTACCGTGGGTCCAACCACGTCTTTTTCCAAAGCGTTCCAGGTGTTAACGTTTTCCTCCGGCAGTACCGTGGGTTGACGTGTCGTTCCTATCCTTGACGGGATCTGTCGACCATACTCAGCCTTCTGTGTCATCAGATTCTTAGTGACTTGTAATACTGTCACGCGTTCCAACAGACATTCAGTATTTCTGCTCACCGTGGTGTCCTTGTTTCCCACGTTCACCATCCTGACCCAAACCATTGACTCTTTTCCAGGTATCAGGGTTCGCCCAACTACCAATCCCTTGGATAATTCCTTAGGAGTAGTTACCCAGTCCTCGGTGTCCACTCGCAGATGCGGATACACCACTGCAACCAGTACATCCATTTCACATCTGGCCGGTATTACTGTGTCGTGTCGGATCATAATTTTCCTGCACCTGAGTTCTGCAGATGTAGTTTTCAGCGGTACGTTCAGTTCACCCAGGCGAACACAATGACCAGCGAAGTTCCAGCTCGCCTGATTGGCTTCGAGCCACGACAGCCCCAAGATGACTTCCGTCACTTGGTCCGTCACCAGACAAGGCAGCGGAAAGGATTTCCTGCCAATGTGAATGGTCAACATGGCTTCACCTTCCACTCGGATCTCGCTCCCGTTCGCAGCTAGCAGTCGTTGCTCTGACGGTACTACTTTACTCCCTGGCACGAAGCATTTAGGCACCAGCGACATCTCGCTGCCTGAGTCAAGAAGACATTGACGTCTTACTCCATTCAAGCGTGTGACGATGTACGCCATACTGCTTCCTTTCACCAGTCGGTTTTGTGACGGTTCCGGGAAAGGTTCAGTGCTCACTGGATCTTCAGCAGCTTCTGTTCTCAGCTGCGGACAATTCCTGCGGATATGTCCTCTTTTGTGGCACAGGAAACATTCGCGTTTGTCGGTCCACCAACCACCTGGTTGAAATCCTTGCCTCTGGAACGGTCCATTGTTTGTCCGGTCCGAACGATTCCATCGCTCGTAGGGTCTATTCGCAACAAACCCCGACTCTGACTTCGGTTTGAGCTGACCGAGTTCCTTGGTCAGAGTCTCAATTTGACGTTCCAGGTCGACCATTCGCTGATCTTGTGGATCCCCGACTACCGGAGTCGTTTTATCGAACTTGGTAGCTTTCACTCTACCATGTCTCTGTTCCACGTTACCACCAGACGTTGACTGACGACCGTATGCTTCCAATCGGACAGCATGTTTGTACGCGGTCTCAAGATCAACCGGTTCTCTTTCGCGTACTTTCTGAGCCAAGTCTTGATTCGTCAAAGCGTCAATGAAGGCATCACAAGCGATCGACTCTACGACGTCATTTGTCGGTCCAGGATATGCGAGGACCATCAATCGCCTGATCTCCTGCACAACATTGCTCAACGTCTCAGACTGACCCTGTCGATATGTCCGTAGCTTGGTTCGGAAGAGATTCGTTTGATTCTCTGAACCATACCTCGCCTTTAACTTTTCCACCAGACCCTGCCAAGACACGTTCTGCTGGGCACCCATGTCCCACAACAATTGTGACGCCGGCCCTGTGAGAGCACACATGAGCTGATCAGATTTTTCCCTGTCGCTCCAATTGTTGCATCTGGCGCAGACTTCAAACTTGGCGAGAAAAGCAGCGATCGCTGTCTTCCCGTCATACTTTTCAAGTTTAATCCGGATCCCACGGTCTACTGGAACTCTGGTTCTCGTCTGACTGGCAGAACGTTGACGTGTCCTGTCGTCAGCGGAACTCCGTCGAGGTGAATCGCTATCATCGCTCGATTCATCCTCTGCCCCGATCCGTGATCCGACTCGTTGTTTCACACGAGTGTTATCCTGTCCTCTGGCAACTCCTCTATCTCTGTGTCCTCTGGCCTTTACGGGAGACCGGATACTTTCACCCGACGAATTGCTATCATCGTCTGGCACTACTGCCACACGTCGTTGTCCTTGGTCTTTCTTCTTTAGAATAGACCGACTTGACGACGGTTCAGTACGCTGTGTCGGCACCGTGATTTTCACTTTACGTTTTGCCCGACGACGATGACTTCCATCATTCGTCTTTGTTCTCTGCTCATCCGGGTCAGTCTGTGTGGATGCATCGTCAGATGACACCACTTTTCCCTTCACCCTGACCTCCGGCGGCACCAAACGTCTGACTGTCCGAGGCTCACCATGACCTGACGTTGACACTTTCCGCTCCGGTATTTCATGCAGTCTTTTCGTGTCTTTACTGACTTTGTTTTGTTTCGCTTTTTCAGGAAGTCTTACCATCGGCTGTGGCGACGACTCCTGCCTCCGTTCACGAGAAGCTGACAAGGCCTGCACTTGCTGAGTGAGCAGAGTCAAACATTCCCGGAGGACTGACAGTTCATTCTTCACGTCGACATCCACACCATTCCCTGAGACGCTCTCAATCGTCTCCAGTCGAGGAACATGCCTGCGAGATGCACCAGCACTTCGACTCGACCTTTCTTTCACGGAGAGTACCTCCACACATCGCTCAGGTAGCCGATATGCGTTCCTGTCAGGATCAGATGGGACTACACGTTCAGAAAACATGAGTCTGCTGTCCCGAACAGCTTCCGAAACTCGTGGAACCGATCGGAGCCAATGCTCAACACCAGCAACAGAAGAAGAAGTCTTAAAACGGTCGCGAACCAATTCAGCTTCAACTTCTAGATCAACAAACTCCCTTGAGTCACCAGTAGCGAGATCAAAAGGCACAGCTACATCAGATTGAGCAAAACCACCAGCTACGTTCAAATCAGGCCAACAAATTTTTGGACGAGCGCCAAAGTACTCACAATCAGGTCGAGAAACATTCATGGAAAGATTCCCGGTTGAAAAGTCAACATTCAAAGGCGGAAAAGGGCCAGTGCGTACCTCAGAAGTTTTGACCCCACTTCTGGTACCACTTTGTGGCGTCCGACCCTCAACAGACAACGCCTGCGCCGCTTCTCTCTTGCCCTCGGCCGCAAGCGCCTCTGTATGACCGGGTCGGTCTTTCTCGGTGGCCCCTGCACCATCAAGAGTCTCTGACAGCCTAAGACCCGAGAGACCCGCGCTCTTACCAGGATTGCCTGGATCTCCCGAGTCGCTGTCTGCGCCGTGCGCGCCGTTGTCACTTTCACTGACGGTCAAAGAAGCCCCTGATACCGACGCCTGCGACCGGGTGTGCAGCGCCGTATCGTCGGACCCGCTCTCTGCCGAGCCCGCGGTCGCCGAGTAGGCGACGTCCTGAGATGGAGGATGGCCGACTCCCAACACAGGGTCCGTTGTCCCACCGGCAGAGCGGCCTCGCCGTGCGCCACCCGTCGCGCCTTCGGTCTTTGTCTTCTTGCCCTGTTCGTCTTTACTCTTGCGCACCATGCTGCACTTGGCGGCCACTGAGCCCTCGCCACCAACGGGGACTACTGAGCGCATGCCCTGTCCCGTCGCCCACAGTGACTGAAACCATGACCATTCCAGCGGCCCGAGGCCGAGGATGCGCCACGACCGATTTCCCATTTCGGTAACCAAGACTTTCACGGAGAGACGGCTCACGCTGCTCACACCGCCGGGCCGAGTCAAGCTGAAGCCCGGGGAGCGATAGAGACCGGCAGCGGCCGAAACTCCCAACTTTGCACTTAGCCTGTCAACGGAACACGCGCCGCTACCGTGTCCAAGTCACGCGGCGCGCTTCCCGAGTGCTCGCCTCACTCGTCCACCAGCCAACGGCAACAGCCGCCTTTACCGAGACCTGCCTTCTCGGACGCTCGGAAGAGCGTCGTGGTGGTTGCTGGTCGGTTGTGCGAAAACGGAGGTAAAAATAAAAGACCTGGCGGTCTTGGGGGAACAGGTATCGGGAAGCCCCGTCTCCGAAGAGACTTATTTATTTCTGTATATTCTACTGGCGCCGTTCGCCCTAACTCAACAGTTACGGACCTCAGGTAAAAACCCTTCAATAACACTTGGTCTTTACTCTCAGAATTTACTCTGCTTCCCACGCTCCTAGTTTGCCAAAGCTACAAACTATCCTCTACCCGAGGGGAGCAACAACTCTCTACTGTACCACTTTAACTCTGATCAAAACCCCAAAACTTGGTGCCCCTGCTTTACTAAATCGAGCGTATATCACCGAGGCGTCGGCTTCATGCGCCCCGTGGAGTCACCACTCGCCACCCGTAACCTTCGCGTTACGCTCAAAAGACTCTCAACGATCGCTAAGACAGCAAGATCGTGAATGCAACACGTAGATTCCCTGGCAGGAAGGAGCCCAACCCAAGTCCTGCAGAATCACCAACACGTGTAGCCAAACAGTAACCGGATACTTCACCAGGGGATTTCACCCTATACAATGTAACACTTCCGCAGACCAACGGAGCTGCGGCGTCTCCGGCCTTGTAACCGTACCCCTGAAACAGAAGATTGAACCCCTAGAGATCGATGACTGAGTAACGAACCCGACAGATCGTCCACCTGAGCTCTCACAACTGCGTATATCAGGATCGCCCAATCATGTTCAAATGGCTACAGCCAATCCTGTTGAGACAGTAGAACACAACCGATTTAACTATGAACGAATTCACGAACACAGTACGTATGGAGTAGTCGGCAACTACTCCACGTTATAAGCAACGCACCGTGTGGCAGGCTTTATTCCACCGGCAACACGCTATGCTTTGGCTTAAACGTGGACATCGGTCTTCCGTATACAATGACCGAAACCTAAATTTTAACGAAACCGGTTTCAGTTTCTTTTCTACCAAGCCAAAAGGCTACCTAACGAGAGTCAGGGTTACTCCCGCCTTTTACCCACAAGTTATATTTTACGTGTACTTGTCTTGTGGCCTGTCCGCCACAGTTTCAATAATAATTAATACATATCCTACCAGCATTTTATTTATTTCTCAATTTAATTCTAATTTAATTGCAAATTTAGAAGTTAAACTCAAAGTTTAGCCAATTCAGAATTTTCATGCATGATTTTCTTCGCTCAGTGTCTGAGCGGTAGGTTACGTGCCGCTCTTTCTAAAAATCTGTCCAGACAGTGTAAAGGAAGTGTAACTGGTGTGTAATGTATTGTTACACTACGTTTACTAAATACACAAGCTATGTAAACTACGGGACAAGATACGCGTAAGATAGTAAGTTCATCATGACTGCACGTTCAGTGTCCAGGTATCGAATGCGACTGTGATAGTGTCAGTGTCCTGTTCGCATCGGACGGGTGGCTATGGGCGTGGCCTAATGCCAATGTCCAATAGCGATCTAGATAGACACGTCACATCTCCCTTCTTTACGAATGTCTATTTTATCTATTTTGCTACTCCCAATCTGTATGCCTAAGCTGATAGCCTATATGTTATATGGCATAAGCAGAAATATCTATAGGTTCACTACTCCCAGTCAGTTATATAATGTCACCCTAAACCCACTAGCCTAATCCTACCCCTACATCTTCCCTTTTTGAATGCCAATGAAATCAAAGGCCTACTCCATGTATTTATTTAATCTACAAAGTCCCTTGAAGTCTCTGGTGAAAGTCTCTTGTGAAAGTCTCTCGAATGGGCTTCCTTGCTTTTCGCCATAGGAGTGTGATGACAGATGAACAGTTGGACTAATGACTGTCTGGCATTGGCTCTTCGGACGCCAGTTTTACGAGCGGGGTGGTGGTGTAGGGCGCCTTCGTTTGTAGCGCAGACGAAAGGGAGCGTAGAAGATGGTGTACCCCAACGGGCGGTCGGTGATGTGGCTTGACTGGGTTCAACGGTCGTGCAGCTGTTGGCAAGTTTACGAGTGGCGGCGGAGGAGGTTGTTTCGGTTTCAGCGCTGACGATGACGGTGGTGGGGCATGAGGAGGGTGTTTTCGTTGCTGCTCATGCATACGATCGGAGCGTAGAAGCAATAGACGGTGGGGGCCCAACGGGCGGTCGGTATGGCGAGTTTACGAGTGGTATCGGAGTAGGGTGTTGGAGGAGGGTGTTGTCGGGGGTGTACTGTCGACTTCAATGGCTCAACGGTTTTCGGATATCAGGTGCACTGGTCAGCGAACCCACTGAACTTCGCCGGTTCAAAGCTTTGTCCGTCGACTTGTAGAATCTCCAAACAGAGCGTTCTTTGTAGACTGATACACTTATGGGTGTCGGCATGACGGTGGTGGGGAGGAGATGAGGGTCAGTCGTAGCCCTCATGGATGGAGTTAATGACATTCGCAGAATCGTGCATCTGATTAATGCCGGTTATCAGGTGTCGCTATGTCTATGTCGAGGTGGACCCGAGAGGGATGGGGAGTCTGGTCGTTAATTGATACCAGCCCTGATACCAGCTAACGCTTTGGTGGTATCTGGATGAGAAGACAGATTTCCTTGTTGGCAAGATGGACGCCATTTTCCAAGACACAACTGTCATGGCGTTTCGCCAGTTCACAATACTGTAACTGCCGTAAAGCGTTCCACATGTTTAGAGCAACTTACTGCCGTACGAATTCCACGTAGGCTTAACTGCTATGGTGCTTTGTAGGTTCACAAAATCTGACTAGTTTACAAGCAGTCCACTTTATTACAGCAACTTTACTGTCTTCAGAATTCCACTGGTTGACAATAATTCTACTGGCTTATACTGCTTTCCGTAGGTGTATACCCTACATAATATCTTACTGCCATTCCGTAGGTTTACACCCTACAATAGTATACTCTTAACTGGCATTTAGCCTTATATCGGTTTACACCCGAAATTCTTACCATAATCTCACTGGCATTTAGCCTTGTATCGGTTTACACCCGAAATTCTTACAATAATCTCAACTGGCATTCAGCCTTCAATAGGTTAACACCCTACATATACAATAATCTTCACTGGCATTCAGCCTTCAGTAGGTTTACACCCTACATATACAATAATCTCAACTGGCATTCAGCCTTCAATAGGTTTACAAATAATCTATCTTCAGCCTTCCGCTGGATACAAATAATCTATCTTCTTATGGCATCTACACGCACATAAGGCCTACCTCAAAGTTTCTGGGATTCCTCGAATTCCAGGTTTCGATACGCTGCGAAGATCCTGATCGTGAAAGGAGTGTCCGCTGCTGGCTAAGATAGAGCGTTGATTTTCCGTAGCCTACGTCTGCAGTTCCGATCGGTCGACCACACGAAGAGTACAATACCGCTGCTGGGCGTATCTCTTGGCGTCGACTGAGCTGGAGTAGGCCGCTGCTGGCTAAGATATAGAGCGTTGATTTCCCGTACTGGTACGTTTGCAGTTCCGATCGGTCTACCCCACGAAGAGTACAATACCGCTGCTGGGCGTATCTCTTGGCGTCGACTGAGAACGCGGACACTGCTCCAGATATCAAATGTGTTCCACAGTATTTTCAGTGCGATTCTCGCTGCTGCCTTGACCGTGGAACCCACATTCAGTTGGTAGTTGGGATAGCATCCGCAACTGCACCACACTGAACTGGTCATTCGATAGAGCGTAGATTCAGTCTCTGACACCATGTAAAGGAAGTGTAACTGGTGTGTAATGTATTGTTACACTACGTTTACTAAATACACAAGCTATGTAAACTACGGGACAAGATACGCGTAAGATAGTAAGTTCATCATGACTGCACGTTCAGTGTCCAGGTATCGAATGCGACTGTGATAGTGTCAGTGTCCTGTTCGCATCGGACGGGTGGCTATGGGCGTGGCCTAATGCCAACGTCCAATAGCGATCTAGATAGACACGTCACAGACAGGCTTGTAATTGAGTTTACTCATCTTTCAAATGCTTCAAACACATTGTTTATATTTCGAATGTTATACTACGTTCGAAAATTTACCAATCTACATCTAGTAATAGGCCTACTTGATCAGCGTTTGCTTGATTATCGCTCACCATATTGAAATATAAACAGAAATAAGCAAGAAACCATGCTGTGACGAATAGAAGCTGACAGAAGCTGTTAGCCTACAGACAATAGACATAGGCCCTATAAATAGTGTATTCAGAATGAATTTATATTTTTGAATGCGAAGTCTGGAATAATGTAAAGTACTTACAAAACTATATAAAAAGTTAACAAATGGGACAGACATTTGGATAAATTTTGGACAACTATTTGGATATTTCATAATTTCACATGAATAAATTGATAATTACAATTTATTTTAACTCTGCTCCACGTACCGGCGCTCAGCTCAGTACTCCGCAGGGTCGGATTTAAGCATGGGCTACACGGGCTCCAGCCCATGGGCCCCTACCATTTAGGGGTCCCCACCAGTTGAAGTTTTATTATTTTTAAATTAAGGAATGAATCGTAAGTGTATTGCCACGGGCCTAATCAGTGAGTGGTTTTTGAATTGACCACTATCTGCACTCGTTGATATTGCTCACCAGTCACCATGGCAGTAGGGCTTTAAGCAGCAATGTATGGCATCCTCAACACCTGCTGTTGACAGATTATATTCCTTTTAACTCAAGCTATGACAGCCCGTTGGTGTAGACATATACTGTCAGTGCATGTCAGAGGTGTTCTCTGGACTAGTCGGTATACGCAGCAGACAACGAACAGATCGAGACAGTCAGTGTTCTGAGCTCCACCCCTCCCACGTGTATCAAGTTGCTGCAGACAGTGTGGTATTCTGTCTAACGCTGTAGCACTCCAGTGCCACGGCTGGTATTTTGACCTTGAGTGACACAATGCCCACATCTGTAGCAGTGGACGGCGACATGTTTACTGTCATTGCTCTGCTGTCAGTATCTTTTAGACCCCAGTCTTATATAGACTCTACCTTCATAATATGCATGGTTTATAAGGTCACAGATGGAGTTTGCAAATCAGTAGACTATTATTTAATATAATTTGAAGAGTCTAAATGATTTCAACCGACAGTCATGATTCATGAACCGAATTGTAAATCGGCATGAGGGCACTATAGGCTATAATAGGCATGTAGGCCTAGCGGACTAGAAGCTGTTGCTCTGCTCAAGTTTTGGTTTGTTTTCTATCTAATCTTTAATCATGTGGGCCTATAAGTGAAATATTAGTAATGGAGAACTCCTCAACTGTGCGAAAAAGCTTGTAGCAGTTGTGGTGACGACCTCGATGAAAGCCTTGGCAACGAACAACGAGCAGTTCTCTTATCTTTGTCAAAATGCTTAAAGACGAAATTGGAAGAACATGCCTTGGCAAAAGTTAGTAGTAGTTCATGTACCAAGTAGGTTACTCGACAAAGATGTTAATTGAAAATTCATTTTTAAATGTGCAAATTATGTTAAGAATGTACTTGGTGCTCATGGTCACAAACTGTAGTGCTGAATGCTCGTTTTCCAGGATGAAGATTATTGAGACACATGTGAGACGTATAAGTTATACCCACCTTGCAGTGTTGAGTTATAGAGTCATATTCTGTGCCAACTCTATTTTAATCAGCTAATTGATGACTTTGTCAATAGAAAAGGGTGCAAATTCCCTAATGACCCTACTCAAATTTAGACTCAACTGTAGACCTAACCGAGCTATTTAACTGTATAGGCCTATAGTCAGGCTATCTGCTTTATTTTGGAGGTCTCACATGTCACTATTTTTACTTTCTTTCTTTGTCTCATTACCTTTTTAAAAACTGGACAAGAAGCTGCTTAACTTTTATCCTTTAACTTTGAATTTGAGAAATGATTTAGACACTTTATCTATCAGCAAATGATCTTTTCAATTTGTCTTCATTTATGTATTTAAAAATTATTGACCATAAGTTAACAATTTAAACATTGCTTTTAGCATTGTTTGTATGTATGTCGTATACGTGTGGGTTTGTTCCTGTCCAATACTGTGCATCAAAATCAACATATCCGTTGCAGAAAAGGGCCCACGATAACGGGCGCCCATGTGCCCCCCACCACTCTAAATCCGGCCCTGGTACTCCGCGGACCACCAATTTGAGAACCACTGATCTAGGGCGTATTGGTCAACGGCTATGGACGGCCGATTATTATAAATGTTCGTAAAAGTTAAATGCATAAAAATTCGTCAAAAAGTCTTGAAAACAGTTTAACATCTGGGTTCTACTGTAGAGGTTTTAATGAAACTTAATGTCCATCAAAGTACTTTAGCCACTGTTTAACGTAATATTAAAGACGGCCTGCTTTTAAAATGTTGTTCAGGAAGCTGGCGATGGACATACGTATCGGTGATGCCTTTGAAGTGCATCCTCTGATGCTTTCTTCCACGTGTGATTTTCTATTAGTCCCCTTTCGTTTGCTAATTTGAAAGGAATGTTTCGATTTCAAAGTTCAAGCCTTGCGCAAACAAATGTGGTTGGGGCAGAATACGAGTTTCAAAGGAATGTTCCGAACCCCTCGAGCGTTACAATAGCGAAGTTGAACAGATACGCAAACAAAGGCGGCAATGATGTGCGCGGTTTTGAAAATTGCGGTTTTGTGTGCGCAGTTTTGTGCGCGCGGTTTTGTCAGCGCGGTTATGATAGTAAACCGGCTCCAGGGTACCAATTAAGTCCACCGCTACACCGCCACGTCCCACGCGCTTTCTGACTAGGAACATAAATCAAATTGATAATAGTAAGTAGGTAAGTAATTATAGCATTTATCACTCCATTTGCAAACGCACAATGGGACATTGACAAATAATGCAATATAGGCCTAGCACATAGAAGTAAGAATAAAGTATAGGCTAGTAGGCCTAATAGGTCTATGCATGAAAAAAGAATGTAAAAACAAATGTCGATAAGTGTAAACCATTCTAGTACCGGTAGTGAAGCTAGCTCTTGCGAGGTTAGAACGTGGAGTTTCAAGGTTCTGTGAACAACACTGAACGTGGACGCACTGTGATTCATGAACTGGACGGAGTAAATCCATGGTTAGCCAAAACAGCGGGAAATAGGGCGCGGTCGGCTTTGACGCAAAACTCCGAGTTGGAGGGCAAAAAGTCAAGCTTTAGGGGCCGTCCATAAAGTAGGCCTATATCACGCTATTTTTGACCATTTTAACCTCCCTCCCCCTGTCACAAATCTCGGACACTTCCCCTAAAGTACGTCACACTTTCGATTTTTTTTAACCTAACCCTCTAAACCCTAGGGTACTATCCCTAATCCCTCTGATAGTGATGACGTGTGTCCCTAAACGCTTTGATAGTGACGGGAAATCAACTTTTATCCCGGGTTTTAGACACGCTGGCCGGCCCGGGTCGGATTTTAGGTAGGCTACTAAGAACCAGTGATTCCGTTAAGGTCTGAATTCTTGGAGTCATGGACGCATCACATCAAAAAAATTGGAGTCCACACCAAATGGATAAGAGTCATGGACTCCACACCCATCCATTTTTGGAGTCCCATCGGGCCATAGTAGGCCAAATGTAAAAATTCCGAACTTCTTATATTACAGGCGACAAAGGGGCCCAACCATATTAGGCCTATTATTACGTAACCTACCAAAAATTCCTATTTTTGACCCTCTCATTCTGTTGCAACTCGTACATTTTGCGAACAGTCACATGCATAAGTAAAAATTAGCTCTAACCCTCCTTCGTTTACAAAAGTTCATTTAGGTTATATAGCTAAAGTCAGCTATAAAGTTCATTTAACCGTTGGCTATTTTCTGTGTGTTAAAATCTGAAGTTGTTGATACCAATACAGAAAATACCAAGTCATAAACTCATAAATTACAGCCAGCTTCTCCAGAGGTAGAGTGAATTGTAATGAAATAATTATAGGCCTGTATCGTGGAATCGTGAAAGATCAAGTAGGCCATAGCCTATATATATAGGGCTATAGCCTAAGCCAATGATAAGTAGACCCTATAGAAGGTTTTAGTTTTTAAATTTTCAGAACAAATTAACAGCCATTTAGAAGCAAAAGCTGGTGTCAGAGCACAATCAGATTGCATCATATTGCATTAATATTGACTGGAGAGCGCCTCTGAGAGGGCTTCGTGTAGAGGCGTTATGTAACTTATTGGAATGAATGAATGAAGGCAGAGCCTGAGAGAGCTAAAATGCGGAGCTAAAATGCGATCATCGTTAGCAATGACATCATTTAAAAAATAAACAGGGAAATTTTTAGGACACTATTATAGCCTATAACTAGTACCAATCTTCCCGACGATAATACATTTTATACTTTTCAAGAAAAAATATTTTAGCATTGTTGTACTTCTTTTAATTGTTTTGATTTTATGATATATATCCGACGACGGTCAGTAAACTTTTAAGCCAGCTCATGGGAACGGTTGAACGCTATAATATTGCTGACATGTCAATGGCTTAGGTATAGGCCTGCATGTAGGCTATATAGACTTTTTGCAAAAGGGCGTGGCCTATGTGGTCGGCCATATTGGTGTACAGCTGTGAACTGTTGTCAACGTAGGCTACACGCCGTTACACGGTGAATTTTTAGTTGATGGAATAAAGTTATCATCATAGGCCTATTGATCTATCCATAGGCCTATACCTTAATAGATATAGCGGTCTAAACACCATCCAGCATGGATCGACCCGAATCCCTGAAGCGAATTTCGGCCGGAGTCCAAATCTGCTATAATTAACAAGTAGGCATAGGTCTATGCTTTTTGCTGCTTTACGGACTGTAAATAACTGGGCTTCTTCCACCGTACATAGGGCTGCCAACCGTCCCGGATTCACCGGGACAGTCCTGGAATTGGCCCTGTGCGTCCCGTGTCTCGGACTGATCCCAAATTGTCCCGGAATTTGCTGTTAAGACCCACATTCCACAATATTGTTCTTATTTTGCACACTAAACTTAATAGATTGTTCGATGAATTTGACGTTGTTGGCTGAACATCAAATGTTGGACAGCGCTGGTTTGAAGTCTTCAAAACTTTACAAACCTCTGATAGGCCTACTCAGTATAGCATATTTTGTCCTTCGTAGGCCTATATTATCTCATTCCGTTTTTTGCGAGAGAGCGTTCAGCATTATGGACGGCCTGTTGTCTAGCAATTGCAATTAGCCTAAACCTAGCTGAGCATCGACCTTGTAAAAGAGGAACTGTCAATAGGCCTAAGCATAAATTTTTACATGACATGTGCTATTTTCTACGACTTTGTGACCAGTGTTCTGGAACTGCTTAAAGCTCAGCAGAAGTAAATCGTTTGGGCTAAGTTCTGCTGTCCGGCAGCCGACCTAATAATTTCATAAAATTGACATTAAATTTTGTAATCTGCATGCACGATGTCGCTTATAATTTTGTACGTTAACTTTCAACATCGCTCGTGCTGGGCTCATAAGTCTGCTTACTCTGGTATAGGGCCTAGGCTACGTAGACCCAAGTTACTGGAACTTACATTTATTTAAAAAATCTCTTCTTGACGTCGATTCTAATCCTAAATTTAGGCTACTTGTCTTCTGGCAATTTATCTACAAAATTATTAACTAGGCTTACTCTTTTTGTAGATTTTAGGTTAGATCGTATAATTGGACTGACACAGCGCATTTGCTACATTAGGCCTATTTTGCTTGCGATAGATTGCATGTCTCTGGCTGTAGTTTTTAGCCGCCGATGCTCTTCTCACGTTAACCTAGACATTCAAGCTTGTGTACTTTGGACTTCTCTAATTGAATCTTTATCTCTGTCAGTAAGTTTGCCGCAGATAAAACAGTAAAAACACAGAAAATCATTTGTATAATAAGCGCCATTCGCATACGTATCCAATGTCAACAAGCATTGCCTGCGAACCAATATGGCGCAGGCCATTATGCAAATGAGCCGTTACGTCATTAAGCAAGGGGTAAATACGCCACTCACTTACAAAGAAATGAAATAGTCATAAATAGGTCATTGCATAAATTATTCACCACTAACCAATCAGTTAATACGCAATGCATAAGCTTAAACTGAGACCAGTGGCGTAGGCAAGGGGGGGTTTCGGGGGTTAAAACCCCCCCATTGGCTCCGGAAAAAAGATTTTTTAAGGTTATTTTTTCATTTAAGTAAGAAAAAATAGCAAAAAACAGGGTTTCCGGCCATAAACCCCCCCCATGAAAAATTCCTGGCTACGCCACTGACTGAGACAGCTACACATATATGGATCCCACGGTATTTCTTATTGGTGTCCCATGTACGCACCGTTAATTTATTTGTGAGTCCATTCACAACTTCAGTGCGTCCATGGACGCACCGCCTTTTATTTTTGTGCGTCCGGCGTCAAAATTTGTGCGTCCGGGACGCACGGAAACGGAATCACTGCTAAGAACCGCTAGTGGATATTAAAGAACTTGCGGATCAATTCTGACAAAACACGTGAAATTGCTATTATCAGACACAACAAGAGCTCACTCTCAACCCATCCATCCATCTCTGGAATTTCCCGTACAAAATCTATCAAGGCATTGGGAGTTCTTATTGGAGAGAAATTAACAGTTACAGACCACATCAACAAGATTATCTGCTCTGGTACTGCCTCACTCTATGCTATCAGAACCCTCAAGCATAGGCGTACGAGACGGGGGTCCAGGGGGGGCAAATGCCCCCCCAAATTTCGGGCAAGTCTGTTTTTTCGGGCAAGCAGACCTGGGAAAATATTAACCAAACTTTTTGAAGTTCAACGTTCATTAGTACACAACATTATCTCCCAGTTCCATCTTGCCCGAATCGAGTTAGATATTAGCTCACAACAACCATGGTCAGCAGAAATTCCCGAAAAAGTTCTGAATTCACAGTATAATTTTATAAATAAGCTTAATGGCGAGAATCACAGCAAATTCAAGAGCCGAAATTTGCTCGAAAATCTTGCCCGAATCGAGTTAGATATTAACTTACAACAACCATTGATAGCAGAAATTCCCGAAAAATTCTGAATTCACAGTATAATTTTATAAATAAGCTTAATGGCGAGAATCGAAACAAATTCATGAGCCGAAATTTGCCCGAAAATCTTGCCCGAATCGAGTTAGATATTAGCTCGCAACAACTATGGATGGCAGAAATTCCGGAAAAGTTCTGGATTCACGGTAAATAATGGCTAGAGTCGCAACAAATTCAAGAGCCGGAATTTGACCGAAAATTGCGACTAGGCTATTCGTGGCATTTGGGGAAATTCACAGCATGCAAGCTATAGGTGCAACAGAACACGGATTTCACTGCCTGAATGACATCGAAATTTCTACTGGTCATGAGGCAAAATAGAGACGATAATCCTGCGATCATCAACATTGAACGTGCAGATCTTGGTCTGCTCTCTGAAAATTTACAATCTTTTCCTACTTGTCAAGTGTGCGGGATCAGGGTGTTGCACTTGATAACTCACTTATATTACGGGAAGGATAATACCTTAACTGAGCAAATTTTCAAAAGCACACTATTAAGGTGTCTCAGGATCCTTCGCTGTTCTGTCTCCACCCATTGGCTTCCTCTCCGTGCTCACATACAATCTAAATTCCTCACTCTGATCTTCAAGGCTCAGCGGGGTTTTGCCCCAAATATCTGACCGACGTTATACTAAGGCCTCACTCAGCTTCCTCCAACCGTCCACTTCGTTCATCAAACAGACTTCGCCCTTGCTTCCTCCTCGTAGAACTGCTATGGCTCAGTCTCGATCATTTGCCACAATTGATCCTTCTCTTTGTAATGAGCTTTCACCTTGCGTTCGCTCTATAAGCTTACACTTTCTGTGGCAATCTCTCTTCTTCATTCTCTCACCTTAAAACCTGCCTCTTCGAGTGCGGTTTTTGCGCCCTATTAGCGCATCTGAACGGTTCACCCTACTGAGGCGCTTTGTAGATGATTAGATACAATACAAAATAATCTACAATTATGAATTTAATAAGTTGCTCGTTTGAAGTTTGAACTGGTTAAGCGTCAGGATTATATACATAGGCTGCATCATAAATTTGCATATATGCCTAAAATTAGGCTACCCTAATAATATAATATAAAAGTCCCTATAATATGGCCGGGTCCCGGTGTATTTGCCCTTTGTCCCCGGGTGTGGGTGCAAGAACAGAGATGGCTATGTGTGCACGACGTCAATTATTCCGGGTTTAATTTTTCGGGCAAAAGTAAAAATTTTGCCCCCCCACTGCTGAAATGTCCCGTACGCCTATGCCCTCAAGGCTCATGGGTAGGGTGTCCCAAAAAAACTTTTTCTTGAAATTCTTAAGTCTCACCAGTCAAAAGGTTTCCTATGGAGATGATTATATTTGTGTAATTTTTTAAAATAATTTTTAGGGGTCCCCCTAGGAGCCCCTAATTTTGACCATAGCGTACAATGATATTCGTGTGCAAATATGTCAATATACGAGGCAACATTATTCAAACCACATATATTTAGATGGTTTTGCACAAAGTATGATATGTCCTACAATGTAGTTGCTGAAAATTTTTTATACTGTATTGCTCTCAGACTGGTTTTGCAGTTAATTGACTGAAATTTGACAAAATTTCTGTATGCACTGACTTTCATATAATATTAGAGTTTGGAATATTATTTAACCATTATAGACTACTATAATAATTCGAGCAGTTATTCAAAACATAGTTTACTTTGAGATGGTATATTGATACACAGTACCAAATGTGAGAGTCACACGTTTGGTCCAATCAGTAGTTAACTACATCTGAAGAAGTGACTCAAGTGAGTTATGATTGCAATTTGGGAAGTCCTTTCAATGTTTTTCAACAGCTTGTATTAAGAACTGTTTTTGATTTTTCATTTTTTGTGGCATGAAATGTCTGTACACATGCCAAGTTATTCACGATTACAATGGCTTAATTGTACGATTTCACAGATGGTCAACTAGCAGCAGGACTCACTAGAAAGCTGTCGTCAATGCCGGTAGTCTGGAAAAAGCTTTGAGAGATAGGCCTATATACTATTATATAGCTCTGGTAAAGTTGTGGAGGAAACTTGACCAATTGAGATCCGTTCGGGGACATGTGTAGTATGAGATTTGCATCCTTGTGAGGTGTTGAGAGATCGGAAAACAATGCAATAGTTGCATGCTCCGGACTGAAGTACCAAGAATGGCATTGCATTGCTTTAAGTGCAGTAATACTGAGACCAGGATAATCGTATACGCTTGTAATCTTCTAATTAACAGGATGCAACTAAATGGAGCATCAGCTGCAGATCGGACAGTGCATGTAGGCTTAGACTGATACAACAAAAATGCTTAAAGCGTTTTAATACATGTGAATCATCATCTATTAAACAGATGACAGTCTCGTTTCCATAGAACAGCAACTCCATTTGCCTTGAGTAATAGAACGACCTTGGACATAGGCTACAACCAAGGGCGGATACAGAAATTTTCGAAGGGGGGGGCCAAAATTTTGGGTGCTGCCGGTAAAAAAAATTTTTTTGACCGCCGAAAAAACTGATGACCTTTTTTTTTTTTTAGTCGGAAAATTTTTCGGGGAAAAAATACTTTTCGAAACCAAATGGAGGCCACGTCCCATGCAATTTTTAAATGGGTGGGGCCATGGCCGGATTGGCCCCCACCCCTAAATCCGCCCTTGGCTACAACGTACTCTATCTGAAGAGCATCAAGCTTGCAAATACCAGTGGTATTTGGTAATCCAACTCACCATCAACTCAGCAAATGTAAAGAATTCATGGAAATCCTCCAGAGGATGACGCTTTGTGATGCAATAAGCAATTAAGCATGTTTTAAAGTCCTCATCTAACAATAATCATGTTTTGGGATTTGTTGCTGCAGAACCTGACATTTGTTTAACTTTAATTTGAACCAGATTTCATCAAACATCTTGAAAAACAGAATATCTGGCCGTTTGGATGGTCAAAGACATGTATAGAAGGCATTGGAAAGCATCATCGCAAAGATAGTACAAGTTCTCATATAGATCGCCTACTAACCAAACTTTGTCAGTGCTTCAGTTTTACTGTGACTTGCCATGACAATAAAATTAACCAATATTGTAATATATAAACTATGTAACCGTGAACCCATTATTGCATTATGTAACAGACTGTAGTGAAAAGGAAATATCAAAAGTCCGAAATTTGTTTTGCGCACTTAACGAAATGGCTGCTCCACACATGCAAACCCACGAGACAGCAGCTCTGCAGAAAATTATATACATATATACTATATAGCATATACATATATATATATAGCAGATATATATTTTTTATATATGTGGTGCACTTATTCATAATGAAAATGGTGTTGGGCTGCAAAAAAACCCAGGTTCACAAAATAATGTATGAGTGATATTGATAATGATAGCGGCAAACCACAATGTATTTTTTTATTTTGTAGCCCTTAGGGGGACCCCTAAATGTCCTTGAAAAAATTTGAAATTTGTTCCCTAACGTTATCTTCCAACAATGATACTTTTTGGCTGGTGAGACTTAGCATTTTCAAAAATAACCTCAAATTGGGACACCCTACTCATGGGGTATCCATACAAGAGCTACAAACTATTACTAGAGCTACTATCATATCTAGTTATGTATGCCTCCTGCAAGTTATGTCTCCTGCATGGTGGGTCTTGCTAGTGGATTGGACAAATCCCGTCTTGAGGGCCTCATGAACAAACTTAGACGAGCCAGTTACAATCCACTTACAGCAGAAACTTTAACACAAGAGGCTGACAAGGTGCTTGTCAAAGCTGTTCAGGGAAATGAACTTCATGTCCTCCATAACCTCTTTCCGCTACAACGTTATCCTTATCCATTATATAACGTTAGAGAAAGGGCTCACAATTTCATCCTCCCCAATAAAGACTCATTAAACTTTATCCCAAGAATGTTATTCAAAAACATGTACTAACTGTTTTGACCATAAGCTTTAAGCAGCCATATTGTTAATTTTGCTAATGTAAACCTACAGCGTTCTGTCTGTTGTTTATTGAATTAAACACACACACACACACACACACCACACACACACAGAAACACTCATTCGAATCGTCGCCATCGTCCGTAATATAAAAAAATGACTGAAGCGGATCGAATGAGCAGGATTCCCCTTTGACATTTTGTCATTTAACTAAGTTACATCAGCCTAGCATAGACACTTACATAAATTTGATCTTAAATTATCATTCGCGGTGCAGCATTTGCTTTTCCCGCCATAAAAAAAGTACATCGCACTGAAATACAATTATAATGACTAATTTATCTCATGTAACATTTTTATTTGTATTCCTAGAAAGAAATGCTATACAGAAAACTTCCTTGCGGATAAATTTTGCTGTTTTATATTTCTTTGTAGCTGTGATGGTTCTGGAGTTATTGTCAAAACACAGAATTTAGGTCGCCATTTTCCAAGATGGTGGCTCGAGCACAGCTCAGATTTATGGAGACTTTTGGTATTTTCGTCAGTGGGGTGTACTTAACAACTCTGCCAAGTCTCTAACTTGCAAAAATTTGTTGAGTCGATTTTCCTGAAATTCTTCCACTAAAATAGGCCTATTCAACCCTAGCTAAGAAAAAAAACCCTAGGATCCCTGGCCACCATGGTCCCATGCAGTGTGAGAATTGTGGAAAAATAACTGGGGGGGTTGGACCATTATCCACTTGGAATTGGGGTGTAAAAAAACATACTTTAACATGTGGCTCTAAGAAAGACTGGGGGGGTCGAAACCCCCCAACCCCCCGGCAATTCTCACCCTGGTCCCATGTGAACGTCTCTTTTCCGTATCTGGCTATGTTGCTTAAGCAATTGGCAAAATCATTAATTTAATAATCGAATGTGTTAGTTTCACCTTTATGTGCTAGTTGAACCCTTAGTTTCACTTTATGGGAGTTGATGTCGTTGTAAAGGTAGGCCTATAGCTGAAACTAAAAGGAAACTAGACAACTTTTTGGCAGCACTGGCTGATTTGAATTGTTTACTGTTTAGTGTTTAATCGATTAATTCTGTTACACAAAACTGTTAAGAAATTAAGAGGAATAACAATTAACAAACATTATTAATCAAGAATTCATTATTTTACTTTTAGGTTTATAAGGTTCTATCAACTGTTTTATAACAAGCTTAGCAAGTAAACAGCAGTGGCGGTGCCAGGATTTCAGTTTTGAGGGGCTGATTCCTCGCGGAGGAAATTTTCCAATTTCATCCGCCAAAATTTCTTTCTAACAACCTCTTTTTTAGTCATCCGGTCGAAAATCGTAGAAATATTTCAGTTTTGCATGCCAAAAAACCCTGGATGACCTTTTTTTAAGGGGGGCTTAGCCTTTTACAGGGGGGGCTTAGCCGCCTAGCCCCCCATAGCGCCACCACTGGTAAAAACAGCTATGTCAGGCAATGTGAAAAATGCTGATTAACATGCCGTTAATTTCGATTAAAAATTTTAATCATGGGATTAATCGCGATTAAATATTTTAATCGAACAACAGCTCTACAATAAACTGATTGCACAAAAAATATTTCAGCCCTCTTGCTCGTTTCATGGCCGAGTCTAAAACAGTCTAAACTTGGTGGATCATGCCATTTTCTCGCGGTTCGCTTTTTGATCATTAACTTCAAAAAATTAATATCTTGGTAAAATTTTAAGATATTCTGCTCAAATTTTCACTGTTATTCCTTATATTGCATGTAGTTTATGCACAAAAATCCAAACGGATGTAACGGCAAATTGCTATTTTTGCTGGTTGATTTGACATGGAATGACCCTCCTACTTCACATCATTTGTTAGCTGCATGGGATTATGTGAGCCACCAATTAATTATCCCTCTTACTTCTGAGACAGACTGAAGAGCAAGATGGCTGTGACAAGTTTTTTTCCCCCGAATACTTCTGGACAGTCTTGGGGAGCCACCCCCAGTGCTCTCACTACCCGTAACGCGCTAGACATTATGCGGCAATTTCTTCAAGGCCGCCTGTCAACCATAATTAGGAAGTAATTAAGGCTAGCAAAATGAGAGTAGAAATATAAATTTGTACTAAACATCTGTTACTTCCCTGAGCACTGTATAGAAACCAAACGCAACTAAGCCGAATTCAATATTAATCACAAATTTATCTTGTATCATAATTCTTCTGCAGAGCAACCACATTAAAATTTCAACTGATTTTCATGTTTCTTATATTTCTCTGAATGTTCAACGTCTTTGATAAAGATCTAGAAACTGCAAGAGTGACTGAGACGGTGACGTATCTACTTCACATTGATCTCAACAGACTTGAAGTCTGGGCTGCTGTGGAAGTAGAGCACATGAGCCTTCTTCATCTGAGATAGAAAAACACAGACAATTATAAAAAGAAAGTATTGAACCAAGTTCGCTTTCAGGCCGTGAATAATGCGATATGCAATTTCTGAACGATGGTTTCCTCAAGAACATCGTCCATTAAAGAATCGTGCGAGTTTGGAAAGCATTCCACGTTTCTAATTAAATAAAAGAGGTTTAGAACCTAGTTTGCTTACGTAGAAGTTACTCAATTTTGGCAAATTTTTACACAAACAAATAAAGATCATTATTTGTTGCCACTGTTGCAAGATATGACTTGGTGATTCTGTTAAAACTTGCGTTTAATGGTGGTCAGGCTAGTTTTGTCAAGATAACGATTACAAAGATGACTGCATCTCTGTTCAGACTTAGGCCTAAACCTCTCACCTACGTTACTACGTTCAGCAGTGATGTCTAAGCTTATAAAATTATACATACTAATTGAATTACTAATAATCACTGTAAGGTTGTGTGAGGACAAAACACATTTAAGACAACTGACACTAGCTTCAAACTTCCAGTGCATTTTCAAAAGCTGCTGTATTGGAGCAAAATATCTAAAAAAATCTTTTTTTCTCAACTTCTCGCGGGTGAGCACAAGGGTTCCCCTTGTGCTCACCCGCAGGAACCCTTGAGTTCCGTGGAAACCACTTTGGGAAACGCTGAAGGCAGCAATCACAATGCAAATAAAGAGTCGAGACCAAATAATTTTCTAAAAGTATTTATAGTAGCATTTAAATATGTGCTAAGTATTCAATTATTTTTCATTAATACTCAATATTCTGTATACCAAGCAGTTTGGGTTCACATAAAATCATTCCTTTATCTATGCCATCTTGGAAGCAATTTATGAACTATCTAATATATACTCCAGCCATGTCAGTTCATAAAACAATTCATTTGCATTATGCCAGCTCAAGTTAAAATTAGACATTATGCCAGCTCAAGTTAAAATTAGACGAGTTTGTATGTCAACTTTATGAGGGATCTCACACAAAGTAATCTTCCAATGTAACTGTTCCATTTATTGGAGACGAAGTCTGCAAACGTCGATTAAATCAAATGTATTTTAACTTGGATGCCTCTGAATGTCTGAATCGAAAACGATACTTTGCAATCTTCAATTCAGTGCTCTTGCTCCTAACGGAATTGCTCAGCAAGTTTGCAAACCAACGGATGGTGAAAGAAAATAAGTAGATGTTATGCAAATACATTATCTTTAAAAGTCTTCTCTGTAATTCTTTAATTGGACACTAATTGTTATTTTGTTATAGTGCATCCTTACGCCATAATGCCATATATATATATATATATATATATATTGAAATACTTCAATCAATTGACAAAAATACTAGGTAACCTTCCAAAATTACGCGTTTTTGTCTTACAAGTGCGCTTTTGACGGGGTTGATTTCACTACGCGCTTTCGTCAGTGCACATTTAACAGCGCGCTTTTGTTGGCATGCTTTTGTTATGGAGCCAAAACATTTTTATGCCATAATGGCATATATTGAAATACTTCAATCAATTGACTTATGACAAACACTTCATAGAGGCAATATACAGCATTAGTCATCACTTACCACATAAAAAGTAGCAAACAGAGAAACAACAGAGGCACCAAGCAGAATGTTCCATTTGGCATTCCGTTTGCTGTAATATTCTTGCCATGGCCCAGTAGGCACAGGCATATCATTCAAGGTCACACGATGTTCCCGTGCAACTTCCAATGGAGACTTATGATGCCCATGGTCATAGCTCATACAAGCAACTGAAATGGAGAAAAAACAATTATGAAACAGAGCAGGCAGACAGAAAAAGGCAGCATAAAAAAGATAACAGGTGGCAGCAGTTCACAAAAAGGAAGACAAAAGTTTGCTGGACAAGACAGAGGTCAAATCAACCCACATCAGAGTAAGGGATACCAACAGTAAGAGAAATGGGCACACAGAAGTGTGCTGCAGGACATACAACAAGCGACATCAAGATTCATTCATTCATTTCTAAAATTTATACAGTGCCTCTTCAAGAAACCTACTCAGAGGCACTCCCAGCCCAGCCCCAGCTAAAAAGTAGGATTTGAGAATCTTAAAAAAATGCAGGGGAATTTAGCCTAGGCATAAGTCACAAGGTTAGTGGGAGGCCATTCCAGATAGCGGGACCCACAACAGAAAAGGTTTGGCGCTGTCTGATAGAAGTGCGAGCTCACGGAACCAAAAGCTCACCCGGTGCCTCATAGTGAAGAGCTAGATGGGTTAAGGTCGGAGACAGGTCAACAAAGGCTAGAAAAGTACGATGAAGCACAAGAAAGACGGCATCGACAAACAAGTGCAGCAACTCGGCAGGAGATGTGCTGTGAAACAGGGAGCCAATGAAGAACGTCACGCATATAAGCAGAGACAGAGGCATATTATTTTAGGAATGCGGCCAATGAGGCGAGCAGCAGACGGAAGAACTCATTTAAGACGCCCAATTAGTCCAAGTGGCAGACACACAAGTACCGAACTGCAGTGATCAATTCTACTAGTGACAAAGGCATGCAACAATGGCTAAGCCGGGAATTGTTAAGTCGGTATAGCGTTCTCATGAGCGTTCCTGGCTTAAAAAGTAGGCTAATGACCGTCCTCGGATAGGTCATAAATTCAAGAAAACTAATAGAAAATGCAAGAATATTTTCCTTGAAAAGTATAAATTATCGTCGGGTAGATTGTCACTGGTTAGGCTATAGGCTAGTGCCCAAAAATTTCCCTTTTTATTTTGAAATGATGTCCTTGTTAGCAGCAATCGCATTTTCGCTCTCTCGGGTTCTATATTCATTCATTCATTTCAAGAAGTTATATAGCGCCTCTTCCAGAAGCCCTCTCATAGGCACTCTCCAGTCAATATTAATGCAATATGATGCAATCTGACATATGCACTTACTACAGCTGTTGCTCCTAAATTGCTGTTACTTTGTTCTCAAATTAAAAAACTGAAAACTTATACTTAACGTTAGCTTATAGCCTATTTGACCTTTGATGCAGTCACGATGAAGGCCTATATTTCATTCCAATTTACCTCTGGATAAGCTGGTTAAGGCCAATATTTTATGATTTTATTACTTGGTATTTTCTGTATTGGTATATATAGGCTACGACTACAAATGCTTAACCAAAAAATAGCAGCCAACAGCAAAATGCGGTAGAATAAATGTTTTATAGCTGACTTTAGCTAAATTAACTTTTGTAAACGCATGGGCGGAGACTTGCGGAGGACTCGGAGGCCGAAAAGGCGGCCAAAGATTTTGAGCGGATGAATGCCTGAGACGCTGACGAAAATTTTCCAGCTTTTTTCCAGGAAAAATTTCTGAGGACCTTTTTTAGTCATTCGTCCGAAATGTCGATGGAAAAACCTAATTTCCTTTGCCAAAAATTTGATGACTTTTTTTAAGTCATCACCTCGTCTCGTTTGTTGTTCACCATGTGCTTTACGAAGTGTGTAGATGATGACATAACACTTGCTGATTACCGATTGGGGGGACTGGGGCCGTCCCCACCACATCCATTGAGGGGACTGTCCACTTTCTGTCACCCCTACGTTTCCGCCCATGTGTAAACGGGGGAGAGGCCAATCTAATTTGCATGCACGCATGTGGGGGTTCGCAAAATGTACGAGTTGCAACAGGATGAGCGGGTCAAAAATACGATTTTTACGTAGGTTATAATAATAATGCTCTCTGTCGCCTAAACAGAAGAAGTTTGGAATTTTTTACATTTAGCATACTATGGCCCTATGGGACTCCAAAAATGGATGGATGTGGAGTCCATGACTCTTAACCTTTGGCGTGGACTCCAACTTTTTTTATGTCATGCGTCCATGACTCCAAGAATTCAGATCTTAATGGGATCACTGGTTAGGTCTAATAGAACGCCGAACTGAATATATATATATATTCATTGTACAACTAATTGAGTTTAGTGTGCAAAATAAGAACATTTTCGAAAGTAGATCCCACAGCAAATTCCACCACAATTTGGGATCAATCCGGGACACGGGATGCACAAGGTCGATTCCGGGACTGTCCCGGCGAATTCGGGACGGTTGGCAGTCATACATTTATGCTTTACATTTACGCTTACTACCTCGGAATAATTTGCCTGCTTTCTACAAGTTGCTCAAGACCTATATTTTTAGCTGTGACTGGACTGGGAGCGCCTCTGAGTAGGCTTCTTGAAGGGGCGCTATATAAGTTTTCGGAATGAATGAATGAATACATAACAACGGTAATCTATGGCTTCAGCATTCCAAATTATTCTCCACTGCATGGGTCTTAGTGTTGGCCGAACACAAGTTGGAGTTATGAAAAGAATTCTTGCCAAATAGAAGTCGGATCGATAAAAAATTTATTGAAATAGAAGTTGGATTGATGAAAAAATAACTGTTGCTCAAACAGAACCTGGTACGTTGTTGAAACGTAGGATGTACGATTGTACGTTGTTGAAACGATTTCTTGTCGAAGTGGACGTTGGATTGATGACAGAATCATTGAAAAGGTAAAGTCAATAATGCTACATTGGGCGAATAATTTAGACACTAAAGCGATACATTACCCCGTAGGGCCGTAACAACTAACAACCAAAGTTCAGGATTTTCACGAATTTTCATAATTTCATGATGTGAATGATACTTTTCCAATAGTTGGGAGTTTCGCGACATTTGCCTCTACTTCTCTTCATACCTCCAAGGTCATGAGCGTAAAAAGTGACAACGTTGGCGTTGACTTAAAAACCCGTTAACAATGGTTTACAAACCAGTAGATTTGGAGATCTGAGTCACGCTTCTGAAAAGAGGCGTAAACTTCAACGCCATTTGTCTTTTTCGAAATAATTCAGTAACTCGACGCACGCTGAAGTCGTTCCCCAAACACCAGTACCAATGGCAAGCTGCAAGGACCAATGATCTCGACTATAAAGCGCAGAGGCAGAGTCCGAAGAGAGTGCAACTTCCGCTTCGGGCTGAAAAGTTAAACTATACACAGGAAACAACTTGAAAGAACGTTAAAAAAAGTCTGTGGAGATTTACGTGAAACAGTGTTGCGTGTCAATAAAAATTAACTGAAACTGTCTCTGCGGGTATTGAAAATGTTGTGACCTATTGCTAAATTTTTAGTGTTTAAATTATTAAAAGAATCAATTATGTGATCACTGATTCGTTAGGCTCATTGGTTTTATTCATAGAGATGCATAATATATTTAAATAATTTACGTTTTTCTCTTCTTCTTCTTAGTTTAATTTTCGGTTATTGTTATTTTCGATTGATTTTTCACAAATCAATTTAAGTTTTCTTAGGGCGGCCGGACGATGGCCCCGGTCAATCCAGACAAGGTGTTCTGGTAGGCAACTGCGTTGAAGCGTTGAATCGCTTTGGAACAGATATCTTGTTTCACGTAAATCTCCAGAGATCCTTGACAGCCGGTGTCACGCAATAGATTATCACCCGTATTAATTGTATCCCCCAAATTAAAAAAAGTTGAAAAACCGCTTCCTCGTGTATTTTTTGGGGCAAATTAATTTTCATCTGTTTTGTTTTGAACAATGACACTAACAGGTATGTTTATTCCTACTAGATAATTTGTTTTGCACTGTTTTTTTTAGAGCACTTAAAACATTTAAAACACTTAATAAATTCGAGTTGCCTTTATCTGATCATTGCTTAGGACACTTAAAACAATTAGAGTCACTTAAAATTTTTATTACAGCATACATTTTTTTTATTATGCGCATTTTTCAAAAAAGGGGATAGAATGGTTTATCCCCCGGATATATTATAGACCGGTTAATTCCATCCGGGGGATAGCTTAATTCATCCCCGCGGATAGCTTTCAGAGGGATACTCCGTTTCGTGTCACCGGCGACCGATCTCGGACACAAACACGAAACCAGTGGCATAGCCAGGATTTTTCATGGGGGGGGAATATTTTTTATGGCTGGCCGGATACGCTTTCTGAAACCAGCCCAACAGTATTACAGTAAATAAAAAAGGGAATAAAGTAACAAAGGGAATAAATTAAGAAAAACAATTGTTACTACAAGCAATTGTTTTTTCTTCTTATTTATGTGGATAAATAACCTTTAAAAATCTTTTTCCCTAGACCAATGGGGGGTTTAACCCCCGAAACCCCATGGCTACGCCACTGGGCGAAACCCTGGTTGTTAATGGGGTCCATTGTTTCCCATGAGCGGCGCTAGGGGGCTAAGCCCATCCCAAAAGGCCATCCATTCTCCCCCATGTAAAAATAAAAATTTCCTTGCTCAGCCCCCCTAAAAACTGAAAACCATATGCAGGAGATTCGGCCGAATGACTAAAAAAAGTCGTCAGAAATTTTTGCCGCTGGAAATGCATAATTTTCCGCGGGAGTTCAGCCCCCCAAAACTGAAATCCTGGCGCCGCCACTGTTGTTTCCACGGCTAACGGGACGAAAAGGTATGTCCTTTGAGGGTCCAAATATATTATTATTATTGATTGAATTTATTGTGGAATTTTTGCACCGTGTTGTATAGGCCTACACGAGGTTTCCTGCGTAGTGTATGCTTGCCTTGCCAGCCTGGTAGCCTACATAGTGACGTTAATTTATACAAACATGAAATTACAGCGTCTTTCTAAATAGATCATTGTTAATGAGATTTAATGATTTAATATAGCCTATTATTGTTAGCGCTCTTGTGGTCAAGGTGGTGACCGGACCGGTTGAAGCTGGGAAATAAGACGCGAGACAGAGTGGCGTCCGACTCCTACGGGCATTGAGCCCAAGGATATTGATTGATTAAGTAAGTAAGTAAGTAAGTATATACTTTAATGGACCGCCTGCAAACGCACTGCGGGAACATCAATCAGTTATGAACAACAATGAATATATATATACACATAACTAAATAATCAATAGGCCTAATAAAGTAAGTGAAAAGGCAGTTAATCTCATTGTTACATAAAGTATGCTAAATAGCAGAATAAACATATCGAGAGTCATTTATATATCATTCGTGTAATAAAGGAGTAGGTAACATTCTTTATAGGAGGCAACAGGCAATTAAGAACATGGCTAGGATTATAAAGCACAGACGAAAAAAGAGAGAAGTCAGCACGGCCACAGAGGTCATCAAAAGACTTCTGGTCTTCAGGCAGATACTTGTGTCGAACCAGTTTACGTATAATTGAGTTAATACGCGCTTTTTGTGCAGTATTAGCCAGGGCTTAAAGTGTGCCTGGACGGTCATGGACGGCGTCCATGCACTTATTTTAAAATCTGAACGCCGTCCTGCCACTTATTGGCCAGCACTGACTGGAAAGGTAAGGGGCGTCCAGGCATTTCGTTTGGAAAGGTAAGGGGCGTCCATGCACTCATTTTTTCACACTTTTAGCACTGGTATTAGCAAAACCATACCATGCAGGAGAAGCAGATTGATTGATTGCTCTTGTAGAGGACTCTGGAAATAAAGTTTATGCTGTCCTTTTGCGGGAGCCGGAAATTATGACGTCGGGGTCGAAGGTTATAAACCGTACTAGTCATTGGGGGAAAATTGGTTGCGAAGGACATGGCAACTGCATGTTCCATAGCTTATGACGGCGCGGAGCAGCGTTACCACTCCTTGGGTTTTTTCCACAAGATCTTGGTTTTTTCGAACCGAACTTGGGAAATGGGATTTCTTCGGAAAGAAATTGGGTTTTTTACTTGGGTTTTTTCCCGACGAAAAACGGAAATTTTTTGACATTTTTTTGCCATTTTCAGGAAATTTTTGGAATTTTGTGGAAAATTTTTGGCATTTTCCGGAAAATTTGTACCGGATGACTAAAAAAAATCAAAATTTTGTCGGACGAGAAATTCTTGGCGTTTTCGAATTTTGGGACGGAAATTCTTGGCATTTTCGAAAGATTTGCTGAACTTGGGTTTTCTTGGGTTTTTTCGCCCCTCCAACTTGGGTTTTTTCATTTTCAGAGTGGCAACGCTGGCGCGGAGCAAGCGCTCGTCAGATTCCTCGAGATCAACCATCTCACCAGCATCGGGCGAGCATCGGGCAGAAATCCCATCCGCTGGATTCGGCGCAAGAAACGATCCAAGCGACAGTGTTTAATCTAGTCCCCCTCCTCGGGGGCCCAGAGGAATGGAGGTTTCTGGGGGGGGGAGACAATTGAGCGTCCGAAGGACGCTCGTGATGCCCTCCCCACCAGAAACTTTTTGAATTTTCACATTGCAATGGCAGCATTTTAAGGGGTCATCTTAACAAAATAGCTGTACTTTTTCAGTGACCCATTAGAAACTTTTTGAATTTCTACATTGCAATGGCAGCATTTTAAGGTGTCGTCTTAACAAAATAGCTGTACATTTCCAGTGACCCATTAGAAACTTTTTGAATTTCCACATTGCAATGGCAGCATTTTAAGGTGTCGTCTTAACAAAATAGCTGTACTTTTTCAGTGACCAATTAGAAACTTTTTGAATTTCCACATTGCAATGGCTGCATTTTAAGGTGTCGTATTAACAAAATAGCTGCAGTTCTTGAGTGACCCATTAGAAAATTTTTGAATTTCTACATTGCAATGGCAGCATTTTAAGGTGTCGTCTTAACAAAACAGCTGTACTTTTTCAGCGGCCCATTAGAAACTTTTTGAATTTCTACATTGCAATGGCAGCATTTTAAGGTGTTGCCTTAACAAAATAGCTGTACTTTTTCAGTGACCCATTAGAAACTTTTTGAATTTCCACATTGCAATGGCAGCATTTTAAGGTGTCGTCTTAACAAAATAGCTGTACTTTTCAGTGACCCATTAGAAACTTTTTGAATTTCCACATTGCAATGGCAGCATTTTAAGGTGTCGTCTTAACAAAATAGCTGTACTTTTTCAGTGACCCATTAGAAACTTTTTGAATTTCCACATTGCAATGGCAGCATTTTAAGGTGTCGTCTTAACAAAATAGCTGTACTTTTCAGTGACCCATTAGAAACTTTTTGAATTTCCACACTGCGATGGCAGCATTTTAAGGTGTCGCCTTAACAAAATAGCTGTACTTTTTCAGTGACCCATTAGAAACTTTTTGAATTTCCACATTGCAATGGCTGCATTTTAAGGGGTCATCTTAACATGATAGTATCATATATCATAGTAGCAAATAATGTCAATATAATCATATAATAATAAATAATATCATGGTATATTATAACACTTTATGTAAAACAATGATGAAAACAGTAACTAAAAACCAATATCATTTTGTCAAATTTTTCTGGGGGAGGAAATGTCAATCCTGGGGGGAACTTTCCCCCCCAGAGACGTCTAGATTAAACACTGTCCAAGCGCGACCGATCTCCTTCCGTTGTAGGCTCCCACCAGGCGGGGGCGGCATACACGAGGCGGGACACTGTAGTACGTGGCCTTTGTTACCACATGTAAGGCGTCAGTAGGCAGGCCATGGGTCCTCAAAACCCTCAAGGCGTAGAGTGAGCGAGAGCATGCCTCAAGCACCTCGTCGACATTAAACACTAAACAATTGAAATCAGCCAGTGCTGCCAAAAGTGTTCTACTTTCCTTTTAGTTTGAGCTAGACCTACCTTTACAACGACATCAACTTCAATAAAGTGAATCTAAGGGTTCAACTAAAACATAAAGGTGAAACTAACATATTCGATCATTAAATTAATGACTTAAGCAAATAAGTTTGTTTACGTTGGTTGATTCAAGTGAGGCTCTTTTTCATTCACAACATAGCCAGATACAGAAAAGAGATGTTCACATGGGACCGTGGTGGCCAGGGATCCCAGGTATTTCCTAGCTAACTTAGCTAGGGCTGGGTATTTGTCCTCCTGTAACTTCCAACACGGCAATGGATTAAGATCTTTCTCAATTTGTCGAACAAGTCTGTATCGTCTACATCGACTACTCAAGTAGTATTAAAGTATCAATCAGCCTGTTCATTTGGCGCTGTATTGTACCACATAAATCCGATATTATGTGGCGTGCAATGGTCATTATAATCAGTATTACATTAACACACGCAAAAAAATTAATCGCAACATTTTTTAATGTGTTAATTGCTCGCGTTAATGGCGATTAATCAACAGCCCTACTTTTAAATTTACACTTGAACAAAGCAAGATTTCAAAACAAGTTTTAATTCTTTATTTACTCATCGCTTATATGGCTGCAAATGCTTACTTAACAAAAGCATCAAGGGTCCATGCAGAGAGCCATTTATATGGAATAAACAACTTTGATGAATGGCACAAGCCAAACACATCCCAAGAAACTAATATCTAGGATGTCTCCCCTGTCTGCAATTAGTTAGTCGGCTGTACAGTGCAGCCACAAGCAAGCCAATCCACAAAACCTGTAAACTAGTTTCAGTCCTCCAAGAAGAAGTAGTTACCACTTCGCTTCTGATCAGTATCCTGAAAAAAACCAAAATAACTTAAATATTTTAATGAATTTCACTTAGTGACAGAAACATAAAGCAGTGGATTAGTCAATGAAAAAGAAAAAATTTGAGATCCATTGCTTTAACACGATCTGTAAATAGATACCACCAAAGAAGTGTTCGTACCACTACTGGACTGCATAGTATTAGAATATGTGGACCGTCGATGTGGAATTCTCTGCCTATTGATCTTACTTGTATAACTACAATGTACCAATTCAAATACAAATTGAAATTATTTCTTTTGGATACTATTGCATAATTGCACAAAATGGTTTTGTTTTGAAGTGCACTACCTACACGTGCACTGTTGTATTCTCTTAACTGTTGTGTTTTTAGTTGTTTTTTTTAGCTTAGTTTAGTTTAGTTTAGTCTGTTTGTTATTTTGTTTTCCCCACTTGTTTAAGTTGCATAACTTACATTCAATGCATTTCGATAAACTTGTAAAATGGAAGAGATTGTTTTACACCTTGATCATATACAACTGTCTATACACATATACTGTTATGCAGAAAGTTGATGATAGATTGATTCTTCGTGTAATTAGGGCAACCCTGTTAGCGGAACCTTACGTTCCTTTGGGCTTAACCCTTTGACATCTATGCATGTGACATTTTCAACTACTGTTTGTTTGTGCTATACTGTATGTATACATACACATGATGATCAATAAAGTATATTGATTGATTGATTAACATTAAAAGTCAGGGCATGACTTTGATAACTCCACTGGGGCACATCCAGACTTGCAGTGTTGTCTACTGATTTGTCAGTGTTGTCTAGGGCTGTCAAAGGGTCCCCGAATGCCGGGTACACGTTCATAGGGTCGCGCCCGGGCCCAAAAATCAATACCCGAACCAAAAAAGCATAATACGTGATAATCATTTAACATCATTAGCAGTGAGAAATTTAACTGATCTCAACAGAGAAAAACATGACATGGTGGAGCATAACACTAAGCCCAAACAGAATGACATTATGTCCAGTCTTTTGTTCTGATGCAACTCTAACTTTGCCAAGCCCCAACTTGCTCCATTAGAATGGTCATATGGCTAAATTTGTCATGTAATGCTGTGCTGCTGTGTTTTCAAGGTTCAGCCTTTTATTCTGGTGCATAAGGAGTAGTGCAGCTCCACCCTTGCAGGTCTGCCTAGGTTCCAGTCACAACAACCTCAGTTCATAATTTAACTGTGCTGTCGGAATCATGGTGAATTCTCGTGTGTTACAAGTTACATGTGAGAGAAGGTGCACAAGCTTCTGGCTGAGACCACATTTAGTTCAAGATCCTCTTCATGGAAAGAGCTAAAGTTGATAGTTTGTGCAGCTACAGAATACATGAGAATGCATGCATTGCATTCCTGTCTCCAGACGTTGAGTTCAGCCATCCACAACGACTTGATGGTTCAGCGCTCCTGTACACGATGTGCTCACATTGCTTTTTCTCATGTATTTGACTACTTTTATAGAACAGACATCCATTAATAATAACATATGTGACCCGTCAAGACAAAATGAGTTGCCAAGCACTTTTTGAGCGACTCTATCCAGCATAGACGGGATCATTGTCTGAAGTGTCCCAACTGCTATCGATCTCCACGCTCGTTAGAGAAGACGTTCGAGCTGATCAACGTTCTTTGGCTCAGGATCTTTTTAGACACTGAGAGATAAAATATTACACAAGTTCTCAATAGGAGAGAGGTTCGGAGAGTTGGGTGGCCAATCCTTCGGCTTTATGTGTGACGGGAGATTGCCATCTATAGCCACTTAGTCGTCGCCTCCAACGAGCGTGGAGATCGATAGCAGTTGGGACACTTCAGACGATGATCCAGTCTATGCTGGATAGAGTCAGTGCTGTCATTAAGCAGAAAGGATATACTGTATGCCAACAGCCTACGTCTGTATGCCCTAGGACCTAGGAAGCAACAGTGTCTTCCGCAAAAAACTGGTCGTCTTTACATTGTTCTTTACATTGTTTTATAAATAATGGCGAAAACAGACCGGATCATAATCAAAATTGTAACAGTATCTTTCATTTGACTGATGTATACACTGCCATAAAATAGCTAAAGTGGTGCCTATACTAAAAAAGGGTGATAAGGACAATGTAATCAATTTCAGACCCATTTCCGTTCTTCCTTCTCCAAGTTCTATGAAAAACTTATGTATAATCAACTCTATGGTTATGTTAAAAACTCTAACATCATTTATCCATCTCAGCATGGTTTTCAACCGGGTCACTCCCCCTACATGGCCTTATTATCTCAAAGGAGACTTCCAGCTGCCAACGCTCAGACTCTGAGAATCAGTCTTTATGCTCTAGCTTTGCTACATATTTTGTTAACAAGATTGATGACCTTAAATGTAAAATTACTAGATGCGCTGTCAATTTAGTATGGAATGATCTCCTGCTTGACTGACTTCTCTGAATCTACCTTTAATGACCTTCCTCCTGTTACCTACTTGGAAGTATATAATCTTCTCAGAAGCTTGGTACCTAAATCATCCCCTATGGACTTTATACCTACACCTTTATTGTTTCTTATTCTGATGTTTTCTCCCACCTTATTGCACACCTGGCCAACTTGTCTTTTGCTGAAGGATGTTTCCCGTCATGTTTTAAGTCTGCTTTAGTTACACACTTGGATTACTGCTCTTCTCTCTACTTTGGCCTTCCTCAGGTTCGTCTGCGTTGTTTGGAGGGGGTCCTGCGGGCGGCTGCTCGCCTGGTGGGTGGTGTCCCTAAGTTTGGCCACATCTCTGATTACATTCGTGATGTCTTACACTGGCTTCCAGTTCAGTCACGCATCCACTTCAGGGTTGCTTCTTTTGCTTGACGCTGTGTCTTGGGCACAGCACCACCTTATCTCTGCGAGTTATTCACTTTGACCTCTACTACTGTAGGTCGCCGATCTCTACGCTCGGCCTCTAGAGGTGACTTTATGGTTCCTTACGCCCGCACTGCCACTGGGCAGAGCAGGGCATTTTCGGTCACTGGCCCCTCTGTTTGGAATGACCTTCCCTCTAACCTGCGTTCCCACCCTCGGAACACGTCGGGCTCATTCTATGGATTGCTTAAGACTTTTCTTTTTGACCGGGCCTGGGTCGGGAGCGCCTCTGAGTAGAGTCCTTGAAGGGGCGCTATATAAATTACATAGATAGATAGATTTGCTTAAAAACCTGACCTAGATTCCAATAATCTGTCTAACCTTCAGACCTATCTCAAACCTAAATAACATTTCCAAGATCCTTGAACGTTTCTTTCTTACTCGCATCAAGAAACACTTAACTTCCTCTCCAAACTTCAGTCCTTTTCAGTCAGCTTATCGTGAAGGCTATTCCACTGAGACTGCCTTGATTATGCTGGACAACATCTTTTCGTCTATTGACAATGGAAAAGCCTGTCTTTCTGTATGTTTTGACCTCAGTGCAGCTTTCGGTACCGTAGACCATCAATTACTTCTTTCTAGACTCACGAAAAGCTTCGGTGTCTCTGGTACTGCTTTAAACTAGTTAGTGTCTTATCTGGGTGACAGGAATCAGCAGGTGGGCATCGGTACTGCTCGGTCTGAATCCACTGTTTGCACTGCAGGAGTTCCACAGGGATCTGTTCTTGGTCCTCTATTATTCACAGTCTTTACCTCCCCAATTAATCGCATAGCTAATCATTTTGGTGTCCAATTACAGCAGTACGCAGACGACACTCAGCTCCATATTGCTCTGTCACACACTGATCAGTCCAGTAAACTTAAACTTGAGGAGTGCCTGTCATCTTTATATGCCTGGTTCTGTTTTAATGGTTTGGCTATAAACCCAAACAAGTCTGAGGCAATTTTGTTCGGGTCACGACAACGCTTGCGTTCTTTTCCTTCACTTTCCAGCATCGACCTCGCAGGCTCCACAGTACCATTATCAGATTCTGTTAAAACTCTTGGGTTACCCTGGACAGTATGCTTACTTTTCGGATGCATGTAACTAACCTTTGTAGATCTTGTTTTTATCACATCAGGGCAATACGCCACATTAGGTCGGCTCTGACTAAGGATATGTCGAAGACTTTAGCTTGCTCCCTTGTCTCCTCTCGCCTTGATTATGCTAATGCAATTTTTGTTGGCATTTCAGACTATGAGCCACATAGGCTGCAACGCATCCAAAATTCCTTAGCTCAGGTTGTGCTGCGTGTCCCACTATGATCAAGTTCTTCAATTTTACTTCATCAGCTGCATTGGCTTCCTGTCAAGTTCAGGATAACATTTAAATTGGCCTGTTTAACCTACAAATCCCTCTCCACCGGAACACCTCCCTACCTTCAGTCACTGCTTACTCCTTACATTCCTCCTCGTTGCCTGCGATCATCAAGCATGGGTCTTTTAGCTGAGCCTCGATGCAGAACTGTTATGGGCTCGCGTGCATTCCATGCCTCTGCTCCCAAAGTATGGAATCTACTTCCACTCTCTCTTCGTTGCTCAAATTCACCCCTACCTTAAAAAACAGTTCAAAACTCACTATTTCTCTTTGGCTTTCCAGCACATGGACCTTTAACTGCATCGTCCTCTGGCGGCTGACTATCCGCGCCTCAGATTCACACTTTGGTGTGACCTTACGCACGTAATAAATTTATGTAATAATAATAATTGAATATGCAGGACATGATTTCAAAGGCTATTGAAATAACGAATACTCAGTGGGAGTCTTCTTCGATCTTGCTAAAGCGTTTGATACTGTAGACCATAATATTTTACTTAAAAAATTAGATTACTATATGGAATTAGGGGGACACAGCTCAGATGGTTTGCTAGCTATTTTGAGAGCTGTACACAAAGAGTTCTCTGTAATGGTGTCCTATCTGAGCTAGAGATGATCAAATATGGAGTTCCCCAAGGTTCCAACCTCGGACCACTTCTCTTCCTTCTTTATATTAATTGACTTGGCCAATGTCTCTCCTACAATGTTTTTCATTCTATTTGCTGATGATACCAGTGATGTGGTCTCGAGACCGCGGTCTTGGTCTCGAGACTGTCTCGAGACCAGAAAATTGCGGTCTTGGTCTTGAATGTGGCGGTCTTGGTCTTGAAGGTCCGGTCTTGGTCTTGGTCTTGAAGGTACGGTCTTGGTCTTGGTCTTGAAGGCCCGGTCTTGGTCTTAAAGATCCGGTTAATGACTTTATTAACTTAAATTACTTGTTCATAGAACTGCAAACGATTAATAAAACCGTTCTGAGCTATTGAGTCAAAAAATTAGAATATCGGTGCTGTTTGTTGGCTGCAAAAATTGACTAAATACATCGATGCAATTGCTCGAGGTAACATTTGTACTTTTGAAAACATTGAGGAGCAAGGATTTGGCGGGCTTTATCACTTGTTGGAAAAGTTTTTTGTGTTCCTGCCACATCTGCTCCAGTCGAGAGAGTTTTCAGCTGCAGCGGTTTGTTCATGAGACCACACCGGGCAAGACTTGGCGACAAAACTTTGTGTGATTTGGTTCTGATAAAATGTAACAAACATCTAATCTAAGATCTACCCGGTAATCTAAGTGATTCAGCCGGTCTTGGTCTTGGAACACTCGGTCTTGGTCTTGGAACACTCGGTCTTGGTCTTGGAACACTCGGTCTTGGTCTTGGAACACTCGGTCTTGGTCTTGGATTTTTGGTCTTGTGCACAACACTGGATGATACCAACGTTTTTTACTCCAATAGCTCATGGCAGACTGTGAACATTGAGCTGTCTAGCATAGCTGCTTGGTTCTCTGCAAATAGACTCACCCTTAAATCAGAAAAAACAACTTTATTTAATTTAAATCCCATAGGAAAATAAACCCCTTTGTTTGCTTATTGATGATGTTTCCATCAATCAAGTTGAGTCGACGAAATTCTTAGGTGTGCATATAGATCAAAATTTGACTGGAAAGTTCACATCAGTGTTGTGCACAAGTCCAAAAATCCAAGACCAAGACCAAGACCAAGACCGGCTGAATCACTTAGATTACCGGGTAGATCTTAGATTAGATGTTTGTTACATTTTATCAGAACCAAATCACACAAAGTTTTGTCGCCAAGTCTTGCCCGGTGTGGTTTCATGAACAAACCGCTGCAGCTGAAAACTCTCTCGACTGGAGCAGATGTGGCAGGAACACAAAAAAACTTTTCCAACAAAGGATAAAGCCCGCCAAATCCTTGCTCCTCAATGTTTTCAAAAGTACAAATGTTACCTCGAGCAATTGCATCGATGTATTTAGTTACTAAGGCACTAGCATCCAGGGATAACTGTGCCTTTACGTTTTCTTGTCTCTTTTTATATGAACCAAATGAAACTGGCATCAAATTTTATTGAAACGAATTTATGATCGAGCCTCGACGCTAAAAAACCAAGACCAAGACCGGGTCTTTAAGACCAAGACCGGGCCTTCAAGACCAAGACCGCCACATTCAAGACCAAGACCAAGACCGCAATTTTCTGGTCTCGAGACTGTTTCGAGACCAAGACCGCGGTCTCGAGACCACATCACTGGTTCACATTAATCAAATTGCATCTAAAATTGCTAAAAATATTGGTATTATTTCCCACATTGTTTATATCTTACCAAAGAAAATTAGAATGAATTTATATTATACTCTCGTCTACCCTTACCTCACGTATTGCAACCTGGTTTGGGCATCGACATACGAATCTAGGCTTCATAAACTAATTAACTTAAAGAAGAAGGCTGTTCGTATAATAGCGGGTATTCGTAAATGGGAATACTGGCCCTTTCTTTAGTGAGCTTTATCTCCTAAAAATAGACCAGATAAAGGATCTCCAAATTTGCAAGTTCTTCTTTCGACTCGAACACGGTCTCCTTCCTTCGGTATTCCAAGGGTACCTCCCTCACGCCTCTGACATCCATTCGCATTTCACTAGGAATTCATCTGCATATCGCCCTGTCAGACCTCAATCTAACACTAGGCGTTTTACTGTTAAATCTTATAGCGCTCAAATATGGAATAAAATACCAATTGATATTCGTCAATCCAGTAGTTTGCAGGTTTTTAAAAAGAGATTTCGTGTTTTTCTTTCCTCCACTAAGTCTACTTACATGTAGTTAAGGTTTTACTTAAGTATATAGTTAAGTTTGTTTCTCTACATGCTATTTATAATTTAAACTTTCTGCAATCTGTCATCACCCAATTTGATTTATTTATTTTTCATTTTTTGCTATCTTGTATAATATTTCTTGGAATTTTTTCTTACTTGGGTAACCCTCCCCAGCGGGATGTCAATCCCTTTAGGGCCCCCTTTGTAGCCAATGCATGCATATTTTTTTGTTTCTGATGTAATCTTGTTTTCTGGTTGCAATAAAGCGAATTGATTGATTGATTGACAAAATATTATAAAGAAATAAGAAGCCGTTACTGAGACAACGCATTTTGCAAACGGTGTCACCCTATATAACAACCATAATCATTTCTGCCCGGTGGACACACGACAAGTTTCAAATTGTATACAAAATGGCTTTGTACAGTGGTCTTATATCTTACGTGTTGTTTAATTTATACAAATAACGAATTAAAAACACCAAAATAAATTAAGATTTAATATTTAACTGATACATTATAAAATGTAGGTTCCGAAAATAAAAAAAGAAGCAAGATCAACAATATTAAGGGTCAACACATTAAAAAGTGAATTGCAGCTTTCAGAATTGTGAGACTTTTCCCGACTCATTTCGTAATGATGGGTCACATATACAACTCTTCCACAAACGGCGCAATAAACACTTGCAAACCATCTTAAGGACACACCAATTCAGATTACCAGGTACTTAGAAAGCCATATTTAGTAGCATCAATGATTCATAGACCCAAATTACAAAAGTTGATAAATATTGAGTAATTGGTTAATCCTTAATGAGATAACTATGTTCATTGTATATCCACCGAATACAACTAAAAGTATCTGGCTGCAATAAAAAATCAAAATATTGATGTGAATATTAGGCCTATCATTCACTCATTCTGTAATAATATAAATGGCATTCAATTTTGAGTACTTTTATATTTTAACAAACGGCAAGAGGCTCTGAAGTCGAATATCCGATTTTCTACAACTAGTACTTGTCAAATGAATAACTTACAGAAAAGGCAATGCGATCTCCACGATATATGGTAATTGTTAGAATTTTATTAAAGCTTTTAAGATTTTCAAGTCCAGGCTACGTTTCATAAGCCATAATTTCTCAAGTGCAAAGTGGCGAGTTGGTAGAAGATCATGCTGGTATAAAGATCAGAAGGACTTGGGTTCTACACACAAGTCCCATATATATATGGTATATGTATGTGCACTTGTTATAGCGCCTCTTCAAGCAATCTACTCAGAGGCGCTCCCGACTACAGAGCGGACACTGCATCGGAATTTCACGCCGAAGCGCTGAGCAATTGCGAGTGAAGGACTTGCACAAGGTCCCTACGCGGCGACTTGAGGTGGATTCAAACCTCGAACCTTCCGGCTTCAAGGTGACGACGCCACCAATACACCATCGCGCCACACAAGCCATAAGCCCCTTGACTCTGCCTTCCAATCTCTATTGTGAAAGGAGCAGGACAGATGCCTTGTAGATTGCCTTGCCTTCAACCGTCCTTGGTACGAGGGTTGGTCGCATTGTAGGCAATTCTTCTCCATCCTATCTTGGCCTCGGTTGCTCTCAACAACTTCTCTGTTGATAAACCCGACCATTCACTCATATTGTCCAACCACCTCCTCCTCGGTCTTCCTCTTGCTCCCGGAACCGTTCCTTGCATAATTTCCTTCTCTAGGCAATCTCCATGTTTCCTCATTATGTGTCCAAAGTATGACATCTTCCTTCCTTTGATAGATTCAAGTAGACTCCTTTCTACACCAGTCGTCTCCAGTACCCAATCATTTGTTTTTTCTCTGTCCATTATATTCCAATTCTCTGTCCATTATATTCCAATGATTTTTCTTATTCCTTTCATTTCAAAAGCCTTTATTCTATCCTCATCACTCCTTTTGATTGTCCAACTCTCACAACCATACATCATCACTGGCCATACATTTCAACGTATGATCACAGAAACAAGTCATTATTAACAGCGTAAAAACTATCACAAAACCACAACAGACAACAAATGTTGAAGTTCTTTTATTTTATTTAAGCACACAAAGTTAAATATATAAAAAATAACAAATTCTATAAAGTATTTGCTAATACTTCTGACGTGATTACGGCCGTCTTTGGCATTGCGTCCTACCCTAGAAACACACCATTGTGGGTGCGACCTGTTTAGCGGAGCGACGTATGTACCGACTTTACAAAAATATTCCATTATGACTCACAGCGACGTTTACAAAGGAGCGACATTTAGTCCGAAAAATACTGTATTCTGAACTCTCTCGACATTACGCCGCCAATTTTTACCTTTCCCGTCTGCTTGCTATACAGTTCAGCTATCAGGTTGATGATGTGCGCTGGATAGCCCATTTCAACCATCGACAGCCATAATTGCCCATGTGACACACAGTCAAATGCCTTCTTAAAATCGACAAAGCTACAACCGCTAGCGGTTGTTGGTGCTCTCTCATCTTTTCCGTTATAATTCTAAGATTCGTCACCTGGTCTCTTGTCCCTTTTCCACACCTAAACCCTGCCTGTACATCCGCCAATTCTGATTCTGTACGTCCTCTTCTTATTCTTTCCAGTATGATCTTTAGTATGATTTTGCTCGTGTGGGAGACCAGTGCTAATTATGGTCCTTGTAGATTGTTATCTATCAAATTTAACTCCTGTAGAACTTGTTATCATCTGTTCTACTACATCATGCAAGCTTACTGCATACTTGTCAGTTTGAATTAATAAGTGAATATTATTATTATTATCATTATTATTATCATTATTATTATTATCATTATTACTAACTTTAACAGAGTTGAGTTTGTTGATTCTCGGCCTGAAGTTGTTGGGATCTCTCCTAAATGTTATGTCAAGTGATTGAAGAAATTTATTCATTCCAGCAAGCAGGTTTTGTGGACTGTGAAGAAAAACAGAAACATCAGTATGATAAATATTTTTATTATTAAATAAACTTGTCAAGTGCTTCACGTCACGTCAAAATGTGAATCTGAGGCATGAAGACAGCTGCCAGAAGAAGATGCAGATAGATATCCAAGGGCTGAGGGACTTGCAGGCCAAACAGGCCAATTTATATGCAGCCCATTGAGCAAAGGTCCGAGATGCACATGAAATCGAATAAGCATAATCAAAGTGAGAGGAGACAAGGGTAAAAGGCTGCGGTTGGTGAGCTTACAGTCCAGGGTTATCCTAACAGTCCAGGGTTATCCTAAGTGTTTTTTGGCAGTATCTGGTAGAGGTACAGAATGCCGGCAAGGTCGATACCATAAGGTGAAGGGAATGCACTGGCGTGACCCATACAAAACTGCCTCCGACTCATCTGGGTTTATGACCAAACCATTGAAACCGAACCATGTATATTATACTAGCAGAATTACCCGGTGTTGCCCGGGAAATTTAGGTTTTTCGCTCCCTGCCACGCCTGACGCCGCTCCCATTCCAACCTTCTCAACCCGCCTTCTTTCATCGGGTCCAACTCGGTCCCACCCTGGTGTGCACAGTGATGCACGTGAAATTGATTTTTCTCCCTAACCCAGCTCCCAAACCGCCCCCGCGGAGTTGGTTCGCCACCCTAGATTTTCCGTCCCACCTCATCTCCAACCCGGGCCTGCAGGGTGGGTTTGTCACCCCTCTGGGGTGGCCAGCGCTTGCCGGTGAATTTTGGTTATTTCGCCTCAATAATGTTTAGACAGATAGTCTACGTACGACACGGTAGGATATTGATTACCGGTATCTGTAGTCATTATTTTGCGAAACCGATCGGCCCTCAGTGAATAATGAGGTTAAGATGTACTGCAAATCGATTGGTGAAAATTAATGGTGTCTTAAATACTGATACATACGACGTGTTAGGATATTATATAACGGTATCTATTGAACAGCGCGCTATAAAATTGGTCTTAAAATTGGCAAAAATGAGGTTAAGAAGTTATGACGTCAGAAATCTATGAGATCGCTGAAAGGGTGATAAAATTTTTGGCCTAAATTTTAAGTTAAATCTCTGGCTGACATTTAAAATGTTCCAAATTCGGGAAAAGGTAAGATTTTGGATCGGGTGCTAAGAAGTTTTTGTAAAGTTTGGGAAAAATCGGTCGCATGGATCAGACGATTTTTGACTACAAATCTAGTTACATTTTCTTCTTTATAGGTTTAGATAGATGAGAGGTACTCTTTGAGTTTTAGTTTACAAGACTAATCAGTGTGCGAAAGAGCAATATTGTGCTGAGTATCATAAGCAATTAAGCATACTGTTGTTACAGTGTTGTAATTGGACTCCAAAGTGATTAGCTATAGGACTGATTGGGGAGGTAAAGACTGTAAATAATAAGAGACCATGTTGAGGACAGATCCCAGTAGCACTCTAACAAACAGCAGGTCCAGCCCGAGCGATACCAACGCCTACCTGCTGAATAAACCTACATGTCATGCATCTAGCAAAATATATAACAAGGCAAATACAATATATATAATATATATTATATATATCTATATAAATAAAAATGTAAAACGCTACCGTTCGACATGAAGGATCTCGGAAAGTTCTTCACCGATTGTTTTCAAAATTTTACCAAAACGTTCCATTCGAACATAAGCGGGTTTGTGTAATGCCTTTTGGGAAAAAGCGCAATCTTTACGACATAAAAAACACAACTTTTATTTCCATTCGATATACGTCGATTGAGTCCAGCTATATCCATTTGAACTTTGACGCATCCGTCCGGCGGCGTCCGCCCATTTTTCGGGCGCATTTTAAAAGGTGTGTCTTTCTCTAGCACAATGTGTAACTGTCGGTTTTTACAAAATCGTCCATTTGCGGCTGTTTCCCGCGCGTCTTTCTAAAGCGCATATTTCTAGGGATGGAGGAAGGGGAGGGACGGAGGGGATGAAACGGGAGGGAGGGATGCAGGGAGGGAGAGAGGAAGGGAGAGATGGAGGGAGAGAAGTAGGGACGGAGGGAGGGGAGGGGAGGGAAGGGCAGGGGAGGAAGGAGAGGGGAACGGGAGGGGAGGGGAAGGGGGAAGGAGAAGGGGAGGGGTAAGGGGAGGGAACCTAGGAAGGGTGGGTTGGACAGTCTTTTCAGCCACAGCAACGCGTGGCCGGGTACAGCTAGTATTATATATAATTTATATATTGCTGAATTCAGCATGTAGTAGGCTACTAAACCAAGTGCAATGACGAGTGCAAGTTTTTCGCAGTCTCAACTTTGGCTTGAACTGTAAATTCTAACAACAGTTCTGGGTTAAGTTAGATTTAGTTTTGATATTTGCTCCTTTTGTTTATGCCAGTCTTTCAACAAATTGAACATTCTGGACATTTAGGAAGATTTATTAGTTCTGAACTACACTTTTAAGGAGGTTTTGCAGGCTTTTACACTGTGTGAGGTTGATCTGCTTAATGTCCACATATGAGATATTTTGCCTGCAACAGTCCAATTAAAACAACATTATAACCTAAAGCTATTCAAGTTCTAGTTGGGGCTTCACTCAAACTTTTGGCATTAAATTGGGTTGTGAAATCTTGCTCAGGGTTGAAATTCAGTTGCCTTGTTTTGAGTAAGCTGGGTGTAACATCAATCACTTACATTTTTAGAATTACTTGGACCAGTACATGTGATTCCACCATTTTTTCGCCGCAGCAAACATTTTGTGTGTATCTCTGACCTGCGCTCAATGGGTCATCTATCAGCAAATCGGACAAGACACACATGTATTATCAGATACCTCTTATGTCTTCTTCATCCAGTCTTTGTATCACAAGCCAATCAACAAATTTCCAGCCGACTAGATCTAAAACTCACTCAACTTGTGGCATAACTTTAGACAAAATCTGAACAAACTTAAAATGATTTAGAACTTTGTCAGCACGTCTAGAATAAAATCTCTCCCCCCACAATTCGATCACATGGCCTCATACTGCTACTCTAACACAGGAATGTTATCAGTGAATCACCACAATTGCAAGGAAACAAGTACCAACACAAGTAAGGAAGTTTAACAGGAATTCGGAAAAATTACTTTGAAGGTCATTTTGTTCACCAGCTTCAACCTGAGCTTCATGCCTCAAAGGAGTTTCTATAGAGGCAAGTCCACTTTTCAACATTGTCTGACAGTAGATGCACTTTTAGGTCATGTTCTACATTCACTTGCTGGCAGTTCTCTATCCTCTATTTACTTGTTGGCATATATCAACCATCAGCATTCACAACCTGTCAACTGCAGTACAGATTTTTGCAGCTCAAAGGCTGCTGACTTACATTTTCCTCGTTCTGTAGTGCCAAGTAGTTTCCTTTTAGAAAGAGGGGTAGGAGGGGGCGCAATAAAACTTTCATTTGCAATAAGAATGACTTTCTCTACATCAACAAGATGAGAGTTGTCGAAGCGGCATTATTATAATCAATGAAAGATTAGTTTAGCACATTTGCATACTGCATATTTAGATATTGATTAACCCCTTCTGTCCCTTATGACGTACGGCGTACGTCATAGAATATTATAGAAACCTGCGTCGTGTTATGTTGATAGGGCGTACTTAGTGTTTGAGTTTTGACACCTGATGATAATGATGATGATGGTGCTCTGCCCGAAGGCAGGTTCATTGGCTTACGCCCCTGGGGATGAGATGAGTGAGGTTGTTTCCCGTTGCCTTCCTCACAGACAATGATAGGTAAGCAACTTGCCCAAGGTCGCTCCGCAGGAGCTTGCGCCTCTGCGTCCCACACGTGCTAGCCCGAGATATCTAAATCTCTAAATGTCAACTCCCAGCCCGGGGCTTGAACCGCAGTCCGTTGCAACCAACAGACGAATGCAGCTCCCGCTTACCGGTGTAGCTAACTAGGCCAGTTTTGACACCTACTGAATGTAAAAACAAGAGAGAAATTATTTTCTGCATAAAATATTATTCTCTGCATATTATTTTCTCAATTTTCTGCATATTATTCTATACTGACAAATGTGGCGCGTTTATTGCATATTCAAGGTCGATAGTAGAGCGTGTAAATACGATGTCACGCATGGGCAGAGTTTGCCAGGGCTAGGGGGCTAAGCCCCCAAGAAGGCTGAGTTTCAGCTTTTTTACCGTGAAAATGGTAACTTTCACGGGCTTAGTCCCTCCCCCCAAGAAGGTCCAGACTCCTAATTTTTCATGGAAAATGGCTTTTTTCACGAGATTTGAATCGAATGACTGAAAAATCACTTTTTGGGCCGCGAAAATTTTGTCCGTGCCGCTCGTTCTGGACCAAGTCTCCGCCCCAACAAAACCCAAGTTATTTTTTAGCTCCCCAAGAACGGAAACCAAACTCCGCCCATGATGTCGCCTAAACCGTTCAGCACAGAAGATGGTGTAAAATTGTTGCTAGAGCCTTCTAGTAGTAATATAGAGCCTTCTTTTGAAATTAGCGACTTTGAAGGTGCCAGTATAGTGGTGCAGAAAGCTATCAAAGTACAGCAGCATCCGCGAAAAGACCTGCTAAAAGGTCGGCGCCCGTCAGACGGCCAGACGATGAATCCCAATGAGCTCCTATTACTATTGGTAGCAGTAGGGCTAACGAGCTTAGCCTACAAGTCTGAACTTATCAATAATTATACAAATTTGCATAATTAAACATGCTAGAAAGTGGGAAATTACGTGTTTAAACTCTTAAATGTTTTTATATAAAATAGAAGTTGCATAAATCTATATCCACGAAATTCGCCAAATCTGCTGAGAAACCTCCAGTAGCTGTAGCGCAGTACTAAAATGTCATGGTACGGAAAGGGTTAAGTAAGTAAAGTATTTTCTTTATTGCTCCATTTGCAAATGCTCATTGGGACATAAAACATCGTTATAATACACTGAAGTAATAACTGGTACTAAAAGGTACAAAGTAATTCACAAGTTGAAAGAAATGACTAAAATATTAGTATATATATAAATTATAAATTACTTACACATTGGCTCTTGTATCGATGGAAGGTTTTCCATCAAACACTATGACACGATCAGCCAGGTATGTAGCCATTATGAAATCATGCTCCACAACAAATGCAGTTTTCTTGGCATGCAAAATGAACCTAAACAACAAATTCATCAGTAATAAAAAACAGATATTATTTTTAACCAGAGAATAATTTGAATCTTTTACAAATAAATTATTTCATACAAAGAATCTAAATAAGTGATACCAAAATATCTCAGGCATTCTCAGCTCTTTTTGTGTACATAAGTCAGTTAATATTTTTAGGAGTCTACATTGATGGTCATTTGACCTGGAAAGAACATATAGATCCCATAGCATAAAGAATTTCAAAAACATGGGAGCAATGGCTCAAACTGCTTACATTTTACACTCCAGTATTAGAATTAAACTTCAGTACCGGCTAGTTCATCCAGACCTCTGTTACTGCAATATAGTATGGGCTTCTACATATGTGGGCCATGGTGGTGTAGTGGTGGCGTCGTTGCCTTGAAGCCGGAAGGTTCGAGGTTCGAATCCACCTCAAGTCGCCACGTAGGGACCTTGAGCAAGTCCTTCACTCGCAATTGCTTGGGCGCTACGGTGTGAAACTCCGATGCAGTGTCCGCGCTGTAGTCGGGAGCACCTCTGAGTAGTGAGCTTGAAGGGGCGCTATAGAAATGGATAAATAAATGAATAAATATGCCACGAGATCACACAGATTAAATGTTTTACAAAAGAGAGCTGTCCATCTGGTTGCAGGCGCTTCATTTGATTATGATATGGCTCTCCCACTGATCACAAGATTGAAAAAAATTGACCAGATCAGGGCTTTTCAAATAGGGGAATTTATGTACCAATTAGACCGAGACCTCCTACTTTCTATTTAAAAAAAACCACTTTGAACTCTCATCTCAGGTCCATTCATATTTCACCCGAAACTCTAGCTTGTATCGCCATAACCTATGCCTGCATGAACGCATGTCTATTCCTTATTAAATCAATTGGAGTAACCACCTGGGAAAACTTCCAAAGGAAATATACTTATCTTCCAGCATATAGGTATTCAAAAAATTAAGCACCTACCTAATGGAAGATACCTAACAGAAAGTAAACGACCATGTCAAACCCACACCGTTCGCCCTTTGTGTGCACTATAGAATAAATCTCTCCTCAGCAGATACGTATTTTCTATTTCTTCATTCTAAATAATCGATAATAATTGAACCTGAGGCACGGCTAGTCAGCCAACAGAGGCAGACAAGCAAGATATCCAAGCAGAAAAAGCGAGGCTTCAGTCACTTTTTGATGGAAGGAGGTCAACTTGAGCTACAAAGCAAGAGCAGAAGCTGATTCCATTCTCTGCGTGCAGAGGCATGGAATGCATGAAAACCCATAACTGCTCTACATCAGGGCTTAGCTAAAGGACCCATACTTAATGATCACAGGCAATGAGGGAAGAATGTCAGGAGTTAGCAGGGTGCTGATGGACTTATAGGACAAACAAACCAATATAAATTTTATCCTGAACTCAACAGGAAGTCAATGGAGCTGATTGAATAAGACTGAAGAACTTGTTCATAGTGTAACATGCAGCACTACATGAACTAAGGAGTCTTGGATGTGTTGCAGCCTAATATTGAGCTCAAGGACTCAGATAACCATAAAATCAATTTAGCATAATCAAGGCGAGAGGGGAACACATATTCTGGAATATGACCAATAAGACAAACAGCGGAGCACAGGACCTGGTCAAGACGTCCTATTAAGCCACATGGATGACCTGCAAAAATTGAGCAGCAATGAGCAACTCTGCTGGTAACAAAGGCATGGACAAGATCCACAGTGGCATCATGGGATATGACCGCAGGACAACACACAACTGACAAAGCTGGTAGCAACAGCTTCATGTGATCAAGCTGACGTGCTGCGAAAGACCATATAATAACCATGACCATAGTTGTTATTGCTTACAGAAACAGTAAAAAAACTTTTTTTTGCACTCAATGGATGTGCAAGCCAACAAACAGCAAAAGGAGTCCCTTCAGGACTGCTGTTCTGCTGTCAGGGTTACTCAAGTACAAGTAAAAAGAAACAGCAGCAGGCTATGCAATTAAGTAAATATGAGAAAATACGTCTCAAATAGTTAACTAAATCCTAAGGAAACACCATAAGTAGGGTTTTTGATTAAGCGCGATTAGCACGTAAAAAGATTTTGCGATTAAAATTTTAACGCATTAATCGTATGTGTTAATTGGATCCGATTAAAATGGAATCAAAGGCACAAAAACTTGTTTTGAAGGCAAAGTTTATTCTTGAAATCAGGATACATTCTTTGCAAATATTCCAAGAAAGAATTAGAGTATTATCATAGCAATTCGTCGCTCAAATATCGCCTGCATGTGAACCAGAGCATGTGTTGTTCGCTAAAGATGAGCCATCGACATCGGCCACTAAAATTGTTTCGACACGCCGTCAGACAACATTTGTTGAACTCCAGTTGGCAACACCAACAGATCCAGGTTTCAAATAATATCTTAAGTGCTTACAGAATGACAAAAGAGACAAGGTTTGGCAAGAGTTGCAACTTCTTGCGAAATATTCTGAACAACTCAATGAGGTTCCATAGGACTATTGTTGATTTAACAAAAGCATGCTTTGAACCGACCAATGTAGGCCTAAACAAACTGGTCTGCCTAAACAATTCTCTGAATAAATAATCAATTTTGATAGTCTAATTTTCACATTTATATCATTGTTAAAGGTGGCTCAAACTAAAAAATAAACGAATTCTGAGCAGTTGTCTTTTTGTCATATAAAAACTGCTAAAAAACAAAATGCAGAAATTTAATGGGCCTAAACCAAAGGTTATTGAAATTGTTGTAATAGAAATAGGGCCAATGTATTTATTCATTTAGGCCTATGCTTCCGTGCGATTCATGCCATAGTGTTACCATTATCCTAAACTCCTCCTAATTTGGCACCTTCCAGCATGCAAAAACAACAAAATTAACTTTTTCTTACTCAATAACAACATTGCTAAAAGAGACTCAATAGGAGGTAATGGCAAGCAGTGAAACTGGGATATTTACCTCTTAATGACTTTAGCAGCATGCAAACGCTGTTCTGAATCAAGATATGCCGATGGTTCGTCTATCAGATACACATCAGCAGGTTTTCCCAGACACAGAGTCAGAGCCACTCTCTGCAGTTCTCCTCCAGACAGATTCAGAACCTTTCAGTAATACAACAGTCAATATGTATATAAATAAGCACTTGTTATTGCAACCCTTCAAGATTTCTACTCAGAGGCACTCCTGACTTCAGTGTGGACACTGAATCAGAGTTTCACACATAAACAACGCATAAATAATTGCAAGTGAAGGACCTGCTCAGGGTCCCTGCGTTTTCCGGCTCCAAAGCACCGAACATACCCCTACACCACCAATGTTTGATACACACTGATCATTGCTCATCTTGTTAATATGTGACCCATCACCACAAAACCAGTCGCAACTTCAAACAAATTTTTAAAAACCTTTTTAGAACTATATAGTAGATGCTTTATTTATCTTTCCAAAATTGTCTGCAGTTTTTATATAATTATGTCACATACAACTGGAGTATAGAATTTTCAATCCAATGGTATACATAAACTGTTAGTGATATAATTAATTATTGACATTCTCCTTAGAAACAGATGTATCTGTTGGACCGATTTAAATTAAATTTGGCAGCCAGGTAGCTTCATCAATTTCAAAGGTACTCCACAAATTTGCAAACTATCCTCCAATTAGAGGATTAAGTTTATTAAGCAAAAAGCGAGAAAAACAAACAAATTGCTTTTAAGTGACCTGACCCAAAGCAAGCAAGGTCATGCGAATATGCTTGCTCAGACCTGACCTGTCAATTATTCCGCCAACCACGGCTCAAGATTTTGTCATGTGCTGGTTTTGTAGCGCAATTCTAAATTTCTTCACCGCTAATCGATCTCTTTCGGGCCAATCTCTAAGCATATTAAATATAAGGTCATATTTTATCAATAGAACAGAAAAAGGGGATTTCCTTGTTCAAAACGAGACCAATCTTGCTTTTCGATTCGACCTCTAACCTAATTAAATATTGCAACAAAAGCAGTGAACTTTGACTGTAATTCTGGCATCTCATCTTGAAGAAGATTTAGGGTTCTCAGTAAAAATTATTTTTTTTATATTTAGACAAATCCAAAATTTTTTTACACGTCATTTGTTATTTCTATTAAATATAGATTTTTTAATTTGTCTTTGCATTAATGTCAATGTTCATTTTGAAATTATGACCGGTTTGAGGTTTTCTCATCATTTTTTTATCAGTTTCGTTCGGTGGCTCTTGGCTGGCTCTGTTCTTACCAACACGGACGCCGACAGATGGTGTTCTACGACGGAGTTTCATCCTCTCTTCGTTCCCTCGTCTGCGGCGTCCCTCAGGGCTCTGTGCTACGTCCACTGCTGTTCCTGCTCTACACGGCCGACGTTGGTGAGCTTGCCGCCAGTCTCGGCTTGAAATCACATTTCTACGCCGATGACTCGCAGCTCTACACGTGGGGCCACCCATCAACCGACGGACAGCAACGAAGCGGATGGAGTTGGGTGTCGAGCGGATCGCCAAATGGATGCGCTCCAACAGACTCCGTCTCAACCCCGAGAAGACGGACTTCCTATGGTGCGCGACCAGTAGACGTGTCCTCATCTCGACACCTGCGAACTCAGTGTCTTCGATCCGACCCGTGACTGCTGTCCGTGACCTTGGCATCATACTTGAATCCGACCTCTCGATGCGGCGTCACGTGGCGCGAACTGTCGGATGCTGCTTCCGTCAGCTCCGCCTCCTGAGGGGCTGCATCAGATGCCTGCCTTTCGAGGCTGCAAAGGCGGCCGTCGCTGCCTTTGTCACCTCTCAGGTTGACCGTTGTAACAGCCTGCTGGTCGGTTCGCCCAAGAGTCTTCTGGCTTGCCTGCATTCAGTCCTCAATGCTGCTGCGAGACTGCTGTGCAACCGGACGAAATATGATCACGTGACGCCGTTACTTCGCGATGTTCTACACCTTGTCTCAATAAAAAAGGTGCAGAATTGTTTTTGTCAGAACTTCGTCAAATTTCCACCAATCTTAATCACTTTTGGCAGGTAGATGGAAAAATGGCTGAAATTTCATGCTATATATAAATTTTCCACTTCACCTGATTCATATCACCGCATTACCTTGTTAAACACAGATGTACCAATTTTTTATATAACGCTTAGATTTTAATACTTCCAACAAACTATCTGACGTCTGAATTAGCACGCAATGAAGTAAATAGCAGAGTTTCTTAATTGTTATCACAGAACTGCTTAAAAGTGTTAGAATTGGTGCTCGAAATGTGCACCGCATGCGCGGACACAAGCGCTAAGACGGTGACGCCACTGGTCGATAGCACCATCAACAATTGACTGGTCAAAGCGCGTCCACTCGTCAAGTAGGAGCGTTTTGAGTTCGTCGACTTTGACTAGTCTGGACCGGTAAACCTTCTCCTGCAGCACACTCCATATGCTATAGTCGACTGGGTTAAGATCTGGTGAATTCGGCAGCCTCAGAGTTGGAGGAATGAAGACGGGCGTCTCTCGCTCCAGGAAAGAGACGGTGTCGCGCGCTTGACGCGCCGGGGCACCATCCTGTTGGAACACAAAAAACTCGCCCTGGGATATCCGGCGTATGTCTGACGGTATCTTCTGGGCAAGAAGGTGTAGCGAAAGTAGGCATATGCCCCATTAACTTTGACATCCGGTTCGATGCAATGGATTTCAATGCAGCCAAGCTTCGAAACGCCGTTATATGAAAAATTGGTACATCTGTGTTTAACAATGTAGTGCGGTGATATGAATCAGGTGCGGTGGAAAATTTATATATAGCATGAAATTTCAGCCATTTTTCCATCTACCTGCCAAAAGTGATTAAGATTGGTGGAAATTTGACGAAGTTCTGGCAAAAACAATTCTGCACCTTTTTTATTGAGACACGGTGTACACTGGCTGCCTGTTCCACAGAAGTTTGAATTTAAGATCTGTCTACTTGTGTACAAGTCCCTCCACGGAGCCGCGCCCGATTATCTGCGTGATTTCTGCATTGGGACTCACTCCTCCGCCTCCGGGTTGCGACTTAGATCGCTTGACAAAAGCGATCTTCGCGTACGGCGGATGAAAACCCGATTTGGTGACCGCGCTTTCTCGGTGGCCGGTCCCAGATGCTGGAACAGTCTTCCTCCCGCTCTGCGAGCGGCTGGCTCAGTTGACTCCTTCAAATCTGGACACAAGACTCATTTATTCCTCAAGGCCTATCCTGCTGTTTAGTTTAGTATGTGAGGCGCCCTTGTGACGGCATGGCTGTGTTACGGCGCCATAGAAATCGTCATTGTTATTATTATTTATACCTGACGAAATATGCGAAAAGCAACTGGCTACGTGGTGATGGGTCACATACGGCAGAGGTTCTCAACAGGTGTGTTGTGACACACTAGTGTGTCGCGACTCGCGAAGGCTGTGAGAATTTGCAGGCTGTGAGAATTCGTAGCACTCTATATCAATTCCATTTCATCGCAATCTGGAGCAACCACATTGTTTGCTTGTAGGCCATAATCCCTACAAACATGACATATATAGCGGATGATGCGGAAATGTGCCCACTCAGTCTACATCAAAAACACGTTACCCAATGCGCCGAATAAACTGTTAGGCTACATAATGCTGTAATATACGAGACTAATGGGGGAAATTATATTTAAGAAACGGAAATTTTGCGGATGAGGCGGAAAATTTGTCTCTCAACCTGTTTGCATATTCAGATTCAAACAACCATAATAAACAGGGGTAGACAAAGTCCACGTGCTTCGAGATCCCAATGCCCCCGAACTTTTTAGCCGAACATTGTCTGTGCTTTTTCCAGTTTCCCATGGTAATAATTGGACGTTTTGAGGGGCAGCATTTTGTTTCGGCAGTGTTTAACTGTCTTTATCCCTGTTGTTATATTTTTCCTTGAACTATCATGGTAGCTTGGGCTATGTGGATAATTGATGGCAACATTTATGCTATTTTTTACCTAAAAATAGTTTTATATAGCTATCCTATCATGCTCATTTGTTAGTCTCGTTAATGGGTAAGACCCCAAGCTTAAAGTGATACCCCTTGCTTAAAGTGATACCCCTTGGCTAAGTTGATACGCAACTGTATGTACCGGTATTGCACTCGCAAAACCAGTCGATCGTCAGGCGTCTCATTGTCCAATGAATATCCAGAAGCAAAAATCACATTAGGTGTTAGGCCAAAATTTCTCGTAAAGCCATAAAAATGATGCATAATCGCAGATTTAGAGGAATTTTGAATTTTGGAATCATTCAAAACTAAAAAGCGTTCACTGCCAAAATTTCTATTAATTAGAAATTTCAACAATTTAATATAAGGCCACCCAAAAAATAATGGTGTGTTTCCGCTATCAGAGATTTAAAAAATTGGGTAGGCAGAAAATTATTTTGATTTCGGTAAAATATTTTTATACAGTGACTACCCAAAAACTTAAGCCACTGCCCTTTTTTACACAAAGGTAAACACTGCAATGAAGTACGTGTTATAAACAAGTAAAAACTGCTATTTGCAGAATGTTTGTACCTACAAACTGCTTTAGAAAACAATGTTATTAATTTCATTTTTGTTGACATCTTTTCTGGCAAGGTGGAGTGGGAGGGAAAGGTGAAGATGAACATCACCTCCGGGGTCTTTGGAGACTGACAAAGCCAGTGAGCATTTGCCACTTTTGTTCCCTAGTCACCGTTAGAGGTGGCGCGTGGCACTGCAGGGGACAATTATATATACACACGGGCCCTTATATACATTGAAAGACTGCTGTTTACCAAGGATGTCTGCCTTAGGAATGCTATAATTATAAGATCTAACTCTCTGCCTCATACATGGAAGGTAATGTCACTGTATTATGTCAAAACAAATAAAAACTTTTCACAAAATTATTCGAGTCGCGGCAATGAAAGTGGGTCGGTCGGGTTACCGGAAACGCAACATTTTTTGGTGTGCCTAAGCTATTTTAACCTCCTTAGCGTCACATTACCATCCAGAATAACTTGTAAAAAAAGTTACATTTATTTACGATTATACTATGCATGTATGCATGTATATATGCATGTATGTATACATGTATATGTATGTATGTATTTGTGTATGTATGTATGTATTCATGTATGAATACATACATACATGAATATGCATATATGTATGTATGTATGTATGTATGTATGTATGCATGTATGTATGTATGTATATATGTATGTATGTATGTATGTATGTACTATGTATGAACATATATGTATTCATGCATGTATGCATATATTTATGTATGCATGTATGTATGTATGTATATATGTATGTATGTAGCTAGGTATGCATGTATGTATGAATATATATGTATTTATGCATGTATGTATGCATGTACGCACGTATGCATGTACGCATGTATATATGTATGTGTATATATATATATATGTCCTGGGCATGACGTTAAACTGCATCCATCCTCCGCCACAGGGAACCAACAACGTCCCTGTGCCGATCCTAAGCCCGGACAAAAGGAGGAAGGTTCGCCAGATGTGTGGCGATACGCTGGCAGTAAAAGGACAAGACGATTGAAATCCGCAAAAACCACGGCACAAGTGACATAGCGACCCAGATGCTTCAAGGTGTCATGATGTGGAGCTGACATGCACAGTCCGGTCAGGACAGACCAGTGGAGAGAGTCGGGGGAGAGCGTGGGACACATACGGGCATTGACCCAGGTTGTCCTTTATGCCTCTCTCCCAATATTCTCTTCAATCAGACAAGTTGGTCTAGCTGCTCCAAGATGTGAATGGTATGGAGCAGACCTGCTGATCGGACCGGTTGAAGCTGGGCAACATGACGCGAGACAGACTCAGACAGAGAGTGGTGTCGGACCCCTACGGGCATTTAGCCCAAGGATTTTGATGATGATGATGATATATATGTATTGTATATGTATGTATGAATATATGTATGTGTGCATGTATGTATGAGCACATATGCATGCATGTATGTATGTATGTATGTATGCATACACGTATACATACGTGTATGTATGGCATGCATGCATGTATGTATGCATGAATGTATTTCTTGCATGTATATGTATGTATGCATGTATGTATGCATGTGTGTATATATTTATGTATGTATGTATGTATACATGTATGTATGCATGTGTGTATATATTTATGTATGTATGTATGTATGTATGTATACATGTATGTATGTATGTATACATGTATGTTTGTATGTATGTATGTAGCCCGAGTGTGGCTCGGGATTAACCGTTTTTACATCTTATTCCCTACCCGAGTTGTACTCAGGATTCGCTAAGGAGGTTAACTTTAACATAGGCCTACTTTAATTGTGAAGATATTAACATAATGACGATGGTGTCAGGATTGTTCCTGCGGGAAGAGTTTACATACTTATTTTTTCTGTTGTGGTAAACATTGTGATAGCAGGTGAACAGTGTAGATGGGGTGGTGAAAGAATGGCGACTGGAATAAAACACAACGAGAAGATATAATAATATATTTCATGTCTAAAACGATTCCACTTGTTTTGGTTTCTTTTAATGCGACAGAACTAATTCCTCACATTTGGTGCCGTGACCAGGATCGACATTTGTCGACCCTCTACAAGAACTACAGCTGCGTCTGGAACGGTATTGTCAGAATATATGTATGTCTGGATACACACCTCGGTGTTCGGCGGTCGGTGTGACGAATTTATTTTCTCACGTGGAGGAAGACGGTGGCTGGGAAGGTTTAATTCCAGCATTGCGGACTGGCTAGCGGTGTGTTAGCTGGTTGGCCGTTTCTTCTGAACGATTGTCGGAGCAACTCTGAGGACTTCAGAGGACTGGAGTGGTCTGGTGTTCAACGCAGGAAGGTGAATTCATTGCGGACTGACTAGCGGTGTGTTAGCTGGTTGGCCGTTTCTTCTGAACGATTGTCGGAGCAACTCTGAGGACTTCAGAGGACTGGAGTGGTCTGGTGTTCAACGCAGGAAGGTGAATTCATTGCGGACTGGCTAGCGGTGTGTTAGCTGGTTGGTCGTTTCTTCTGAACGATTGTCGGAGCAACTCTGAGGACTTCAGAGGACGGGAGTGGTCTGGTGTTCAACGCAGGAAGGTGAATTCATTGCGGACTGGCTAGCGGTGTGTTAGCTGGTTGGTCGTTTCTTCTGAACGATTGTCGGAGCAACTCTGAGGACTTCAGAGGACTGGAGTGGTCTGGTGTTCAACGCAGGAAGGTGAATTCATTGCGGACTGGCTAGCGGTGTGTTAGCTGGTTGGTCGTTTCTTCTGAACGATTGTCGGAGCAACTCTGAGGACTTCAGAGGACGGGAGTGGTCTGGTGTTCAACGCAGGAAGGTGAATGCAAGTCGAGGCGTCGGGTCTGGTTCAACTGAACTTTTCCCTTTGGTGGACTTTTCACGAGTGGACGAAGGAGAATCGATAAAGTACAGTGCAACCAAGTCAAGGGTTGTGGTGTCAAGGACATTGAAGTCAACATTTCTGCACAGTCCGGATACGGAGTCAAGGACAATATCTAAGGATTTTGCCTGAAGGGTATCATTGATTCTTGTCTTGTATTGTCATTTGTTTGGGTGTGTACTAACACAAGATGGAAGAAGAACGTGAGAAACTAAAGTTTTTTAGTGCAGATGCATTAATCGGTTTGTTAGCTAAAGCTGGTTCCGATGTGGATACCATTGTCGCTTTAAACAAAGAACAGCTTATTGAATTGTGTTTGGTGGCAAAGGGATTAAAGGAAGGTGTTTTACCTAAGAAAGTGGTAAAAGAGATGACAATGCTGGAGTTAATGCAAATGATGATGGAACGAGATGAAAGACACAGGAAAGAACTGAGGCAATTTCTAGGGTTAGCTGGATATTATAGAGCCTTTATTCCTAGTTATGCAAATATTGCATTACCATTAACTGAGTTGACTAAAAGTCGTAATGTGTTTCATTTGGATTGTCAGAGTAAAGCTCATGATGCATTTATAAGATTAAAGCAGGCTTTGATTAGTTCTCAGGTCTTAATTGCACCAGACTTTCATGATCCTTTTATTGTTCAGACTGATGCTTCAGATTATGCAGTAGGTGTCTGCTTGGCTCAATTAAGGGATGGATGTGAAAGGCCTATTGCATATGCATCACGTAAGTTGTCTGAAACTCAGCAAAGATGGAGTACAATTGAAAAGGAGAGTTATGCTGTTATTTTTGCTTTGCAACGGTTTGAGCATTACTTGATGGGAGCTAAAATACTGTTATATACTGATCATAATCCATTGAAATATTTGACAGCTTGTGCACCTAATAATTCTAAGTTGACACGCTGGCTGTTATCTTTACAACCGTTTGACATTGAAATTAGGCATCGGAGGGGTACTTCTAATAAAAACTGTGATGCACTTTCAAGGTTGTTTTAAGGGATAATGATGTAGTTAAGGTTAGCTATGAATAAGACAGACACTGTATGGTTTATGACTATGTAACTGGGTCATGTTGTTAATTTAGTATAAGGTTTAATTAAGTCATGTTTACTGTTGTTATTTTGTACATCTGAGGGTAATCAGATTTTGTTTTGTTTGGTTAGAACCTGATTTTCTCTAGGATTATTATAGTGTGATTTGTTAATGTATGTTTAATTTAGGTGATATTGTTGTGTTGTTATTATGTTTGGAACTCTACTAGACAATGTTCTAGTTTTACTGTATTTTAAAACTTTTATTGTTTTACCCAGAACATTGTCTTAAATGCAATGGGCGTATGTCAGGATTGTTCCTGCGGGAAGAGTTTACATACTTATTTTTTCTGTTGTGGTAAACATTGTGATAGCAGGTGAACAGTGTAGATGGGGTGGTGAAAGAATGGCGACTGGAATAAAACACAACGAGAAGATATAATAATATATTTCATGTTTAAAACGATTCCACTTGTTTTGGTTTCTTTTAATACGACAGAACTAATTCCTCACAGATGGTATGGTGTGTCGCCAATTTTTTTTAAAGTTTAGGAGTGTCGCGCGCGGAAAAAGACATATGACATCAAAAAAAACCCCTATTCAAACACATAAAACAAATTGCTTGTTTCTATTTGTCTCCTGAGAATGCGATTTCTTATGAAAGAAATATAGACATCTGCCTAAAAGTAGACGAGAGATTGGAAAACTGAAGTTGACAGAGACATATCCTACACACAAATTTATTAACTTATTTATAACTTGATAACAATATCCCTCATATGACATTCCACTAACCTTGTCACTGAAATTTTGTTTTTCAGCCATACCAAGCCCCTACGGGGCTGGTACCCAGCCTGCCACACACTTCAGGAAAACCTGGCGTTGTCTGGGAAATTTCAGTTTTGAGCTCCACCCCTTCCCATCCAATCCACCGGAAATTTCTGTTTTTCACCTAACCCAATCCCTTCCCTCGCATTCCTCCTAACACACTCCTTTCCCCTCCACTCCCATCTCGTTTTAAGTGTCATGCCTTCCCTTCCCTTATCTCCCCTTCCTTCCCATTCCTCATTTCCTCTCCACTTCTGTTATGCCCCCCCTTCCCGACCCACCCTCTCACAATAATAATAATATATGCCCTCTGCTTGGAACGACCTTCCCCCTCTGCATGTTAAGCTTATGTAAACTGAGGCTCCTCTTGGTCTACTTGCCTGAAGTTATTTCTCTTTCCCCATGGTTTCTGCATTAAGAGCACCTCTGAATAGTTCATAGTGCAAGAGGCACTTTATAAATGTCCAGATACAATACTATATTAATAATCTATCATAATTATCGTCATTATTTTTTCCTAATTTGCAATCATCCATTCATACTATCATTATCATTGAGAAATGATGTCAAAAGCAATTAAGCCAAGGCAATGGGGTTGTTATTGAACAACAGTGACATGCTATCTTAATTTTGTGTTAACCACCACATCGAAATTTAAATTCATTCATTCATTCATTCATTTCAAACACTTATATAGCGCTTCTTCAAGAGTATCTACTCAGAAGCGCTCCCGACCCAACCACGGTTTTAAGAGCAGAGTAGAACGTAGTCTCAAAGGCTCTAGGCACAAGACGTAGTTCCACAGGAAGCCCATTCCAGGTTATAGGGCCAACGACAGAAAAGGCACGGTGCTGTGTAATAGAAGTGCGTGACCGGGGGACAAGAAGCTGAGCCTGTTTAGAAGAGCGGAGAGAGCCACGGCGCTGGACGTTCAGGGTGGAGCAACAGAGCTCCTGCAAATAGACAGGGGCCACACCCGCGAGACAGCGCCAAACCAAGGAAGATATCCGGTAAGTGATTCTTTGTGAAAAAGGGAGCCAATGCAAGACATCCCGCATATAGTCAGTAACATGACCGAATCTTGGGATGCGACCAACAAGGCATGCCGCAGAGCGCAAGACCCGATCCAAGCACCCAACCCGAGTCACCGGAAGACCCACATAGAGGGCGCTGCAGTAGTCCAGACGAGAGACGACAAAAGAATGGACTAGCGTTAAGGCAGCATTGAAGGTTAAGGAGCGGAGCACCACTCTAAGCTGACGCAATTGGTAGTAGCAACTGCGGCATAGCAGGTTGATATGCCGCGTAAAAGTAAGTTCTTGGTCCAATGTGACTCCAAGATCCCGGACAGAGGAAGAGAAGGTAAAGTGAGGGAACTCTCGAGCAAGAACCTCCAGGTCAATTTTAGCGAGCTGTTGGCGTGTGCCAAACCAAATAAATTGGGTTTTGGTAGAGTTTAGCCGAAGGCGATTGGAGGACATCCAGGCCTCCAAAGCCTCCATTGTCCGGCTCATGACCCTAACAGTGGATAGGGCTGCTGGCGCAAGACAATGCAAATACGCTTGCAGGTCATCCGCATAGGATTGGCTCAGGACAGAAGAAGCGGCAAGGAGAGAACCAAGATCAGCAGTATAAATAATATATAAGAGTGGGCCCAGGACAGAACCCTGGGGCAGGCCGCATGAAGGAGCTGCAGAACAGTCCCCTGTGACTTTGGGCTGATTTTCTGTGGCTTGTAACTAACATTCAACTGTGGAGCAGGAACCCACGGAGTCCTGGTGGACCCGTAGACCACAGAAAAGGAACGGTCGTGGAGGAAGGAACCAAGCCAGTCGAGAAAGTTCCCAGAAAGACCGAACGAGGTTGATAGGCGCCTATGAAGGATAAAATGTCTATATCCTAGGATTTAAAGTGAATTATGAGCTGAAATATTTGCGAACGAGAATGTTTTGCCAATTTTTTAAATGGTAATGGTAGATAGGTAGATAGGGTTGCCAGGCGTCCGGTAATGAACCGGACAGTCCGGTATTTACACGAACTGTCCGGTCAGAAATTTCAGACATTACCGGACATGGCTGTGTCCGGTAAATAATTATTGCTAGCAACAAGTGTATTTGGAGTGTATAGTTTCTTGGGGCCATGAAAATATCTGCTTACGATTTTCCCGCGTATGGATCGCCTAGTGAAACAAAGCCAAATTTATAGCCTCATCGTCGAAATGACGGCGTCGTTAAATAAACTATCATAACAGAGCCAAATAAATGATGCACGGGTCATACTAGCCTGTATACCTTGTGGGTATAAAGTTGGAGGCTGGATTCATAGTTCAAATAATGGTTGAACCGAATCTCCGTAATTAGGCCATGTCGCTGTCTGTCTGTTTGTTCGTCTGTCTGGCTCTCTCTGCACGATATCTCCCTCTCTTTCTGTCTATCTCTCTCTTTTCCCTTAAGGCTTAAACACGGACGCTTGTAGGCCTAATCTGTCCGTGCTTATCTGCCTCTCTATCTCTGTCTGTCTGACTGTCAATCTGCCACTCTAGCTCGCTCTGGTCTTTCTAGCCTGTCTCTTAACCACCCCTCCCCATTGATTAATTATATCTGTCTGAGTACAAAGATATTCGCGCCTTAATGATGCGATCGCATTTAGCTTTGAAGGTCTACAGGTCAACTGAGGTTATCTACAGAATGGAACTGAGTGCTAAAATCGTTAAATGTATTTTTAATATTGTTTAATATCCGAATTCAGTCATTACTCATTCGTACCGGCGCCAAATTTTCAAATTAGCCACTATAATAATTATATACATATAGGTCTATGCATAATTTTATCCACCCTTCAGATCTATCATATAAGCCTTGCTGTACTTGGCTGAGTTTCCAAACGGACGTCTGGATTTAAACAGCCAGTTTATCTAGGCGTCCGTGGTTTGGCTCTCACATTGCAACTTTAAAACAGTCCCCGGCACCGATGATGCTGCCTTTTATATATGTGTGTATATATATATATCTATTATAATATGAATTACCCAACGTTGCCCGGGAAATTTCGGTTTTTCGCCCCCGCCAAGCCTCACCCCACACACACACACACACACACACACACACACACACACACACACACACACAAACATATATATATATATATATATATATATATATAGTCCTGTAACGTGATAGCCATTGTCCGGTAATTTTCTGAAGGCCACCTGGCAACCCTATAGGTAGAGCATTCTGTTTCAGAGTCCTGCTTGGGACAACATACATACACACAGAAGGGCAAACTTTCAGACTTATAGTTTAGATGACCACAATACTCTATTACACAGGATAGCAATTGTTGGTGGCCTTACCTCTTGGTCATACAGCTGTTCAACTTGAAGTGGTCGTATAACGTCACTGATGAACTGTTGGTGCACACAAGATTCTCGAATCTTTTCATGAAGGAGCTGCAGAACAGTCCCCTGTGACTTTGGGCTGATTTTCTGTGGCTTGTAACTAACATTCAACTGTGGAACTTGAGCTGAAGACACAAGAGATCATGAAAAAAATAATTTAGTTCCCAAAGAAATGTTCATTTGCTGCCATGATCTGTTGCGCTACAGGTCAGGCTGTCAACTTCAAGTGGTGCCATTGTCAACCATGTCAATTAAATGCTTCTCTAGCACAAAACTGGTCACCTGGTCCTGGATGAGCACTGAATCATCTACCAACTGGCTGGTAGATGGTGAGACAAACATGTGCCACAGGCTGTAATCTTTACCGATTATGCCGATACCCACTGCCTTATGACGATGACAACGATAGTGATGATGATGAAGATGATGAATTAGTGGAACTCCACCACAATCAGGGCCAGATCCTGCGGGGAAGGCAAATCCGGCCATGGCCCCAGTTGAGAAATTTGCACATTTGTGACGCAGGGGCTCGAAACCCGTCGTTTGTCGCTTCCTAGATATTGCGCTAGACGCCGAAATAGGCGAGAGGGGTAAAGAATGCAGTTTATTCTTCAATTCAGTATATGACTGTGAATTCGCCCTAATTTGCGAAGTAGTGAACCGATTTTGATGCCGTTTGGGTTATCTGATTCAGAATATATGCCTCTAATGCCCAGACAAATTTCAGAATAATAACTTAGTGGATTCAGTAGACTTGGATGACACGAATATTCAGTAACTTTTTATTTTATTTTTTCACTATAAACTAATGAAAGAATCAAACGAGCACAACTTTTGTTAGAAAAAAGATAATTTCATTGTGTTAAAAGCATTTTAGAGCATGGTAATTGTAGCATATGACTAAATCAAAAGGTCAAAATCCGAGATGTGACGGGTTTTGAGCCCCTGTGTCACATTTATCACCAGCTATTCTGGAGGGCAAAATGGACATGCCCCCCCTATCAGGTTCGTACAGGCTTTCAATCAATGGAGCGGGAAAAGGTGACAAATAAGAAAAAAGCTGTTGTGGCAGGCAAAGATCAACGAAATTTTTTCTGATCCAAGACTAAAAATTTGGTCCCCCTTCAAAAATTTCTGTATCCGCCCCTGATCAGGGTCACATTAAGGTTTGTGCGGGCCCGGGTGCGGTGATAATTTTTCGAACCCCCTTATGTCATCACCAGGCACAAAATTATACCATGTTTACTTATACTAATGAGTATGAACTCCAAAATGATGCTTTTTGTGGTATATCTGTTTCTAAGAAAAATTTCAGATACTAGGTACTGTAGGTCTACAGTGACTAGCAAGAGTGAACACCAAGCAATAGACCTAAAATAAATCATAGGCCTACTTCATTCAAATCAATATTTAAGATCAGGACTTATGGAATAGTTGGCTGTATTTACTTCTATTGAATTCCTTCATGTTTAAGTTTAACACTCGTCATGGCAATCAATCATCACCAAGTTTCGTCAAGATTACAAAGTCAAGATCCAAATTAAGTATTCAGCAAAGACTTGCGAACTTTCATATGAGCATAGGCTATAGTACTGACATTGTAAATTACATAATTTAAGTCGACCGCATGCAGGATTATATTATTAGGCCCATATTGAAAACGATAATCAAATTCAAATGCTTATATCATTTTTGTAGTGAAAATTATAAGAAATACTGGTACCAGAGAAAATTACTTCCATTTGTTTTGTCAATCAATCAATCAATCGTAATTTATATAGCGCCCCTTCAAGGTACCTACTCAGAGGCACTCCCGACCGAGATCAAGCAGAAAAAACAGTCTTCAACAGTTTGTGAAATTGAGAACAGCTTGGGAGGTGTCGCATAGTCAAGGGAGGTCCATTCCAGGTTGTTGGGCCAACCACAGAGAATGAACGCCTCTGCATTGTTGCAGAGCGAGTGAAAGGAACCATTAAGTCACCATGGACAGCAGAGTGCAGCGGCCTATGCAAGTGGAAAGAGGGAGGCAAAGCTCACACAGATAAGGGGGCACCCAGCCTGATAAGCAAAATTTTTATTTTCACAATAAAGGTTACAGAACGTAAATTCATTCATTCATTAGATTCATTCATTAGATGCATATATATATATATTATATAGCACCTCTTCAAGGGGGCTACTCAGAGGCGCTCCCAACCTAAGAGCGACTAAATAAAACTGTCTTAAGATGAGAGAGGAAAGTCTGATAAGGATTTTTTACAAAGAGAGCGGAGGGTTAGAGGAAGACCATCCAGGTTGTGGGTCCTACCATCGAGAAAGCACGGTTTTGCATAGTGGAAGTTCGAGCAAAAGGGACTGAGAGCAGACTTTGTTCAGTTGAACGAAGGGAGCAGAAATGGTGAGAACAAAGAGCAACGTTCCCTCTAAGCTGCGCGATCGCGCGGCCGCGCAGAAGAAAAACTGCCTCACAGAAGATTTTATCTGCCGTGCAAAAAATAAGTTTCAGTTATTTTTTCTTGTAGCAATTTTTTTTAATCTGCATTTAGGCTGTAAAACAACGGCGAAAGTGCTGTAAAGTATCTCCGGCCGCTTTGTCAGTTTGTGCGTGCGATCTAGCTATCCCATTGTCCTCCATTTCCAATTCTTTTAGTGACGACTCGCAAGGTGAGGAAATCTATGACTGCGACGAATAACGGCTGTAGGCTAATTAGTGGTTGGGCCCTGAATAGGCGATTTGACCATTTGCACAGGAAAATAGGTGATTATAATTAGGCTATAGGTACCCGATCGCTATGTGTAGGTCTAATTGACCATAAGAATTAAGTGTGGGGATGTGATCCCTAGGACAAGCCGATAAGGAATTAAGTAACGGGCCAGTCAGCGTTTAGCTCTTGTCGGATTTAGTAGGATTCTATGTTCAGCTGACAGAGAGGACAGTGGCTGGTATTCATATCGACAATGACACAAATAGAATTTTGATTAGCTGATCGTCATTGTTAGATTTTCATTGACGAAGGCTACGTGAGGGGAGATACCGATTTGTATTTTGTCTGTTGGGAAAACTAAAAAAATCATCACAATCAGTCAGTCGCAATTGTAAATTAATTTACATTTACACAATTTTTTCTGTAAAGTAGATCCTACTGCTGGCAAATTGTCCAAATGTGATTTCCAAGAAATCTAAAATGAAAAACGGTTGATGAAGAAGGTCTCCTTATATTTAGGGAGTATAGGCTAGGCCAAGTTGCTGCAGATATATTGTCACACACATTCACACACAGACACACACAAAAACCACACACATACGCACATTTTCTTGATAGCTATTCTTTCTTGAATTTGTGTTTGACTGGACTTTCCTTTCTGTCGCAAATTTTGCACACAAAAATGAACCTGTAAATTGTTGCAAAAGAGATTCCAGTTTTGCACAACCACAGGCAAACCTTAGAGGGAACATTGACTAAGAGTAGGGATACAGAGCTCACAAAGGTAGGTAGGAGCAAGACCTAGCAGGCAACGCCAAACTAGAGTAGAGATCACATACTCAATTCGCTGCTTGAGTGGGAACCAGTGGAGAACGTCACGCATATAGATGGAGATGTGGCTGAATTTGGGTATGCGGCCAATATGGCCGAATGCAGAGCGCAGGACGCGATCAAGGCAACTCAGGCGGGCAATTGGTAGGCCAGCATAGAGAGAGCAGCAGTAGTCAAGTCTGGTGGTAACAAAAGAATGGACAAGAGTTGCAGCAGCAGTAGGAGTAAGCGAGCGAGCAACAGTGCGTAGTTGACGCAGTTGATAATAACAGGCATGGCTGAGTGAGTGAATGTGTGGAGCAAAAGTGAGCTCTTTGTCCAGAGTAATACCAAGGTCACGGACTCTGGTTGAGAAGACAAAATCAGGAAAGACATCAGCAATGGTTGTCATATCTAGCTTTGTCAGCTGCTGGCAGGTGCCAAGCCAAATGAATTGAGTTTTTAAACAATAAACGTGTGTTCCTTCTATTGAGGAACCCCTTCAAGCTGGGTTTGTCCATTTGCTTCTGTCGTTGGAAGGCTGTTCTTCGCGGGCTCCCTTTCTCATCCTTCCTTACTCTGTAGGTGATAGGATAGGTACAGACATATAGAAGGAGCGGTAGTGCTACCGGAGAATTTGACTGCCTGCTGTTCTGCTGTATGTTTTTTACATATTCAGGGCTTGACTCATATCTACCAAGAAATATAAGATATGACGAAAGTGTACAAGTTCTGTGGACTGTCAATTGTGCCACTCAGCGCCACCCAAAGTCTCAACAATTTTTGCCAACTGACTCAGGTCCACATGATGACCATTGCTAAGTTGAATTTTCATCTCTTGTCATCTAACAAAACAAATGCACAGTTGACCTTATTCCAAGTTTCCTACTCCACAAATTACTTGATATTTCTCACTAAAGGGGCTAAGTGAACATGGTCTGCCTCTAGTCTGACTAAATCGTGTTCCTTGCTCTGCAGCCCAGCTAATTGGGCTAATGAATCCCTAAGTTGACCACTGTTTCAGCTTACATGCATGGCATCATATGCTGTCTCCCAGCGTATCGAGTATAGAATTGCTGTGCTGATTTCACATTGTCTCCTTGGCTATGCTCTGGCCTATCTGTGTGAGCTATCCAGTATCTGCTGTGCTAGCTTGCAGAGCCCTTCATTCAGTCTCTAGCGGGGAGGTTTTAGTTCCCTTGTGCTGGAACCTCAACCTGTCAGTGTTACGCTTTCTCAGTTGTAGACTCATCTGTCTGGAATAGTCTCCTGTTGGAGATACATCAGTTAACTAAGGTTGACTCATCAGTGTCTGCCTAAAACCTATTTGTATTATCGTGGCTGGACAGGGAGTGCCTCTGAGTGGGCTTCTTGAAGGGGTGCCATATAAATTCGTGAAATGAATGAATGAATTTGAAATCATTTGTTTTAAGTTATAAGTAATTCAAGTTAGATACAAGTTTAAAGAATGACTTTATCTGTAAATGTTACCAACACAACCCAAAAATAACAAGTAATCCAACGCTGTGGAAAGAAATTCACACTAACTTCCGTCATCTGGTTGTAGGCGACCAGCAAGCATTCGAATAAAGGTCGTCTTTCCAGTTCCATTCTCTCCAAGCATCACAATAATCTCTGAATCTGTGAATTCCCCTCCATCAATCGACATCTTAAAATCGCCTGTAAGAAAAAATACTTCAATCTTAGCATCATCAATTCAGTCTTAAAAAAAACCTAAAACACCCATTAATAAAGAAAAAAAAAACTGTACCCGACACGTACCAAAATGAAAAACCATAAACTGTAACAAAATCAAAGAGAATTACACTGGCTTCATCCCTGACTTCATTGTTTGACAACACTGACAGTAGAACTTAATATTTGACAAGTTAACAAATTACACTGGACAACAAACTTTAACTTTTTTTACTTCCGAAAAAACTTTGACTGCTTTCTACAGAATTTGATGTGCTGAACATGATGGTGTTCTCAGAATTGTTGTATCACATAAGGTTTTTGAGAAAAACGGCACGCAAGATTTTAACTTAAATGCTCCATATATCGCATGATGATGATGGTTCTCTGCCCGAAGGCAGGTTCATTGGCTTTACGCCCCTGGGGGTGAGATGAGTGAGGTGGTTTCCCGTTGCCTTCCCCACAGACAATGATGGACAAGCAACTTGCCCAAGGTCGCTCCGCAGCAGCTTGCGCCCCTGCGTCCCACACGTCCTAGCCCGAGATATCTAAATCTCTGAATGTCAACTCTTAGCCCGGGCTTGAACCGCAGTCCATTGCAACCAACAGACGTATGCCGTTCTCGCTTACCGGTGTAGCTAACTAGGCTATACATGTATATTGCATACATTTACAATATACTATAATTTAATTTCATTGGACAACAAATCTTTAGAACAGTTCTTCCTCATAATATTGGGTGATGGACTGCTGGTGATGACTATTTTTATTTTTTTTTGTTTTTATTTCTCCATTTCTATAGCGCCCCTTCAAGCTCTCTTCTCAGAGGCGCTCCCGACTACAGCGCGGACACTGCATCGGAGTTTCACGCCGAAGCAATTGCGAGTGAAGGACTTGCTCAAGGTCCCTACGCGGCGACCTGAGATGGATTCGAACCTCGAACCTTCCTGCTTCAAGACAACGACACCACCACTAGACCACCACGCACCTATATCACTTAGAAAGGTTGGGAAACATGAAATTAAAGGTTTTTCATAGTTATTCCCTGTTCAGTTGCACATATACAATGTACACAGTGTTCAGGAAAAAAACCGAACCTATACAATTTATAGAGAAATTAACACTAAAAATGTAGAAAAAAAAATGTAAAAATATTATGGAGAATAAAACTATTTTATTCCCAGCATTAGACTTAACTGCATTTTATAATTATGCGCTATACCAGTTAAAAACTGACGTCACCGTGACGTCATTTGTAATAAAAAATCCATTGCAAAATGGCGTTCGACATTCAAACAGTCAATAATGGTTTCGGTTGGTGTGTCAGCGCTTGGCAGAACAGCGATACACTTCGTGGAATCTGGGGTTAAAATTAACGGTGCATACTATCGGTTTTGTTGATGCAGAAATTTCCACCAGATATTCGAGAGTTGTCCAAATATTACACGTTTTAGCAGGATGGTGCTCCTGCTCATCGAGCTCGCGAGACTGTTGAACGTCTCACAAATAAGACTCCATATTTCATACCCCTTGCACTTTGGCCTCCAAATAGCACATACCTTAATCCGGTGGACTATAAAATCTGGTCTGTGATGCAAGAAAAGGTTTACAAGACAAAGGTTCGCGATGTCGGAGAACTGCATCAGCGTATAATACAGGCATGGGACGAATTTGATCAAGCTGTAATCAATTCAGCAATTAGTCAGTGGTGAGCTCGTCTTTGTGCGTGTGTTGAGGCTGAAGGAGGAAATATTGAACACACATTGTAACTAACAAATAACAGTTATGTGATTCATGTCCAGTAAACTGTGAAGTTTTCCATTTTTATTAATATGTACATTGTACAAATTATTCACCTGGTCACCTGGTGCCGTCAGCTCTTGGAGCTCTGGCGATATTCTTGATGTATCCTCTCCAGTGTCCCCTCTCTCTTGTTGCCTCTCTCAGCTCCTCCAAGTTCATGCCAGACTTTTCCTGTACCTCATCCAACCATCTCTTCCTTGGTCTTCCGCGTCTCCTCCTTCCCTCACCGCATGCCGTCATCAGCTCCTTCTCCAAACCGTTAGATCTCATCACATGGCCGAAGTAGCTCAATTTCCTCCAAGTCGCTGTTTGCTGTAGTGTCTCATCTCTCTCTATTCCGAGCTCCTCACGCACCGATTCGTTAGTTTTCTTCTCCGTCCATGAAATCCTTAACATTTTTCTCCAAATCCACATCTCGCACGCGTTGATTTTCTTTTCCATATCCAGTGTCTTTGTCCATGTTTCGCATCCATATAGGACGACCGGGAAGATCAGTGCTCTTACCAGTCTTTTCTTTGTTTCCCTGCTCACATATTTATCTTTCCAAATATTTCCCAGACCGTTCATTGCCGTTTTTCCCATTGATACCCTCCGCCTTATTTCCATATCACATCTTCCCTCCTTCTCTAACATAGATCCCAGGAATGTGAAGCTCGATACTACCTCTATCGTTTCTCCATCCACCTCAAAGTTTTCCCATGTTGCAGTTGTCATAACTTTTGTTTTCTTTACATTGAAGTATAGTCCCGCCTTTTCGCTTTCCATCCTGACTCTTCTTATTAACTCGGCCAGGTCGTCCTTCTTACCCGCCAATAATGTCGTATCATCAGCGTACCTCAAATTATTCAGTATTTTCCCCGCTATCCTTACCCCCTCTGTTGCCTCCTCCAATCCAGCCCTCCTCATAATTCTCTCGGCATACAGATTGAACAGGAAAGGGGACAAAATGCACCCCTGCCTCACTCCTTTCCTTATTTTAAATTTCTCTGTGTCTCCATATTCAGTTCTTATAACCGCCTCTTGATCCACGTAAAGGCCTTTCAGTAGTTTAACCAGATGCTTCGGAATTCCCATCTCGATTAGTGTCCTCCACAGTAGTGTATGGTCTATGCAATCAAACGCCTTGCTGTAGTCTATAAAACACATATGCACCTCTTGCCCGTACTCCCTCTGTCTCTCCATAATCCACCTTATATTGGCGATGTGATCACGCGTTCCACGCGCCTTCCTGAATCCCGCTTGGTTGGCTGGTAATTCTCTTTCAATTGTCTTCTCCATTCTTTTGTGGATTATTTTGAGTAGTATTTTGCTCGTGTGCGATATCATCGCTATCGTTCGATAATTTCCACACTCTCTCGCGTCTCCTTTCTTGAATATTGGTATGAACACTGACCTTTTCCAATCCTCCGGCCACTCCCCAGTTCTCCAGATTTGATTGCATAGCTTTGTAATAGTCCTCACCACTGCTTCGTCTCCCGCTTTTACCAGTTCTATAGGTATTCCATCGTGTCCTGGCGCTTTGTTGTCCTTTAACTGTTTTATCGCCCACTCCACCTCTGCCTCCAATATCTCTGGTTCGTTTTCAACTTCCTCTATTTTGATGTTTTCCTTCACGACACGTTCGTCCTCCTTGTACAGCTCTTCCGTATACTCTCTCCACCTTGCCTTCATCTCCTCCTCGTCTCCTATTATCTTCCCATCCTTTGTCTTGAGTGATCCCATTCTAGGGCCTGCTGTCTTTGTTATTTCCTTTATCTTTGCGAACAGTTCTTTAGTTCTTCCTTTCTTCCCTTCTTCCTCCATCTCCTTGCACATTTCCTTGAGATGGTTTTCCTTATCCTCCCTTGCCTTCCTTTGGAAGGCCTTATTCAATGTTTTTACCCTATCCCTATTCCCTTCCTTTTTTGCTACTCTCCTTTCCATTGCCACCTCAATGGCCTCTTTGGATAGCCATGGTGTAATTTTCCTTGACGTTTTCTTTTGTATATGTTTCTCCGCCGCCTCCTGAATCGCAGTTTTCATCTTTGTCCATAGCTTGTTTGCATCCTCCTCTTCCGTTGTATCGTCTCTCTCTAAGATCTCAAACCTATTCATTATCTCCACCCTGTATTCTGGTGTTATGCCTTTGCAATCGAAACTGGTCAGTCTTTTGCCTCTCTTCAACTTATTCAACTTTAGCTGTAATGTAGCCACTATTATCTCGTGGTCTGTTCCGCAATCCGCCCCCGGTCTTGTTCTTACATCTTTTATCGTGCTCTTCCATCTTTTGTTCACCAACACGTAGTCGATCTGATTCCTGTGTTTTCCATCCGGCGTCGTCCATGTATAAAGTCTTCTTTTCGGTTGTTCGAACCATGTGTTCATTATTCGTAGTTCATTGGAATCGCAGAACTCCAGCATTCTCTCCCCTGCCTCGTTTCGTACACCCAGTCCGTACTTACCCACTACTTCTTCCCATCCACTTCTGTCCTCACCAACTTTCACGTTGAAGTCACCCATAATCACCAGTATGTCTCCCCTCGGTGTTGTGTCAATTGTCCCTTGCAGGTCTAAGTAGAAAGCTTCTTGTTCCTCCTCTGCCGCCATCGCTGTAGGGGCATAAACCTGTATGATTGTCGTATTGATCCTTCCTCCCCTAAATCTTACACTCAGTACTCTGTCACTCACTGTATTATACCCCATTATCGCATCAGCGCTCTTCCTATCGCACATGATTGCAACTCCATTCCTCCCCCTCTCCTCCTGCCCCGACATTACTATCTTAAAACCGTTCCATCTGAAGTGTCCTTTTCCCTTCCATCTGGTCTCACATAATCCCAGTATCGCTATATCCATCCTTCCCATCTCTTTTTGAATGATGTCCATCTTCCCACTCTGCATGCTTCTGACGTTCCACGTTCCGACCTTCATAGATTTTTTGCAGCTCATGTCAAGGCTTTGCTTCATGGCCATATCCACCGCTGGACGTCCTTTCGGCTTTGGTCCTGTGGCTTCATTCGAACCCGTAGCTCCCGACTCGTCAATGTGCTCTTCCTCAGTAGCCATTAAGTCACCCTCAGGCCTGAGGGTCTCACCCTTGGTGACTATCGTTGATTTCCTTCTTGGATACATCATGAATTTTCTTGGCAAAGATAAGGGGTGGTTTGCCATTGCCTTCCCCCCGTTTGCCGTCCGTGCCCGTTCGTTCACCCCTCCATACGGAGGGGTTACTAACAGGTCGCCCCACGAGAAGGTGGGCACGGTGGACTTTGGTTCGCCAGCCCAGGTCGGTTCCGAGTCTACGCTCCAATTGGAATCGTCGGTCAGGTCTCCTCCCTGCTTTACTCACGTGAATGAGTGACTGACAAACCTTTGCGACAAATTATTACATCAATTAATTATTGCAGCAATAGTAGAGGTTCGGTTTTTCCCAAACACTGTGTATATAAGACGCTGCTAAAGTGCCACAGGTCTAAAAATGCTTTGATGCTGATTTTCATTTGTATTCTTCGTCTGCACATCTCGCCACCATGTCAAACAATTGTCAGACAACATTACTGGATTCCAGTTTCCTGATACCGCTTTTCCATTGTGGTAATGTCCTGGTGTTCATCGTTAGATTTGTGGGGAACTTGGAAAGAAGTTCAAGTGGAAATGCAAGATGTGAATCTTAAGTGACATATTGCATTTCATGTCAGTATGCTATAAAATAAAATTACCAAGAAAATTCCCCACAACACCCTTCAGTGCTTTCCAGGTGATTGTCTCTGGACCCTCCAACAGATGTTCAAACTGCTTGTCACTGATGATGTGTCTGATCTGTAGACCAACAAAAATGCCTTCCTTGATCATGGCATCACCTATTCTTGGGAACTTCTGTTGCAGACAAAGAAAACCTTCACCATCCTTGCGCATGGCTTTTACAAAAAATTTCATCAGTTCCAGGTTTAAGTGAAAAGATGGCAGAAATATCTTTCTCGGATCGATTTCTGTCCAGTACTTTGTGAGAGCAATCTCCAGTCTTGAATCCAGTTGATCTGCTTTTGCTTTCGACAAACCTAAGTCTCTGAAAGGTCGATTGATTCCGACTGAGCGATGAGATGAGGCTCGTCAGACACAGGCCTACCTACCTCAAAATCCTGATCACTGTCAGCAGGTGCATACTCGTTCCTGGCTGGATCGATGCAGCAGCATCTTCATTTTCGTTATCTAAACTTTTTAGATGTTGGCTTCGCTATATGAAGACTTTCATTGTGTTTTGCTGGTATCATTGTTGAAAAAAAGATCTGGGTATTCACTATTCAGTTTCCTTTCTTATTCTTGCCCGAGAAACCAGAAACAATAGTGAGACAAAATTAGCAGTCCGTCACATGATCTTTCTTCTCGCCAGACCATTGGGACAGCAAACGGCATTGCTTTCGCAGGACCCCCGGAGCCAAACTCTAAGATCTACAGCACATCTTCCGCAGCAAATGAGTCACCCATTCCTCGGCTTTCTCTCCAGTCTTGCAACCAAAGTACAGCTCAAGTACTTTATTGACAAGTCCAGTCATGGTGTGTCTCTAAGACTTACTCATATAGTATAGCCCACCCTCCACAAATGTGGCAAAACGTACATCTATCACGTTTGATGCAACACTGGCAAGATAGTTCTGCTAACCGTCTTAAAATCTATTATAGTTTAAAGCTTATTTTAAAATAAGCTGGGTAATTTGTTATGCATCTTACATACATGTAGACAAAACTAAACTTTGGACATGCAACATCAAACTACAAACAAACTGATGTCAACTTCCTCGATCGGATCTGCATGTAGAACTATGCTGAGAAGCAGCTTTAATAGTGCTTAGAACTTTTGCAGGCAGATTCTACCCAGCATTAATGCATAAGCTTATGCATTATGCAGACCCAAATTTATTATTTCTGCAAGACAAACATTTTTTTAACTGTCCTAAGTGCATGCCTGGACATACCTCAGGTACACAAAGGTTATTATAACGTCAAAGTTGAAAAATATGGAAATAAATAGAAAATTTGAAGATTTCTCAAAAACGTTACGTGATGGGACAATTTCAAGGTGATTTTCGTGATCAGCAGCAGAAACTGCATAAGAAACACCTGAAAGTGTTCAGGAAGCAAAGTCACTGTTGTCCAGTGTTATGATTCTTTTAATTATTAACTTCTATAGTACAGGGGCAATTGCACAAGGCATCAAGTGATGGTGTACGAAAGGCAAGAATAAGTCAGACCATTCAGACAGAAAGAAAGTACCAGGGTAGACAGAAAGAAAGTACGCCTGTGGTGGATAAGCAATCCAGAGCAGACAAGTTTTAAGTTAAGCACGAGATGACACAATTGACTGAGCAGATCAAGCTCATACTGGGATAGAAAGCATATATAGAGAGGGAATTAAGTTAACATTTGACAATTTACAATTTAAGTAACATCCAAACACTGAAAAATTTAACGTTCCAATGCTATTTTGAAGAAACAATTCTGAAAAAACATTTTTAGAAATTTAACACATTAAAGTTGGTACTAAAAGATGTACCTTCATCAAAATTAAGAATCCCAAACATTCATAAAAGACACAACCACAAACAAATAGTCAACAAGCTATAATTTCTTACTAAGACATGAATGGATTTAAAACAGTAGCACTTAGCGTTTACCTAGTTGCTTTGTCATGCTAGGGTACTCATATCGACACCACCTCTTGACTTCCTCTTCTGTTGCCGTCTCAGATACTTTAAAAACCAGTGAAGTCTCACGAAAACGTAGATTTTCCGTTGGAACAAATCCATCCAAAAAGATGTTAATTCCTAACAGAAACCCCATAAAAGATGTAGATAGATCAGGAATTATAGCACCTAATTAATGACTCTAAAAGGTTATATACTTCTGGAAACAACATTTGTGCCCTAAATGGGGTTGATTTATCTAATGAAAGACAGGACTAAATGGATGCAACAATGTTCTTTTAAAAGCAATCTCTCAAATGTACTGACAAATGAAAATGCATGAGAAGTCTTTTTGAAACGATTACTGCTCACAAAAAGCCTTTCACTCACCAGTGATGCTCTGAGACTCAGATTTTACTAACCAAGCGCACGAAATTAATGCAACATAATAACAACTTGACCAGTATCAAGCTAATCTTTAATATATTTCTCAAAGTTTGTCCCTCCGTCTGTATGTCCGGATGTATTTTGACACTTCGTCCCAGAAAACCAAAATTTCACAGGTGGTGTACTGGTGGAGGTCAGAGTTAGTGGTGGCGTGTTGTGGGGGAGGGTGGGGTGGGGAAAGTGGGAGGGGGGTGGAAGGTGGGGTTGTGAGGGGAGAAATTTTTCCACAAAAACCAAAATTTCACGGGTGGCGTACCGGTGGAGGTCGGAGTTAGTGGTGGCATGTTGTGGAGGGGTGGAGAAAAATTTGTGGGAAATTTTTTTCCCCGAAAACCAAAATTTCACGGGTGGCGTGCCGGTGGAGGTCGGAGTTAGTGGTGGTGTGTTGTGGAGGGGGTGGGGAGTGGGAGGAAATTTGGGGGGAAGAACTTTTTCCCTGAAAAACAAAATTTCACGGGTGGCGTACCGGTGAAGGTCGGAGTTAGCGGTGGCGTGTTGTGGGGTGGAGGGCAGGTTTTTTGGGGAGGGGAATTTTCCCGAAAACCAAAATTTCACGGGTGGCGTGCCGGTGGAGGTCGAAGTAAGTGGTGGTGTGTTGTGGGGGGATGTGGGAGAGGGAGGTGGGGGGAAAATTTGTGGGGAATTTAATAATAATATCACCTAAGTAGCCTATTGCATTTCCTTACAGAAAGCACTGTGTTACAGAACATTTCTCTTGCTTACCTTGCCTAAAAACTGCATTTCCTGGCGCATAATAGGGGTGGTGGAAGGTGGGGTGGTGGGGAAAATTTGGGGGAAATTTTTCCCCCCCGAAAACCAAAATTTCATGGGTGGCGTACCGGTGAAGGTCAGAGTCAGTGGTGGCGTGTTGTGGGGGGTGGGGGGAGAAATTTTTCCCCCCAAAACCAAAATTTCACGAGTGGCGTACCGGTGGTTAGTGGTGGCGTGTTGTGGAGGGGGATTTTTTTTCTCCAGGAAAAAAATTTTCACGGGTGGTGTACCGGTGAAGGTCGGAGTTAGTGGTGGCGTGTTGTGGAGGGGGTGGAGAAGGGGGTGGGAGGAAATTTTGGGGGGGAATTCCCCCCCGAAAAACAAAATTTCACGGGTGGCGCACCGGTGAAGGTCGAAGTTGGAGGTGGCGTGTTGTGGGGGGCAAGGTGGGGCGGGTTTTGGTAGGTCGTAGTTAGTGGTGGCGTGTTGTGGGGTGGGAGGTGGGAAAGGGGTGGGGAAATTTGGAAGGATATTTTCCCCTGAAAACTCAAATTTCTCGAATGGCGTACCGGTGGATGTCGGAGTGTGGTGGTGGGTGTGGTGTGGTTGTGGCCGGAGCGGGTCAATCCTAAATTTCCCGGGCAATGCCGGGTACTCCAGCTAGTCTATATATATAAAGAGAAGATTTTGTGTATTTGACCAGAATGCATTTCCACAGTTTTTGAGCTTTTCACTCCAAACCTTCACTACTGTGTCCGTCTGGGCATGGGGCACCCAATGGGGGGGTTTGCGAATCTGTCCCACCATGGTGGGGGTGACGAAAAACCGAATTTTTGCACAATATGTGTGCAAAATCACTGGCATTTCCACACTTTTCCCGCACTTTTTCAGCATTTCACTCGAAACTTTCACTACTGTGTCGGTTAGGGTGTCCCAACAAATATTTTTCTAGAAACTTGAAATGCAGTCCCCCTAAAAAGTTTCCATATGGTCCCATAATAACACCTGTAAAGTTTTATGACACTAAAAAAATATTTAGGGGTGGCTCAAGCCGCCCAAATTTAACCCATATTGGCATAATTTGCGCCTGATGTGTCCAACTTCTAAATGCCTTTATATCCCAATCGTTGATCCTATTATAACAAATTTACTACCCTTGGAAAGCTCGTGAATGGTAGAATTAACAGGTATTTAACTTTATTGGATACAATGGATATTTTGGGCATAGTCTTATGCTCAAAAAATGCAAAATCGAGAAAAATTTGAGATTTTTGAACTTTGGACACAATATCAGTGCACACACAACTAATCATTGGGAGTAGTCATTACAAACTCTTGATAATGTAACAAGTCGTGGTTTTAGCTCCTCCATACCTTCATCTGCTTCATAGTAAGAAATTCTGAGGGGGCTGTGAGGTTCAACCCCTATTTGTCCTAGGACCACACAGTAAAGTTTTAATTGCACACCCCATGCAGCTACACAACAAATCAACGTCTGGACCGTTATTTTTTTACTATTCTCATACTGATCTGCTGATTCTACATCACTGCACTCAAATTGTTCTTCAGTTCTACGTTCTACATTTACACATGTCAACAAGATTGTCACAATTGTGGTTAGAAAACATGTGCCTGTGTTTTTCGACAACCTGTACGAGAAATTGTCTCCGATCTACGTTCTTCGTTATCGTTGAGCTGAAATTCTGTATCAAAGCTGCGTCATGTTTGTTCAGCACAGTCATTTACACAGACCAACGTTATGAAAAATCACACGTGGTCTTATACGATTGGCTATCTCGCCACTCTTTCACCGAAAGATCGAGAAAACTATATTTGAACGCAGCATGGTTTGGGAAAAACTTTTAGGAAGAGATAACCCCGTTATTCCACATTAATGAGAACTCACTGAAAGAACAGAGAGAATTGCTATCTCTTATATCTTAGGTGCTGGTATACCAAGAATGATGTTGCATCATTTTCAGACTTGTCATCTAGAGCAGCATTGCCAGAATTATAAAGCTATGGATTAATTCAAAGAGAGCAGTGACTCTACATGAGAACACCGCCTGACTGTAGATGTCAATCACAAATCTGAGACTTGTTTGGGTTGGATGCCCTGTAATTCACGGTCGTCAACTGTATATGTGATTCGTTTCCATCATAAAGCAATTAGATCTATATTGCCTTACCCATCCAACTTGCTCTGTGATGGCAACAGGCTTGCGAAATGCTACCGAATTGTTCAATCCAACCATGAATACCAAGAGTTTTGAAAATTCTTGATAGTCATATTTCGAGTATGGCCACGCTAAAGCTGTTCAGTAATGAATTCTTATGATTTGTTAGATGCAGACTGCAGTAGCATTGGTCGAGGGTTTGGTTGATGGTGAACCAGATTGGAGCATTCATCTTTAAATGGCTTGCAGAGCTTAATTACAGACCATTGATGGACAAATTTTTACCAAGGACACAAAGAATGCACCAGGCAACTGGACTTAAAAGATTTCTGTGATGTTAACAAGATGTTACGACTGATGGCTGATGTAGAAGGGTGCAAGGCATTGCAAACTCTATTTAATATGCAGTTATTGAAAGCCGTTGTCTCAAAGCATTTGCCAATAATTAGGCCTAATGCATCACACTTTCACGACTTCAAAAGGTTCAAACTGCAACCGTTGATTCCTGTCCTGGTCCAGAGGTCAACTTTAGCACACCAACATGTTTGTAGGCTACTTCCACCAACTAGAGAAAAATCAGACTGACAATCTGTTAACCTTATTCATTTCTACTCCACTGATGATTGCCATGTGGAGGTAGCGACCTGCAATCCTAGTGCACGACATTTACATCATTCGTTTGCTCGAGAACTTAACTGTCGTCCTTATGCTTGAAAAACCTCATTCGCAAATACAATAAGGTTGCATATTTGTAGATTTTAGTATTTCAGAGCAATATAAGGTTATTAAGCAATACATAAGCACGCTAGTGGGATCAAAGTGTGGACCTCCGAAAATTTCAAACTCATAGGCCTATATGTCGCACGTATAATTTGTGACAACTTACACATATTATATGTGAGCTTTGAGCGGCCTCTAAATATTTTCAAAATGTCCAGAAATTTGGCAGGTACTATCATAGGACCATAAGGAAACTTTTTGGAGGGACTGCATTTCAAGTTTCAAGAAAAATATTTTTCCTGTGCAATCGTGGGACACCCTAGTGTCGGTGGTAGGGAGGGAGGGAAGGAGAGGGGTGAAGGAGGGAGGAAGAGAGGCAGGGGAGGGAGGAAGGAGGGAGAGAGTGAGGGGGCAAGCAAGGATGGGAGGGGCGAGGGAGGGGTGCAGGAGGGAGGGATGGAGAGAGGCAGGAGGAGTGAAAGAGTGAGGCAGGGAAGGAAGGAAGGGAGGGACGGAAGCAGGGCCGTGTTTAACATAGGTCCATTCGGTGCGGTGCACCGAATGCCCTGAGGCCTGAACCGAGAGTTTTGTTTCTATTTGCCATATGTCTTATGCGAGTGCAGTGAGTCTCAGTGTTTCTTAGGCCTAAACCAGTGGTTCCCAACCATTTTTGACTGGCGGGCCACTTTTTCTATGTTGGAGAACACGAGAGCCACTTTTTCCTAATTGAAGGACATTAGGGGGCCACAAGGCTAAAATTTAATTAACTAAAGGCGTATAAAATTGTTATAAGGGGTCGTCCATAAAGGACGTCCGCAGAAAATGACCAACTTTGAACCCCTCCCTCCCCTTGTCCGCATTTAGCCTCACCCCCCACCCCATTTGCGGACGTCCGAAAGCCAAACTCCTTAAATGCTAGCATCTGGATTATGCTAGAGAAGCTGATAATGCATAACTTGGGACGAAATTAGGCTGGCAGGGTAGACGGCTGTTGACATGCAATTTAACATGATTCCAATCTGCCTATATATATATATATATATATATATATATATATATATATATATATATATATATATATATATATATATACAAGGCAGTGTATGGTACTACACTGGGGAATAACATGAAGAAGAAACTACTCTTTCAATGAGGAAATTATTCCTAAATGTCTGAAACATTAAATATTTATCTGACTGAAGTTGGTGATTGGTGTGTGAACAGGCTTTAAAATGGCTCAGATTGTACTGAAATAGGTCTATTTACCAAAATTATATGCGGACGTCCGCACTTGTCACGACCCCCTCCCCCATGTCTGCATTTGTCTGAATTTGAATGACCCCCAACCTTGCAGACGTCCTTTATGGACGACCCCTAATTGAATCAAAATAGAGTGTTTGATGCTATTTATTAACGTCCAAATAAAAATAATTTGTACTAGAAAATAATTATATATTCTATCATATCCAAATTGTCAATTTTTACATATATTTTTCTTGATTCACTTAGATGCTGCGGGCCATTTTTGTAGGCCAGGCGGGCCACTTTTGGCCCGCGGGCCACGGGTTGGGAACCGCTGGCCTAAACCTTGTGTAAAATAAGTAAGTGTAAGAAAACATTAATTAAAAGTGTAGCTACCATAAAAACCCTATAGGATTATATAAATTTCTTTTATGATATATACTTACTTACACGTGGCCGTAGCTTTTGGAAAACCAACGGCCGCTCGAGCGACACTATATATGCCCCTGCGGTAACACTTTGCACCGACACTCGAGGAACCTTAAACACGGCCCTGGACGGAAGGAGGGATGCACGAAGGCAGGGAGGGATGGAGAAAGGGAGCGAATAGGGCGAAGTGTTATTACACACTAGCTGTGGTATCCGGCGTTACCCGGGAATTTTTTCCGTTCCCGGCCAGTGCCCTACTTCCCCAGGTGGGGAAGTAGGGCACTGGCCGGGAACGGAAAAAATTCCCGGGTAACGCCGGATACCACAGCTAGTGTGTAATAACATGCTTTATTTAATGTGCAAGAAGCTGAAGTGCAGAAAAGAAATGTTCAGTCAAGGAGTGAGTGCATCGACAGGTCATAGCTTCTGCAAGAAAAGATTCTGCTCAAGAAGAAGTACAGCTGCTGGAAGTTGGCAACTAATAGTTAATCAAAGGAATGTCTTATTCTGGAATAATCTGTCAATCAAACTGAGGCATTATAAGAGATCACACCAGTATTATTATTCTTATTATTAAAAGAATTTGCAACACGTGCAAGGTCACACAGAAATGTGAATTTGAGGCACTAACAGTCAGCCGCCAGAGGAAGATGCATGTGTTTGAAACGAAAGGAGAATTTGTGAGTTTTGATCCGTCTTTTGAAGGAAGTGAACTGGAAAGTATGCGAGCCCACGACTGTTTTGCATTGCGGTTCAGCTAAAAGACCCATACTTGATGATCGCAGGAATTTGCCAGGAAACAAGGAGGAACGTAAGGAATTAGTATTGAGGGAAGGAAAGGATTGTATTGGTGATGAAGGATTTGTCACAGAGACACTGTGCCTCCTCCATCAACATATTGTGGGGCACAGAGGTGTAGGGGTATGTTCAGTGCTTTGGAGCCAGAAGGTTGCAGGTTCAAATCCACTTCAAGCCACCTCGTAGGGATTCTGAGCAAGTTCTTCACTCGCATTTGTTCATGCGCTGTGGTGTGAAACTCCGTTTCAATGTTAAATATTTGGTCCGAAGATCGTCCGTCTGTTTTGCCTCTCGAGTATAAGTTGAAGACCATTTTTGGCGATTTGAAATAGACTTAAATTTCTTGACTTATAGTCGAGTATAAACGGTAAGAAAAAGCCAATTAGACACACCTTCTCGTACACTGAATGGCATTGTCACAACTCCGTAAGCTCCAGGGACACCATAAAGACAGCAGATGAAGTCAGAGAGGTAGTCAAGCACAGACAAGTCATGCTCCACAACTATGATGTACTTGTTGACAGCTAGCAGACTGCGAATTGCCAGAGCTGCTTTTAGACGCTGCTTTACGTCCAAATAACTGGAGGGCTCGTCAAACATAAAACTAAAATGATAATAACAAGAATTATCTTCTGATGTTCAAGAAAGTTTCAGAAGTCCAAAGCAATCAAATCGTAAAAACACATTACACATTTACATAGCTTATACCACATTCGTCGTTCAGATCATGAAGAACAGTAATGTAATGATCGCCCTTGCTCAAAAACAGCAGTCTTATTTAAAAATTTAATTAAATTTAAATTAAATAATGAACAACAAAAATATATAACCAACAAGTTAAAATATTTGAAAACAAGAATCTGGAGCAGGTAGTTTCCTTTTTGTCTCCTTTTTAGGGATTACTTGTCATTATGTTGTTAAGCATATATGTGACAGTGCTACAAACATTGCAGCATAAGGCTGAAATAGGCCTATTACAGGCTAGTTAAAGTAATCCCCAAAAGGACTTCCTTTACGCATTCAGTCGACCACTGGTATGCGTCACGAGGACTTGCCACATTTAAATACAGCAGTTTTGTTAAAATTGAAAAAGAATGATTTTTTTGATTAATTAATTAGCGATAGCAGATAAACAAAGCAGGAACATCTCCTTACCAGTTTGGCAGCCTCATTCCTCCCGCGTGTCCTAAAAGTTTGGCACCCATTTGCATAATACGAATAAACAGGGCAATTAAGGCGAAATTACGAAAAAATCATTTAGTTTTAGCTTGACCAGATATCGTTTTAGTTTTTGTTTGATCAATTTTCGGTTAGTTATAGTTTTGATCGCTGCAAATTTCATTTTAGTTTTATTTTTCGTTGTCAGCGCATTTTAGTTTTAGTTTAAGTTTTCGTCAACGAAGATCGTTTCAATTTCGTAAATTGCAATTTTCGTTTTTGTCCAATGAAAACAACACTAGCTCAAACAGACTCTATTTAGTCATGTATGCAAGGTCTCATATGCTACCATGTTGTGCCACATTTGTCATTCAGACTGTGAACAGCAGTAAAGTTATTTAATCACAGACCTTGTCAAAATCAGGAAAGAGATTTCAAAATTTTTATTAAATAATGAACAAATGTGACTCGACGTTCCAAACTAGGCGCTTGTCGACAATGTTAATTTACGAGAGAAAAAACTGCAAATTTTCCCTCTTATACGCAAATTTTGTTTTCATCAAATTCAAATGGGAAAACATCTTTAAAATATAATAGGTACCAAGAAGAACCATATATAATTTATTAAAAGCTAGAGTTTTAACAGGCATTGCGTATAGGCATAAATGTTTTTGTTGTTAATGTTTCAATATGCAACACCCATCTATGCTAATGGGTCAGTAGTAGGTTTGTAGCATAATGTTTCAACATGTTCCACTCATCTACGGAGCGATTGACAGAGCCCAGCTGACCCTGCTGGCCCTTCTCGACATCAGCGCCGCTTTTGACACTGTAGACCACGAGATTTTGCTATTTTATTTAATCACATATCTTGGTCCTACTTGTTGGAACCGCCTTCCTCACAAGCTCCGTTCTGAGCTTCTTGGCCTTTCTCTTCCCCTGTTCCGTAAACGTCTGAAAACTATACTATTTGTTAGGGGTGAGCACTAGCTTGGGTCGGGAGCGCCACTGAATCTGTGAGCGGCGCTATATAAATGTTCAATTACAATTACAATTACAAATTACAATTTGCTAGAGCGGCCGGGTGTTTCTTTTGGTTTGTCTGGTGCATTTTCAAATGGATAGATTCTTTTCTTTATGAGCGTTTTCTCCGTGTGGTCCTTGGTTCTTCTAGGTCCTCATGGGTGCCTGCACAATATGGTCTACCCCAGGGTTCAATCCTTAGTCCCATACTTTATATTATCTACACCTCAGGTCTTGCCACACTCCTAATGGCTCATGCGGTTTTGGGTCAGGAGTATGCTGACAACGTCCAGGCTTACACCCATTGACACCCATTGCTTCCCCTCTAATGCTGTCGAAGCTGTTTGGATAATGAGCGGGACTTTGGATGCTCTAGAAGTATGGATGTCATGCAATAGACCAGAGGTTCTGAACCTTTTTTCGCGCGCGACACACCTAAACTTGCAAAAAAAATTCGCAACACACCACACAAACGTCATGCGAATATTGTTAAAAAATTAAATTAGCCTATATATTTGAAATTGTTTAAAATTTGAATGAATGAGATTTTTACACTGAATGCTTTCTAGTTTCTAATTATTCCAAAATTTCAAATTTTTCTAATCTAAATTTACTAGTCTATACATACGTTGTTTTATGACTCTGCATTAATAATTTTTTGACCTAACAGTTAATTTTAGTTTTTGCTCCAGGATTTTCTTTGGACCGTAGTAAGATGATGATTTTGGCTTTGTGAGTGCGACATGTAGCCTACAACTGCGTATTGCAACCCAGCCAGATGAGCCTGAAGACTTTAAGCTTGGGTCTTAACCCGTTAACGAGACTAACAAATTCATGAAAACAGCGAAATAGGAGTTATATAAAACGGTTTTAGATAGAAAATAGGCATGAAATATAATAAATTGCCCATAGTCTAAGCCACTCTAATAGCTCATGACAAAACAAGAAAACATGGAATAAGCGTCGCTAAACACTACCGAAACTAAACGCACATCAAAATGTCGAATTATTGAAACAGAAAACTGGAAACTTTAGGCCTACAGGTAATTTTTTAGTTAGATATCTTGGGCCATTGGGACTTCTGATTCCTGGACTATGTCCACATTATTTAATTCGGTAAATTTTCACTCTATATATATATAAATACGCAAACAACTAAGATTCCGCGTGATCAATTTTTGGAATAGCAAAATTTCTGTTCCCTTATGATAAATTTTCCCATTATTTTTTAAGGTTATAGCATTGGGTGAAATTTATAGGTTACTGCAGCTATGTCATGTATATGCATACATAGGGAGTGCATGTGGGCTTATAAGGCACTCATTGTGGCTGCTCCCAATTGCGATCAAATGGAATAGATAAATGAAGTCCTACGATTATATTCTCACAGCCTACGCCTGCGAAACTGCTATCGTTAACAAGACAGTGTAATGACTAATGCAAGAACGACGGTTGTATGCTGTGAGAATTGGCGACACGCCAATTCTTCGCGACACACCGCCGGTCGCTTCGCGACACACTGGTTGAGAACCTCTGCAATAGACTACACCTGAACCCATCTAAGACAAAATTAATTTGGTTGGGCACACGGCAACAGCTTGCCAAGCTTGATCTATTTTCTCTTGCATCTGAAGTTCTTGGCTTTGTCTTTGTAACCACGGTTCATGACCTCGGTGTCCAACTTAAGGCCAAAAAAAATAATGCTGTGTTTCCGGTAACAGTGCTCTAAAAAATTGGGTAGGTAGGTCGAAAAATATTTTTATTTTGGTAAAATATTTTTATACAGTGACTATCCGAAAAATTATACCCAACTACTCTTTTTTGCATAAAGGTACACGCTGCAACAAACTACGTGTTCTAAGCAAGTATAAACTGCCTATTTCCCGTCTGTCTGTACCTAAAATTGCTCTAGAAAACAATTCTATTAATTTCATTTTGTTGACATCTTTTCTGGAAAGATAAAGTGGGAAGGGAAGGGGAAGATGAGTGCGAACAGAACACCACGGCTAGGGGTCGTTCCAGACTGGCCGAGCCAGTGACTAGCTACACCTAGAGGTTGCTAGCTTTATTTTCCCTAGTCACCGTTAGAGGTGGCTCAAGTGAGAATGATAAGGTTAGAGGCTTCTCAAGACTGGCAGCGAGGAAGCAGTTAGGCAGGCGTGAAACTCTAAGGCAATGTCACTGTAAATAAAAAAATTTACACAAACTTTTCCGAGTTGCGGCAATAAAAGTGAGTTGGTCAGGTTACCGGAAACACAACTTTTTTGGCCTAATATCCAACTCTATACGGAAGGCAATGTCACCGTATTATGTCAAAAAATGTAATTTAAAAAAAAAAATTAATTAAATTTTTTTTTAAATAAAAAAATTTCAAAAAATTATTTGAGTCGCGGCAATAAAAGAGGGTCGGTCGGGTTACTGGAAACACAACATTATTTTTTTTGGCCTAACCAAGAACTCACTTTTGCTCCTCAACTTCACCGTCTTGCTCGAGACTGCTATTATCAGCTGCGCCTGCTTCGCACTGCCATCTGTTCTCTTACGTCTGCTGCTATTCTTACTTTAGTGCATTCCTTCGTTACATCTCGCATCGACTATTGCTCTTCGCTCTACTTTGGTCTCCCATCCAGCAGATTGACTTGTCTTGACCGGGTGTTGCACTCTGCTGCACGCCTAATTGGGCAAATATCTAAATATGGTCATGTCTCAAACTACATGCTTGAGTTATTTCACTGGCTCCCTATTTGCCAGCGTATCGAGTTCAGGGTAGCTGCATTGGTATGGCCTTGCCCCAATTTACCTCTGAAAGCTGTGTAGCCTTATATTGGGTATCCAAGGACATCGTCAACTACGCTCTGCTGATAAGAGAGTCCTCTTAGAATTGCTTTTGCTCGTACTACCACCATGAAGAATCGACCCTTTTCTGTGGCTGGTCCAGTGGTCTGGAATCGCCTTTCTTCTGAGCTACGCTTACACCCTGGGACTCTACCAAAATCCTTCCTTACTAAACCTAAAACTAGTCTTTTTGGCACGCTGGAGTCGGAAGCAAATCTGAGTAGTAATTTTTACTTGAAGGAGTGCTATATAAATGTCTGAATGAATAAGAGTAGGGCAAAAAGATGATGTTGACCGTTTTTCAAAGGTGGAATTTAGAGTCGAGTCATGGGAAGCCATAAATATCATATATGCTTGGAACGGTTAAGATCTGCTCTACATAGTGAAGTTATCCTCGGGATTGGTAGAAAATAAATTAACCTAGAAAGGATGAATAATTAAGGACCACCACAAAACAGCCTTTGCATTGTCAAGCGCATCATGTGATGGCTTGTGAACGCAGTTTCTTCAAATGTTGTTCCTTTCACGGCTAAACTTTGAAAGGGCACATCTCCAGTTAGGAACATCATAAATAAATAAACAATGCGTCGTTTGAAGGGTCTCGCAGAGTTGAATCTTGTGGGAGAATGACGTAAATTTTGATTTCTGAGGACATGACAAAAGCCTAAAATTGCCGTGGAGGGTCACAAATATAAAACTAACAAGTTGAAAACAAGAATCTGGAGCTGGTCGTTCCATTTTTCTCTTTTTTAGGTATTACTTGTCATTATGTTGTTAAGCATATATGTGAAATTGCTACATATCGAAACATTACGCTACACACCTACTACTGACCCATTAACACTGAAATTAGCTCCAACAGACTCTATTTAGTCATGTATGCAAGGTCTCATATGCTACCATGTTGTGCCACATTTGTCATTCAGACTGTGAACAGCAGTAAAGTTATTTAATCACAGACCTTGTCAAAATCAGGAAAGAGATTTCAAATATTTTATTAAATAATGAACAAATGTGACTCGACGTTCCAAACTAGGCGCTTGTCGACAATGTTAATTTACGAGAGAAAAAACTGCAAATTTTCCCTCTTATATGCAAATTTCGTTTTCATCAAATTCAAACGGGAAAACATCTTTAAAATATAATAGGTACCAAGAAGAACCATACATAATTTATTAAAAGCTAGAGTTTTAACAGGCATTGCGTATAGGCATAAATGTTTTTGTTGTTAATGTTTCAATATGTAACACCCATCTATGCTAATGGGTCAGTAGTAGGTTTGTAGCATAATGTTTCAACATGTTCCACTCATCTACGGAGCGATTGACAGAGCCCAGCTGACCCTGCTGGCCCTTCTCGACATCAGCGCCGCTTTTGACACTGTAGACCACGAGATTTTGCTAGAGCGGCCGGGTGTTTCTTTTGGTTTGTCTGGTGCATTTTTCAAATGGATAGATTATTTTCTTTATGAACGTTTTCTCCGTGTGGTCCTTGGTTCTTCTAGGTCCTCATGGGTGCCTGCACAATATGGTCTACCCCAGGGTTCAATCCTTAGTCCCATACTTTATATTACCTACACCTCAGGTCTTGCCACACTCCTAATGGCTCATGCGGTTTTGGGTCAGGAGTATGCTGACAACGTCCAGGCTTACACCCATTGACACCCATTGCTTCCCCTCTAATGCTGTCGAAGCTGTTCGGATAATGACAAAAGCCTACTATTGCCGTGGTTGGTCACAAATATAAAACTAACAAGTTAAAATAATTTAAACAAGAATCTGGAGCAGGTGATTCCATTTTTTTCTCCGTTTAAGGTATTACTTGTCATTATGTTGTTAAGCATATTATTATTATGAAATAAATTTGTAACGCGTGAAAGGTCACACCGAAATGTGAAACTGAGGCGCGGATAGTCAGCCGCCATTGGAAGATGCAGTTACAAATCCATGTGCTTGAAAGCCAAGGAGAAGTAGTAAGTTTTTGGCCACTTTTTGAAAGAAGGAAGTGAAATTGAGCTTCGAAGAGAGAGCGGAAGCTGATTCCATTCCCTGGGTGCAGAAGCATGGAATGCACACAAGCCCATAACTGTTTTGCATCGAGGTTCAGATAAAAGACTTATATTTTACATTTATATAAGCATATATTTGAGGGTGCTACATATTGAAACATTACGCTACAAACCTACTACAGACCCATTAACACTGATACTAGCTCCAACATCAATTATACTTTCCTGCTCTGATGCTTTCTCACACTTTATTGCACGCTTAGCCAACCTGTCTTTTGCTGAAGGGTGTTTTCCGTAATGCCTCAAATCTGCTCTGGTCACACCAGGGCTGTTTTATGGTCATTGTAGGCCATAGGCACTTTTGCATATTAATTTATTTGTAGGCCTCTGTATTAATTCAAATTGCAACATATTTACATCATTTCTTAAAATTATGCTGAACCATTCGAAATGTTTGAAAGTATGGCAAAAGATATCACACAATTGGACTACAAAGAAAGCACACAACGAAAACGGGTGCCAAAACGATTTGATGACAAAGTCATGGATGATACTGATCCGAGTTTAAATCTGAGTGCTAGTGACAAATTCCGCACCCAGACTTTCTACGTTATCATAGACAGACTTATAACTGAGATGGGGAAAGCAGCTATATAGCAGCTTACGCAACACTACATGAAAGATTCAATTTTCTTCTTGACAGAACTTTATCAACTGAAGAAATAGTGATTAGAGCAAAGGCATTAATTGAGATATATCCAAGTGATCTAGAAGATGCATTTATTGACAAATTTTTTTGTTTTCTCGAATGTTTGCTGACAATAAATCTGTAGCTGAAATGATTAGGTCACAAATAGCTGACAAGCTGATCTCCAGTTTTCCCAAATGTCAATATTGCTTTTCGAATTTATCTTCTATTTTTGGAACAAGTTGTGAACACAAACGTTCTTTTTAGAAACTGAAAATTATCAAAAATTACCTTCGGTCAACGATGGGGCAGGCACGATTATCCTTCCTTGCATTACTTTCAATTGAAAATGACTTAATGCGAGAAACGCCATTTGAAGACGTCATAAGCAATTTCGCGAATGCAAAGAACCGCAAAGTTAACATAATATAGCTTAGCCAATGTTACTATTTCATTAGCTAACTCTAGCCTTTAAAAAAGTTAGCTCGTTAAAATTAAATTTGCAAGTTTTCATTTTCTGTTTGTTTTTTCCAGTCATTGACCAATCACTGCATTTATTTTTTGATATTTTTTTCAGGATTTCGTAGGCCCCTGGTAAGTTCGTAGACCCTAGGCACAGTGCCTACTGTGCCTAATGGATAAGACGGCCCTGGGTCACACCCTTGCTTAAAAAACTTAACCTAGATTCCAGCAACCTTTCAAACTTCAGACTTATCTCCAACCTTAATAACATTTCTAGGATCTTGGAACGTCTCTTTCTCACTCGCATTAAGAAACACATCACTTCCTGTCCCAACTTCAGTCCATATCAGTCAGCTTACCGCGAAAGCTATTCCACAGAGATTGCCCTTGTCTCTACACTTGATAACATATTCTCATCTATTGACAATGGAAAAGCCTGCCTCTCAGTATGTCTTGACCTCAGTGCAGGCTTTGACACTGTTGAACATCAGTTACTGCTTTCAAGACTTGCAAATAGCTTCGGTGTCTCTGAGACAGCCTTAGACTGGTTAGCTTCTTACCTGCGTGACCGGATTCAGCAGATCGGCATTGGGACCGCTTAGTCTGAGCCTACTGCTCGCACTGCTGGAGTTCCACAGGGATCTGTCCTTGGCCCCTTACTATTTACTGTCTTCACTTCCCCAATCAGTCGCATTGCTAATCACTTTGGAATCCAATTACAACAGTATGCGGATGATACCCAGCTCCATATTGCTTTGTCACACACTGATCAGTCTGGCAAACTTAAACTTGAAGAGTGCCTTTCATCTATGTACTCCTGGTTTTGTTTCAATGGTTTGGCCATAAACCCTGACAAGTTTGAGGCAATTTTATTTGGGTCACGCCCGTGCATGCGCTCTTTCCCTCCACTTTCTAATATTGACCTTGCCGGCACTGCTGTTCATCTGTCAGATACTGTCAAAACACTTGGAGTAACCCTAGACAACAAGCTCACATTTCGACCTCATAATATAACTAGCATTTGTAAATCTTATTTTTATCACATTCGGGCATACGTCACATCAGGTCGGCCCTGACTATGGATATGTCTCAAACCATTGCCTGTTCTCTTGTCTCCTCTCACCTTGATTATGCTAACGCCGTTTTTGTCGGTCTCTCAGTCACTGAGCTTAACAGGCTGCAACACATCCAAAACTCCTTAGCGCGTGTTGTGCGCGTCCCAATTCAAACTAGTTCCTCAGTCCTACTCCATCAACTGCACTAGCTTCCTGTTCAGTACATGATAAATTTTAAATTGGCATGTCTGACCTACAAATCTCTCAGCACCAACACACCTTCCTACCTTCAGTCACTACTACCTCCTTACATTCCTCCTCATTGCTTGCGTTCATCTGGTACAAGTCTTTTATCTGAACCTCGATGCAAAACAGTTATAGGCTTGCGTGCATTCCATGCCTCTGCAGTCTGCACCCAGGGAATGGAATCGGCTTCCGCTCTCTCTTCGAAGCTCAATTTCACTTCCTTCCTTCCTTCACAAAGCGGCTAAAAACTTATTACTTCTCCTTGGCTTTCAATCATATGGATCTTTAACTGCATCTTCCTCTGGAAGACTGACTATCTGCGCCTCAGATTCACATTTCGGTGTGATCTTCCGAGCGTCACAAAAATATTTAATAATAATAATTATAACAGACTCTATTTAGTCATGTATGCAAGGTCTCATATGCTACCATGTTGTGCCACATTTGTAATTCAGACTGTGAACAGCAGTAAAGTTATTTAATCACAGACCTTGTCAAAATCAGGAAAGAGATTTTAATTTTTTTAAAGCAACCAGGAAATATAAAATTACTACGCAGAAATTTTACTAATGCAGAAACTAGAGAAGATGATTTAAATATTTGCTACCCTATACAGACATTTATTTTTTTATAACGCACGATTAATCGCGATTAAAAATTTTAATCATTGAGCAACCCTAACTATAATTACTAATCAAATCACATGAGTGAATGTGCTGAAAGTTTAAATTTCACTAGGATGCCGTTATCTGGCATGACAAATATCTCATATTCATCTGTTCTATATCATTGAAGGAAGCAATTACATGCAATATTTTCCTAACTTACGATAAATCTAATTTCTCATGATACATACATATCAGCCTTCTGTATGCAGACGATTGCAATAGCAAATCTCTGAAGTTCACCACCAGACAAATCTTCTACATTTCTGTGCTTTACCCCATGCAGATCTAGAAAAGACAGAAACAAGTGTCATTTTAAAGTCATAAATGTGTTAAGACAATAAAACAAAAAATGAGGTCAAATGCATACACTCTGGTAGTGTATGCATTATTTGAGAAGTTCTTGCAAATTACTAAATTTGATCATATTCTTATCATTTATTTTAACTAGTCTTTTGCTTAGAATATTTGTTCATGGCTAGCAAGCTGCATTATCACCAGCAAATGACAGGCCAAGAGTTGGCCAATAAAATGCCATTGTTGATAGGCATCAGTAATAGGTGTCGTAGTTAAATCTAATTCCAAATAATATGGAAATACAAGAACAACGCCTATGGGTTTCACCAGGGATGCATTGCATAAAATTTTAGTTGGAAAACTTAAAATTAGGGCTGCACCAAACATTCCCTTCATATTTGCTTCGGAGACGAAAAGCGGGTCAAATAGCTATTTGGTCTCTGCTAGAGCGAGTGGACTGAAGTAACTGTCTCATTGACATAAAATACTGTAGATGCAGCCAGGTGTTGCCTACAGCCTGGACTGTGGTATCACAATGTCAGTAGTTCTTTATGTACACAGTGCGGCAACTGAATGTTGTCAGTAGACCTATTTTTTTAACACTATGTCGGTAATGTCATTCTTTATGTACAGTGACTGAATGTTGTAGGTAGACCTATTTTTGTACACTGTTTGTATTCGCATTCGGCCGAATAGTTGGTCCAATTATCTGTAATCGGCAGAATAGTGGTAAGGCAAAAAAATAATGTTGTGTTTCTGGTAACCCGACCAACCCTCTTTCATTGCCGCAACTCAAATAATTTTGTGAAATTTTTTTATTAAAATTTTTTCTTCTAATTTTTTAAAATTTGTATTGACATAATACGGTGACATTGCCTTCCGTATAGAGTTGGATCTTAGGCAAAAAAAATAATGATGTGTTTCCGGTAATCCTACCGACTCACTTTTATTGCCGTGACTTGGAAAATTTTGTGGAATTTTTTTATTTACGGTGACATTGCCTTCCGTATATGAGATGTACAATTGGAACATCATAATTATAGCATTCACTAAGCCATGTGGCGATCGTAAGCAGCCGTCTTTCAAGGTATAAAATGGTCTGTTAATTAGAGCAATCAATAGTTCCCCACGGTCAGTATGACAAGGCAGGCGGTTGTGGGGTGGATGGGGGTAGAGAGTAATAGATCTGAAAGGAGGGTTTTCTCACGGTAGCTCGTTGCAGGCATTGAGTACAGGGCCGTCTAGCCTGTAGCACATGATGGCTATACACAGCCTGCTGCAAGTTTATAGCTTAACTAGCTGTTTGTCCACCCTAAGACAGTCCATTTTTACTCACTTCAACTTCCTAAGCTGACTAGGCTTTCTTGTGATCACTGTGCCCTCCTTCGCTCTCTGCCTCTTTCTGCTCTCTTTTGCTCACTGTGCTCTTGTGTTTACTGTGCCTTTTTGTGCTCAAAGTGCTCTCTTCTACTAACTCTGCTGTCTTCCGCTCACTGAGTAGTTCTCTTTTATTTCGAGCACCTTTGGTGAAGGAATTAACATTCACTCATTCATTCATTCAAGTATTTATATAGCACCTTTTCAAGGAAACTACTCAGAGGGGCTCCCGACTACAGCATGGCCAAAAAGAACAGTGTTCAAGTGAATAGAATGTTTCATTTTATTTTAAGGTCAGAAGCGCTCCCGACTACATCATGGACACTGCATTAGAGTTTCACGCCTGCCTAACTACTTTCTGGCTGCCAGTCTTGAGAAACCTCTAGCCTCATCATTCTCATTTGAGCCAACTCTAACAGAGACTAGGGAAAATAAATCTAGCAACCTCTAGGTGTAACTAGTCACTGTCTTGGCCAGTCTGGAACAACGCCTAGATGTGATGTTCTGTTTGCACTCATCTTCCCCTTCCCACTTTATCTTACCAGAAAAGATGTCAACAAAATGAAATTAATAGAATTCTATTCTAGAGCAGTTTTAGGTGCAGACAGTCAAGAAATAGGCAGTTTACACTTGCTTAGAACACGTACTTTGTTGCAGCATGTACCTTTATGCAAAAAAGAGTAGTGGGGTATAATTTTTCGGATAGTCACTGTATAAAAATATTTTACCAAAATAAAAATATTTTTCGACCTACCTACCCAATTTTTTTAGAGCTCTGTTATCGGAAACACAACATTATTTTTTGGCCTAAGCACCTGTTCGGTACTGCCCCTACCTAAACTGTTATTTTTTCCAGAATACTCAAGACTTCTGAAGAATGCACTTTCAAGTCAACCCTCTTTCAGAACAAGTCTGCTGAATTCATCTGTTTATGATGTGGTAAAGATTTTGGGAACAGTAACGGAGGACTGTCTTACATCTTAGCTTGCTTCTGTCTTTTCAAAATGTTCAGTGTCCTGGATCTTGACTTGTATTCGATCATTTCAGCACAACTAATGGCATGCGGACGTTTCGTCAACAGACGATTTGTCATGGCCTGTTTGTCAAGTGGACGATTCGCCAAAGGACGATTCATCACGTGAATGATTCGTCACGGGATTGTTCATCAATAATACAAGTGTAAAGCATTCTATTAATCTTTTCTTTGGAGAATGTCAGAACGTGGAATTACAAGGTTGTGTGAGGGAAAGAAACCTGCCTTAAAAATTTTCATATTATAGAAATTGGCGTTTTAACACTTCTGCTTTTGTCCTTTGAGTTAGAAAGAATCTGGTGCGCCGAATCCATCAAGTGTCAATACTGGAAGTCAAAGAGCTCCCCGACTAAAGCCTGAAAGGGTAAAAACACAATCCTTGTCACCTTGTGCCGTCGATTCTTTGAACCTTAGCGACCGCCATGATCAACCTTCTCCACGTACTACGATCTTCCGTCGCGTCTCTCAGTTCCTCCAAGTTCATCTTCATTCTCTCGTGTATTTCTTCCATCCACCTCTTTCTTGGGCATCCTCTCCTCCTTCCTCCCTCTCCGCAGGCCAGCATCATCTCCTTTTCCAAGCCGTTTGCTCGCATCACATGTCCGAAGAATGCCAACTTCTGCCTTGCCGCTCTCTGGCCTAATGACATATTCCCTCGTGTCTGCCCTATCTCTAGTAATATGGATTCATTTGTTCTTTTCTCGATCCATGGGGTTCTCAATACCTTCCTCCATATTCACATTTCGCAAGCATCAATTTTCCTTTCTAAGGCCTTTGTTTTTGTCCACGTTTCACATTCATACAGCACCATTGGGAATATCATTGCCTTCACAATTCTTGCTCTCGTCATCAGGCTCACATGTTTATCCTTCCATATTTTCTCTAGTCGATTGCTGTCGACTTTCCCAATGTTATCCTCCGTCGTATCTCTCTGTCACATCCGCCATCATTTTCTATCATGGCTCCCAAGAAGCAGAAACTTGTCCTCCATCTCCTCCCCATCTACCTCGAAGCTTGTCCAATTTTCCATGGTCATGATTTTGGTCTTCAAGTTGCAATACAGTCCGGCCTTCTTGCTTTCATTTCTTAATTTTCTTATGATATCTTTTAGATCTTCCCCTTTCCCTTTTCACAATAGGTAATGTAAATATAGAACAAAGGGGCTTCGCTGTCGTACAATTCTCACTTCTGATATGCAGGTATCACAGTATTGTTTTCCTGCATTTAAAAGTCCTTCATTCTTACTATAAAACTTACTTAAACTTACTAAAACTGCTTTTATATGTTCTCGAATTGACTAATGCAATTCTCTTCTCATTGGTCAATGGTCTTCCTAAAGTTCGTCTTTCACCGATTCAGTCAGTTCTCAACTCAGCTGCTAGATTGATTGCCCGCCTTCTCAAGTACTCTCACATATCTACCTTCATGTTTGATGAACTTATTGGCTTCCTCTACGTGCTCGCACACAGTTCAAGATCCTCACTCTGATCCTAAAGTCTCAACGGGGTCTTGCCCCAAAATATCTGACTAATGCTTTACTTCGTCCTCACTCAGCTTCCTCCCATCGTCCACTTCGTTCATCCAACAGACTTGACCTATTGGTTCCTCGGTCTAGAACTGCTATGGCTCAGTCTCTATCTTTTGTCTCAATTGGTCCTTCTCTCTGGAATGCTCTTTCTCCTTCTCTTCACTCTACACTTCTTTCTGTCAGTCTCTCCTCTGCTGTCTCTTCTCAAAACCTGCTTCTTCTCGCAGGGCCTTGCGCACTGGGAGCACCTCTGAACGGTTCACCCTACTAGAGGCGCTTTATAAATGTTTAAATACAATACAATACAATATATACATTCAAAGCTCAATCTGCTGTGAATTTTTAATTGGCGTTAGACTAAGCATGCGTATCTCGATATAACTGATGAACAGTCCCCTGAATAATCATCCATGTGACGAATTGCCTGTGGACGAAATGTCCTTTGACGAATCGTCCACTTGACAAACAGTCCATGACGAATAGTTCTTTGATGAAACGTCCCCCAAATCCAACTCAACCATCCCCAAACTGGTTGACATTGTAACCAAATGTTGCAAGAAGGTGTATATTGTATGGAAAAACCCAAAATCTCTGTGCAACGTATAAAATACTTTCAAAGATGTCGTGGATTCCATGATCCCACACTCCGAAAACATTTTGTGAAACTTCAAGAAGTCGACATTTTGAGATATGATATCTCGACAGGTGTAATTTCAACTTCGATGATTAAACTTTCAGCTGCAGAATTCTTGCATAGATTACAAAAATATAATTATTATTGCTAATGTTTTAGTTTTCGTTTTTATGGACCAATTTTCGTTTCAGTTTTAGTAATACAATTTCAGTTTTAGTTTTAGTAAGATGGGGATTCACTTGTTAGAAATACAAAGCAAAACAAAAATGTGTTGAATAAAAAAATAATGATTATGTGAAATGTCATTTGCTTTTAATCTGTGCAATTAATACCTCAGCATATAGTTAATTATTGTTTGTGAGTTAATATCATTATGATAGAGTTATTTAGGCCTTATAGTTGCTCACAACAGGACAGTTAGTCAGGGCTGTTTTTAAGGAATTTTTAGAACTGCACATCCTCTTCTCTCCTTTCTCATCCTCCATGGTAAATTACTCCCAATCTGAGGAAAATGACCTATTTTTACTAGTTTTAACTGCATGCACGGAACGTGACGGAAGTGCTTCTACAACTGCACGAATCCATTTAGAACTGCACATTTTGTGTAGAACTGCACGTTAAAAAAGCCCTGCAGTTAGTTAAAATTAGCCTACGTATCAACCCAGATCATATTACAATGCTTTTTCAGCTCGTTTACTAAAAGCTATTATTTAAAGTCTTTTGTATAACAACTACAGATGGATATAGTGCATGCATTACCTTTATAGCTGACCAAGAAAAATATTGAAGATCATCTTGTCAACACACTTGGTAGTAACCTGCTGTTTTACTTTCTAACACCCTTTTAAGTTCCTCAAAAAATTTAGCGTACACCAGCTTGTACGCTGGTGACAATTGGACTTTCATGTTGGTGGTATTTTTCCCTTTAAGAAATGCTTTGCAGGGTTTGGTTGACCCAGCCCCCCTCATGGCCAGTGCCACCAGTCACTTAAAACTCAGTACCGAACATTGCTGCGTAAAGCTGAAATGGACCTGTTATAGGCTAATTAAAGTAATCCCCAAAAGGACTTCCTTTACGCATTCAGTCGACCACTGCTATGCGTCACGAGGATTCGTCGCAGTTAAATACAACAGCTTTGTTAAAAATGAGAAAAATTTATTAGCGCGAGTAGATAAAAAAATCAGGAAATCTCCTTGCCAGTCTGGCAGCCTCGTTCCTCCCGCATGTCTTAAAAGTTTGGCACTTTAAGGTAAAATTACGAGCAAATTATTTAGTTTTCATTTGACCAGATATCGTTTTAGTTTTCGTTCGATCAATTTTCGTTTATAGTATTGATTGCTGCAAATTTCGTTTTAATTTTAGTTTTCGTTGTCAGCGCATTTTAGTTTTAGTTTCAGTTTTCGTTAACGAAAACGTAGCAATTTCGTTAATTGTCATTTTCATTTCAACAAAAACAACTCTAATGCCAATGTTAAAAACTCGAATCTTCTTAAAATCAACCATTAAACTTGCACGCCTCATCATACTTGTTCTTTCTTGGCTAATGGCCATAAGTATTAAAGAACTCTAATTTCCAGTGACCTTTGCCAACACCTTCTTCACTACAACTATAAATGTAGTTCTCAAACGGAAAATAATCTTTCTACATAAGCTCAAAAAGATGGAGCTGTAAGATCTTCTGCTAGTGGTGCAAAATTTCCATAGACTTGCCTTCTCCAAAACTATGTATAATGATATGTAAGCATATCCCGAAGAGTTGCATCAGCGCCCATGACTGTGTTACAGTGCCTAAATATTGTCAGTGTTGTTATTGCCCTAATTTTCTAACCGCAAGTTGCGGTTTTTACAAGAGCGTCGATGGCTGCGACTTGTATAAAGGTGAAACATATGTATTGAATTTTTTTGGTATGGTTACTTTCGACAACAACAATTGGAACAAAGAGGTAATATTAAATCACATGCAGTGAGCATGTGAAACTATGTATCGTAACCACGTGTCACCATAGCTTCACAGTGCAGATAATTACCGACATGCCTGTCTTGCAGGACCTCGATGGTTACTTGTTTGACGTATAACACTGGTGTTTATAACCTTATTCATCACTAATAACAGCTTTAGCCTAAACTGATCAGTTGTTTAGCTAACAGTGTCTGTACAATTTAAGCCAATGGATGTCATTTGCCTGTTTGATGAATAGAACCTAGTGAACCTAGTACGTATCGTATTATGGTAAAATCATAAAAACAAAGTCCTTAATTTCAACAGTGCAAAAACAATAAAATCACAACAGATAAATAAATTTCAGCAAGTATTTCGTCGCCTCAGAATTATCTTGTCGTATGTCCATTTTTTTCAAAATCGAGTTTAGACTTGATTTGTAGCAAAAATTTGCCTCTCTTTCATCACTTTTAATAGTTAAGAGATACGACAAGTCGTTTTAAAGATATTCACCGAAAACTACCTGTCGTATGTCCATGTTCAGGATTGCCTTGTCGTATCTCCAATTTATTTTTGCCGTATCTCCAGTGCCGCATTCACGGTTTAAAAGTGCATTGTCGTATGTCCGAGAAAGCTCGTCGTTGATTGGACGAAGGAGATACGACATCCCACTTCGCTGTATCATAGTGTCGTATTTCCAGGGAATAAAAAAGGTTCTTTTATTAAAAAAGGGTAATAAACTTGCGAAAATTGAAACGAACAAAGTCGCAAAAGATTGTGTATTGCTTTCTTTTATTATTTGAATTTAAAAAAAAAAATTCTGATCAGGATGATTTGCAATTGATTTAAATCCGTTTTATACAACATTTTCCAAAATTTCACAAAAACCATTATAAGTTTCAGTTTAATTTTAATGCAACATCCTTTAATTAATGTCAATGCTTTTATATGACGTTTGTGCCTGAAGTTTTATTGCACTCATTTTTTTAAATTTCCGTCCAAAGTTCCGAAATTTCAAAGTCGATTTTCTCGGAATTCACAAAAGTGGACATACGACAAGATAATTCTGAGGCGACGATTTGCTGACAATTCCCATGTGGTTACGCCATCATCTGCAAAGTGTCCTAGATCTAGGATTCAATATGTGGATGCAATCTAAGTACAGAGTTTTTAAAAAAATGTCCATTATGACGCTGCATTGTTTCCGCTGCATAGGTTATTACCCGGGTGAATTGGTGAGTTGCAAACCCACCACTGAACCAAACTACTTTATGCTGGCTTGGGACAGCGGACAGGCTCAGAGTATCCTACGATATCACGAGGCGGAGTTCCATTATGACGTTATACCGACTTATAGGAAGGAGCGACATATAGAGTGACTTCATATGTTCTCTGCTGGACACTGAAAGCAGAATTCTTTGCTCTATGCGTAAGACTCTGTTTTATTACAATTTGTGGTGTCCGTCTTTTGTTTGTGAACAGAAGCGTCTGGAGCATACACGGTATCCAGACTGCCTTCTGTTTTCTCAACCTCCACCAGTTTTACCTCCTCCGTCAACTGGAGCTTCTATATCGGCATGGAGAGGTATCCAGTTAGAAACATGGAATGTACGCTCACTATGCAATAAATATTTAGCGGTCGCTGAAACCATTTGTTCAGATAAACTTGACATACTCGTCGTCACCGAGTCATGGCATCAATTGTTGACTGATGTTGCCCTTTCTCGCTCGTTGCCCTCGGATTTCTCTTTCATAGACCGTCCAAGATCTGGTGCTGAGGATGCGGACCATGGAGGTGGTGGTCTGGTGATTTATCACCGTGATTCTCTGTCAGCTCGGAACATCATGCTATCTTCTTCTCCGACCACGTTTGAGGCGCTTGCAGTCTCTATCTCATTGCCTTCTAGACCTCCCATAGTAATAGCCGTCTATCGGCCTGGATCAGCCCCGCCCTCGTCTACTTTTTTGGATGAATTCCCTACAGTACTTGAACAATATGCAACTCACAATTCTCAGGTCATCATCGCAGGTGATTTAAACCTCCATCTTAAAGACAAGACTATACAACGGGTGGTTGATTTTCGAGCAATCACTGACCAGTTCGGTCTAACTCAACATGTCAACGGACCAACACATGACAAAGGTGGCTGGCTTGATGTCATCATAACGCGAGACGACTATGCGGTAACAGATCTACATATCCGTTCACCGACCGTCTCTGATCATGGTCTCGTCACAGCCAACATCCCGTTTCTACACGACGCCCTGACTGTTCTAACCAGGCAGGTCCGTGGCTGGCGAGGATTGGACCGTGATGCTTTCGGCACGGCGCTGTTGGAGGTTCCGATCGTTGCTGATCCTTCAACGTTGGCTGAATTGACAGTTGCTGAATCCTTTTTGAAATCCGCAAAAACCATGGCACAAGTGACATAGCGACCCAGATGTTTCAAGTTGTCATGGTGTGGAGCAGACATGCACAGGCCAGTCAGGACTGACCAGTGGAGAGAGTCGGGGGAGAGAGCATGGGACACATACAGGCATTGACCCAGGTTGTCCTTCATGCCTCTTTCCCAATATTCTCTTCAATCAGACAAGGTGGTCTAGCTGCTCCAAGATGTTAATGGTATGGACCTGTTGACCGGACCGGTTGAAGCTGGGCAACATGACGCGAGACAGACTCAGACAGAGAGTGGCGTCGGACCCCTACGGGCATTTTGATGATGATGATGATGAAGCCTTTGAAGCCTACGAAGCGACCATGACTGATCTGATCGACCGATTTCTTCCAATGCGACAAGTGACGATACGCTGAAACCTCAGCTCGCCTTGGTTCGACAGTGAGTGCCACTCCTTGAAACGACGTGCTTGCTGCGTAGAGAGAAGATACAGGGCACCAATCTACCATCGGACCACACCACCTGGGTGCAGTACGTTCGTCGCATGCACTGGCAGTATCATGAGAAAGAAAGGTCATACTGGGAAGCCAAGATCGCTTCTCACACAAAGGAACCTAAGCGACTGTGGACAACACTCAATGCGCTACTTGGTCGTCGTCGCCCTGAACGTCCTCCAGATACTCCATTTTTTTACCACGGATGACTTCCTGGCATCAAGATTCGTGACATTCGACAGGCAACCGCTGACTCTACTCTGCCATCTGATTATCCTCCCTCCGACTGTCACCTCTCTACATTGAATTCAGTTACAAGTGAAGAACTACGACGCATTATTCTTTCTTCACCGCCAAAGTCCTGTGAACTGGATCCCATACCTACCTTTATGCTTCACGAATTCACCCACTGCCTCCCTTCTAATGCAGTCGAAGCTGTTCGGATAATGAGCGGGACTTTGGATGCTCTAGAGGCATGGATGTCATCCAATAGACTACACCTGAACCCATCTAAGACAAAATTTATTTGGTTGGGCACACGGCAACAGCTTGCCAAGCTTGATCTATTTTCTCTTGCATCTGAAGTTCTTGGCTTTGTCTTTGCAACCACGGTTCATGACCTCGGTGTCCAACTTGACCAAGAACTCACTTTTGCTCCTCAACTTCACCGTCTTGCTCGAGACTGCTATTATCAGCTGCGCCAGCTTCACACTGTCATCTGTTCTCTTATGTCTGCTGCTACTCTTACTTTAGTGCATTCCTTCGTTACATCTCGCATCGACTATTGCTCTTCGCTCTACATTGGCCTCCCATCCAGCAGATTGACTTGTCTTGACCGGGTGTTGCGCTCTGCTGCGCGTCTGATTGGGCAAATATCTAAATATGGTCATGTCTCAAACTACATGCTTGAGGTACTTCACTGGCTCCCTATTTGCCAGCGTATTGAGTTCATGGTAGCTGCATTGGTATGGCGATGCTGTCAGGGCCTCGCTCCAATTTACCTCCGAGAGCTATGCAGCTTTACATTGGGTATCCAAGGACGTCATCCGCTGATAAGGGAGTCCTCTTAGTTCCTTTTGCTCGTATTACTACCATGAAGAATCGAGCTTTTTCTGTGGTTGGCCCATTGGTCTGGAATGGCCTTCCTTTTGAGCTACGCCTACATCCTGGGACTCTACCAGGATCCTTCCTTACCAAACTTAAAACTGTTCTTTTTGGGCGCGCTGTAGTCGGGAGCGCCTCCGAGTAGTTTTTTCCTTGAAGGAGCACTATATAAATGTCCGAATGAATGAATGAATAGCTCGGAAAATATAGTAATATCATTGTTATGTGATGATACAGCAGCAAGTAAAACGCCAAGACACCTTACTAACCAAGTATTGTGCACACTGCATCCTGGGTTTTTATGTCGTCTTTCTTGTCCAGCAATTGTTGAACTGATCCCTAGCATCATAACCAGAAAACATAAACTCCGAATGACAACATGCCAAAACTTAAAAATTTGGGTCTAGATTTGACATTTGTATAGTTAAATATGGTTACTTTGATCTGGAGTCATTATTCGATATAATAAAGAAGACAAATGATCCAAAGATTCTTGGAAAAGTGAAAGCAAATCAATGGCTAGGCAGAAAATTTCAATGGCATGCAAACATTAGCCTACGATAAAGTGTTGCTAGCAGAGTTAGAAATTATTATTATTCATTATTCAAGTTCCATAGCAGTGTTTCCAACCTAGGACCCACAGCATTCATGGTCACCTGAAACTGTCTAGGAGTGCCAAGGGTGGATGGCAGAATGGGTTAAAAATATGCAAAAACTACTGATTATCACCATGAGTAATATTACATCATCCAACAGCGCGTTCATTCTCAGTCACTAGTCCTACAACCTGGAATGGCTTCCGTTACACTGCACTCAGTGCCCAGGGACCACTCCACTATGTTGCTGATGAATCTAAAAACTGCACCGTTTAGTTGTAGTTGGGCTGAGAACACTCCTGAGTAGCCTACCTTGAAGAGGTACTATATAAAACTTCCTAAATAAATAATTAAATTATGGACTGCATCTGGAAAGACTACAAGCTTAAAAGTGTTCCCATGAGAATAAATTAATTGCAACAAATAAATGGAACCTGCAACATAGCTTTAATACCAACATCTCGTTAATATAAGAGGCTGATGACCCATGCACAGGCCGGTCAGGACAGACCAGTGGAGAGTCAAGGGAGAGAGCGTGGGACACATACGGGCATTGACCCAGGTTGTCCTTCATGCCTCTCTCCCAATATTCTCTTCAATCAGACAAGGTGGTCTAGCTGCTCCAAGATGTTAATGGTATGGACCTGTTGACCGGACCAGTTGAAGCTGGGCAGCATGATGCGAGACAGACTCAGACAGAGAGTGGCGTCGGACACCTACGGGTATTTAGCCCATGGATTTTGATGATGATGACGATGCTGACCCATGGCACAATGGATATCAATGTAGGCTATGGTAATATGATGCGGCATTTCGAACACAACACTGCCGCACATTTCATCAAATTTTAACATTTCGTGACAATGAAAATAAAAATCACTGAAACTATGGCAACTGTTAGCGAATGAGACGAGTTAATAACTGAACCTAAACACTTTCTTACATGAAAAACGCTATCAAATGCCTACTGGCTATGAATCCCAGCAGTCGTCATCTCTGTTTATTACCGCCATCAGGAAACAGCAGAGTCATTTAAAAAAAACGATCAATCAATCAATATCCCTAGGCACAGTGCCCGTAGGAGTCCGACGCCACTCTCTGTCTGAGTCTGTCTCGCGTCATGTTACCCAGCTTCAACCGGTCCGGTCAGCAGGTCTGCCCCATACCATTAACATCTTGAAGCAGCTGGAAAAAACGATAATCGGTTTCAAATAAATTTCTACAAATGATGATCAGTTTGCCACAAAAACCGATATTAACAGCCCTGCATTCCTGGCCACGTTCTAAACATATGCATGGATGTTGAGCAAGTGCCATAGTCCCTAGACATCTACTGGTCACCTAGTAAAATGTTCATTAAAACATTGGGACTAACTTATCGACATTGGTATACTGCACTGTCTTTTTATATATTAATGTATGTGCACTTGTTATAGCACCCCATAAAGATTGCTACTCAGAAGCGTTTCCTCCTACAGCAACTTCGTGAAATACTGAATCGGAGTTTCATGCCAAAGGGCTGAGTAATTGCAAGTGAAGGACTTGCCCAAGGTCCCTACGAGGCTGCTTGAGATAGATTCAGACAGGTCTGCAACCCTCAGGCCGCAAGGAAATGAACATACCCGCTACACCACTGCGTCCTACTGGCATTCCTTCATCATACTCAACATAAACTAGGCCAAATAGGTGGCTATCACTATTCAGCCGAACATGAATAATTGGACTAACTATTCAGTCGAATACGAATGGCGTACAAAATAGGTCAGTCACTGTCCACAAAGAATAAGACTACTGACTTTGCGATAATGCGGTACCATGGTCCAGGCAGTAGGCAATGCCTGGCTGCAACCACAGCATATATCATGTTAAGGAGAAAGTTACTTCAGTCCACTTCCAAGAGAAAGAGATGCCTTCAGACAATACATCTCTGACACCATGAGGGCCAGGGTGGGGTGCAAAAACCCTCATTTTCCCTACTTTTTCAGCCGTTGCCATGCATAGTTTCACACTTGTTACCCTGAAACGTTACAACTAGAAAGATTTTTACACGGGCCACCTCGCCTCCACCAACACACATCTCGGCTCGCAGGGGCAGGGTATTGTTGGGGGGGGGAAGTGGAAATTTTTCCCTTAAAACCCAAATTTCACGAGTGGCGTACCGGTAGAGATTGAAGTGTGGTTGGGGTGAAGACTTTTTCTCCGGAAAACCAAAATTTCACGAGTGGCATACCGGTGGAGGTCAGAGTGTGGTGGGGCGTGGAAAATTTTTCGGGGAAAACCAAAATTTCATGGGTGGCGTACTGGTGGAGGTCGGTGGGGTATGGTGGGGAGGGAGGGATGGCTGGTGGGAGGGACGGAGGGAGGGAGGATGGGACGGAGGGAAGGGCGGGAACGGGCCGAATCCTAAAATTCCCGGGCAACGCCGGGTACCCCAGCTAGTTACAAACACAACTTCAAGAGAATATATGCCTATGTTATAATCACCAAGTTACATAACATGCTGCATAGTAGCCCTCTGTCTTCATATGCCTGACGCCTATAGGTTAAAAGCATTCGTTCCATCACAAGCCGAGACAACATGCGGCGCTCCTGTGTGACCACTTTGACAAACTTTCTCTAACGCATTTTGTGTGGCCGCGAAGTTCTGGATTTTTTTTAATACTTTGAGTTTGTGTATTACTACCAAAAACAATGTCCTTTAACTAAAAATTCTTCTATAATTTCAGCCCATTCAGTGGTAACCATTTTTATCATCGCCCAACGGTGTTGTTATGTTGAATTACCACGCACCGCAGTGATTTTTAAGCCAGTCAAAGCCCAATTGTTAAAATTAAGGTAGAATTTTGGAGGATTTTGCGGTTAAATCGCGTGCATTGTCAATTTTTGTGCTGTTGCACGATACCTGGAATTCTGCACCAAATTTGCGCGGCGCAAGATCGCAAATTTCTGGGGGACCTTACTATATGTCAGGACCACACCATCACAACCTAATGGCTATCATCTCCACGGTACCATCACTCACAGGTGATACCGTCTAGTGGGGTTGTAAGCCCCCTTTTGGGTTCTCTCTGCAACCGACAGTATAACCATTTCATGCATACTATTTTATTGTGTTTGCACACTTCTGCACATTCTTGATTGGATGCAAATAAATGATTTTGATTTGAACAAGATATGGGTGGTAATCTACAGATCCACAAAGCTTTTACCTTAACTGCCTTTGGAATCTGGTCCACATACTGTGGCTTAATTATGGCTTTGAGGTCATCCTCTAGGATTTTAGTGAAATAATTCTGAAGCTCAGAACCTCGGAAATAAGTCAAGATCTCTGTCCAATCAGGTGCATCCTGAAAACACAAATCAGATAAACTATTTACTTTCAAGCTATTAACAAAAGGCTTTAAATTAGCTGTACAGTGTGGATTTATGAAATGGCTCCTCGACATAGGCGGAGACTTGGGAGGGGATATAAGCACCTCCGCCTCCACAAATTTTGGAGGGGACCGTCCCCCGCCGTCCTCCTCTAAGTCTCCGCCCATGCTCCTCGATAACAAGTTGTTCCACCTAAAATGCAAACTCGGGTTATGATGTCCAAAGCCATCAACTGAACACATTCTAATGGCTACTGTGCGGGACGGATGGTCAAAATGAAGGAATCGAATAGAGCTGAACTGATCAAACAGCCATACACAATAATTAATTAGAACTACAAACGTGAATCAGCAGAAATAATAATATCTGTCCAATCCAGTTCTGCCTTTCTCTTAAAGTTGTCATCAGTGATCTTTTTTCTCCTACTCTTTGCAACACCTTTTCATTTGTCACTCACTCCGAAAAGTTCACTTTTCCAACCTTCTCCATATCCACATCTCAAAGGCTTCCAATCTCTTGCTATCCTCTTTCCTGATGGTCCACATCTCCGACCCATACAGTACCACGCTCCATACCAGCACTTTGACAAGTCTCTTCTTTAGATCTTGCCTCACTCCCTACCAATTTATCCTTCTTCTGAGCACTCTCCTTCTATTCTTATCCTTCAATCATTATGGGGATCTAAATAGGAAGCCTTGAAGGTCACTACTCAGGAACATTCCCGACCCAATTTCAGATGAAAAGCACATTTCTAAGGCTGCGATAAAATGCATCTGCTTTAAAATAGCTTCAAAGAGACATTTTATAGTGCAAAGGGCTGAAGCATGACTTGTACTCATGGCTCAACTATTTTATACAGATTACACTGGAGTGTCTTAGCAGTTTTCTTTACTGTTTTCAGTGCTTTATACAAGTCTCACTCAGTGCAAAAATATCAATTTTGTAGAACAAACAACATGTCAAAATTATATGAAGCTGGACATGATGCAAGTCAACTGGTAGTCGACTACAAATTGTCAGGTGACAGTTATCCGGGAGTATATCAATTTTTTTAGAATTCCAAGATGAAAGAGGTAGAAGTTTTGGAAGAATTTCAGGGAAAAACAAGGAATTCAGCACAATAAATTTAGGCACAGACATCACATTATAACATCAATATGAGGGGCAGATGTGATAGTAGCACTGCATTTTAAAACTTTAACTTTTCAAATTGTTTCTGAGAAATTTCTTAATTTTTTTTTATAAAATTGATTTACACAAATTGCAAGTCATCCTCTAGAACAAAGACATGAAACGATAAAATAAAGTAGCATACAATTACTAGCAAGTATGTTCATCAAAATGTTCGTGGATATAATACCGATTTTTGAAAAAAGAAGTTTTTATTCCCTGGATAAACAACACTAAAACAAAATGATGTGAGCAATGCTATCATCTCCTGTGTCGAATCAATGCATAGCTATCTCTGGACATACAAAAGGCACTGCTAATCCATGAATGCGGTACTTGAGAAATGGCAAATTCTTTGGAAACACGGTAAAAATAATTTGGAAACAAAACATACAACAGGTAGTTTTTGTTGAACATCTTTAAAATGTCTTCTTCTTCAGGTTCTCTGCCAAGTGGCAGGTCCAAACGTCCAATATCTCTATCTTTCCCACTGTTGTGCCTTGTCTTTAAGTTCTCTGTATCCCTCCTCCATCATCCCGTCCAGCAGTTTTTGTCTAGGTCTTCCTCTGCACCTTTTCCCCTCCAATCTTCCTTCAATTATTTCTTTCTGGAGTGAGTTTCCTTGCAGCAAATATCCTACAAAATTCTTTTGTCTCATCTTTATTGTATACAAGTCTTGTCAAGAAAAGTCGTTATATAAGAGAACGCCAACACTAGGTTTAAGTGCAGAGCATACGATCGTCATTATCCCATGGCACAATAGTAGATTTCACGCTCGTTATTTAAGGTTATATGGAAGTGGGGTTGATTAAATAAATTCTGGCTTCAATATAACTTGGATTGTCGAAAAATGCTACAATGGGCGCATGGTCAAATTCGCTAAAAATACTTTTAACATGATCGCTTTGCTTGATGAAACCGGCTTATGTTGAAGTCTTCCTATCAAATTATTCACTCTGCCATACAACCTCTAGGTGTAACTAGTCACTGGCTCGGCCAGTCTGGAACGATCTCTAGCAGTGATGTTCTGTTCGCACTCATCTTCCCCTTCCCTTCCCACTTTATCTTACCAGAAAAGATGTCAACAAAATGAAATTAATAGAATTGCTTTCTAGTGCAATTTTAGGTGCAGACAGTCGGGAAATAGGCAGTTTATACTTGCTTAGAACATGTACTTGCTTTCCTACCCTCAAGAAACCTAATTTGGATCCCAACCTCTGCCAGAATTACCACCCCATATCCAACCTTTCTTTCCTTTCCAAGACTCTTGAGCGGCTGGTTTCGCTACAGATTCTTCCTTATCTTGAACAAACAGGACTTCTGCCACCTAGTCAATCTGGCTTAAGGGCTAATCATTCTATCGGAACTGTCCTCATCTCTCTTCTGTCTGACATCTACTCAGCAATAGATAGATCTCAACTTAGCCTCTTGGCTCTCTTCGATGTCTCAGCTGCATTTGACATGGTTGACCACGAAATCTTACTTGAGCGCCTTGAGACCTCCTGTGGTATCACTGGCTCCCCACTGCTCTGGCTCAAGCCTTACCTTACTGATCGTACTCAAATGGTCATTTGTGGAAACTCCTTGGGTTTTTGTTAAATATGGTGTCCCCCCCCAAGGCTCTGTTCTGCGTCCTTTACTTTATCTCTTGTATACTGCTGACATTCCATCCATATTCTCTAAACACTTGGCAACTGGTCACCTCTATGCTGATGATGCGCAGGCACTTGTCCATGGTCCATCATCCTCTCAGTTTCTTCTTGCTGCCCGCATAGAGGCTCTTTCTCGAGACTTGCAGCTTTGGATGTCTTCCAACCGGCCATCTCTGAATCCAAATAAGACGCAACTCAATTGGTTCGGCACTCGCCAACAGCTTCTTAAGCTTGATTTAGCCCTTCTTAAAGAGAGATTTCCCTACTTTACTTTCTAATCAAGTGTTCGAGACCTTGGAGTAGTCCTGGACAGCATGCTTACCTTTGCTCCACACATTGCCAGTCTCACTCGCTCTTCCTACTTTCATCTCAGGCGGCTTATAAGGCAATCCGTCGCTCCGTCTCCTCCTCTGTATTTACTTCAATTGTTCATGCCTTCGTCTGTTCCCGAGTTGACTATTGTAATTCACTATTGGTTGGCCTTCCAAAAGTTCGTCTCTCCCCTCTTCAGTCTGTCCTAAACTCTGCGGCCAGACTTATAGCCCGGCTTCCTCGCTATTCACACATCTCTGCTTTTATGTTTGACCATCTTCATTGGCTTCCCCTTATTGCTCGGATACAACTTAAGGTTCTGACATTAATCTGCCGGTCATGTACTGGCCAAGCTCCCATGTACCTCTGGGATCTCATCCATCTGCCGACCTCGGCCACTTCTCTTCGCCCGCTATGCTCCTTTGATCGGCATGATCTATTCGTCCCGCGAGCTAGGACTGCCTTAGCTAAAATGCGTGCCTTTGCTCTCATTGGCCCGGCATTGTGGAACCAGCTTCCTCCTTCAACGCGTTCCTCCATATTAACTGGTGGGCCTAATGCCTCTTTTCGGTGTCTCAAGACTCCTTTTTCTCTCTTGGTCTAACGTACTGGGAGCGCCTATGATTGGTGTGCACTGTGAAAGGCGCTTTATAAATTTATAAATACAATTCTGTGTGTACCTTTATGTAAAAAAGAGTAGTGGGGTATAATTTTTCAGATAGTCACTGTATAAAAATATTTTACCAAAATAAAATAAAAATTTGACCTACCTACCCAATATTTTAGAGCTCTGTTACCGGAAAAAACATTTTTTGGGGGCCCAATCTTTAAATGACGAATGCCTAACCTTGCTAAGACCTTACCAGTCCCAGCAAAGAATCGGAAACAAGGTAATTCGAGCTTACAGTAAATCGTTATATTTATATAGTAAACTTTATTGAAACGTTCATTTTAGCAGGAACCTTCCATTTGCTTTAAAAAAAGATTTTCATCAAATGGATTATTTTAATATGCGTTTAATTGAACCAGTCATGACTATACACACAAATCACATTAACGTTAGCGTACACGTTCGAGTACTCACGTGTAGTTTGACACACAGAAATGGGTGCGTTTTATAGTAGGGTGCGTGTTATATAATTCAATTTTTCCTGAAATCGCAAAAAGTAGCGGGTTATATTCGGGTGCGTGTTATACCCGTGTGCTTGTTATATTCGCAAAAATTCGGTAATTAATTCTCAGGTGTCGAAATGACTTTTTGTGCAGCAAGACAACCAGTGCATGATAACAAACACCAAGTGGGTATGTACTATCCAACACCAAATTCATAAATTGTTTCAGACCTGGAAACGGCCTAGATTTGGCTTCTGCTTTCCTGCAAGGATCTTGAGCGCTGTGGACTTTCCAATTCCATTGGTTCCAACCAAGCCAAGAACTTCTCCAGGTCGAGGTGTTGGAAGACGATGAAGCTTGAATGAATTGGCCGAATATCTGTGTGTTGTATCCTTCTCCAAGTTGCTTGGCAAGTTGATGATTTGAATAGCTTCAAAAGGACATTTCTACAAAATCCATTATACAAATTTTGCAAACAAATTCATGCTTAGGCAATTTTTTAAATTCTATCATAGCATCCATGGTTTCAAATTCGAATTCTATGTGAACTGACAATTCAGTCTCAAAAACCATATTTGTAAAAAAGTTCTTATCATTTTTTATTCTCTTCCAAAAAATGTCATATTTTCGCATCGTTATTTATCGTTTTTTTATGTAACTTTATTTATTTATTTACTGCTATTATTATTATCCCTAATTTACTCTTTATCTGATATTCCATACGTTTTCACCGTACTTTCAAGGATTCATCTAACCATAGTGTCATTATGTAATTGTTTGAGTCATCATTTGAGAAATACATGCAGTAGGTCCCTACAAGTAGTACAAGAAATGAAATTTGTAAGAGTTATTTTGATATAAAATTCTTGAGCCTATATTCATAGGTAACAATTTTAAGTACAAATGTACAATAGGCTATGTAATTTAGTACACATCTATGGTCTTTGCTTCTGATTTTTAATTAGCTTTAGATTTTTATTATGTCGATCAGCATGAACTAATTAATGGGGACTTATGTTTACAATTTCAATTTGAAAAGATTTCAATATCTTTAATTTTTCTCAATTTCTTATTAGACCAAAGTTATAAGAAAAAATAACTGGTAGATTAATGTCACTTAAGTATAACAATTTGGCCTACTAAAAAGTTGTGTTATTTGCAGATCAATATCAAATTGCATATAAGCAAGGTTTTAAGCTTAAAATGAAGTTTTGGATGTCACAAAGGCAAATTATGTTCCCTTTTCGGTTTTTTCTCTCTTTTTTCCCCCGGAGAAAACGATGTTTTTACCGTTAATTTTATTTTCATCGTTTTTTACATCTATGTCAAAACGTCTCTGTTATTTATTGACTGATCAATGCTCACAGGCAAGCGAAGAATTCTATAATCCCCACCCCATGCAAGCAAGGGCTGTAGCAGAAAAAAGAATTTGATAAATTAGTGCCAACTACATACAATGGACATATTGCCCAATACTAAAGAAAAATTGAATAAAATGTGACTTTTTAAAAAATATTCTGAGCATCAACTAGCAAAATGAAGCAAATAAGAGCCATCAAGCAACCAAAAAGTTGCTATTTAGCTGTCAGTGTTCAGAATGGTTGCTTATTTAGGAAAAAACTTTCGGTTGTTTAAAGATAAATCACCTAGAGAAAACAAATTTTACACTACACCAATATTAGCTTTGTATATGCCAGTGGACTTGAAGCCTTATTTTTCATACAACGCAGTAAAAATGTCGACTGCGGCCATCAAGACAGAAATGGGCTTTTTTGAGTCAGCAGGCATACGAGGCCACTTTTTGGCGATTTCGTATAATTACTTACTGTCAATCCCGCCTACGTCAGTTAAGGTGGAATGGGCGTTTTCAGCAGCAGGATTTCTGTGCACTAAGATACGGTCACGGCTTGGAGACTCTACGATTGGTGCTTTGCTTTTTTGCGATCGTTTTATCGTAAATAGGTCCTCATTACGGACGATTAAGACAAACATTGAACATTTTCACCCCTTTTATTACCAGCAGCAAGTCAATGACACAACGCCACAACTTTATTAGGCTATAATGATTGTCTTTAACCCTTAAACGACCAGCAAAAAAAAATGTTCACCTAGGGCCCGACGACCAGCGATTTTGGCGTATATCAACTATACAGTAGACTATATTGTACATGTGTTATCTCAGTCAATTCTTGACCTTCATACATAATTTAGACATCATTCTTTAGCATTTTATCTCCTCTCCCCATCCATCCGTCCAGAATTGGACAAAAAAGTTGTGGGGTACTCATAGCTGCCCCCAAATGTACCCCACCAATTTTTTCCATTTTCTACGTTCAAGGCAAAATATAAAAATAATTTCAGTGGCAACAGTGTAATGTGAACGTACAAACTGCAGCAATTAATGCTAGACAAAATGCAAAAAAATTGTGAAGATACTTTCATAAATGATGGAGTTATAGTTTATTTAGTAATTAGACCATAGTCGATATCGGCGGAGAAATAAGATATATGTGGAAGATATATTTAGAAAGGGTAAACACGCGAAATATCAGCTATGTTACGCTCATCATATCTTGTTCGGTTTTTCGCAAAAAGACATGATTTTAACAGCAATCTTTAGCATTTCATCTCCTCTTCCAATATTTATACTTTTCAAGAGTTACGGGTAAAGCCGGATAATCTGGTTATAATTTGCCAGAATAGCTCGCCCGTCGCTAAATTCCATCCTACTTTTGCGCTAGACAACACGTGCCGAAAGCCATCTGTGACCTCGTGTCAAAGTTGTCATTTCCTCTGTCCAAATGCATTTTATTTTCGTTACCAGAAATAGCAGATGATTTTTAATTGTCAGATTTATCAAAACTGTCGTCATTTTAATCTAATTTTTCACGGAAACAGCGAGTTTATTCTCGAATCAATTCGACCGCACAGACTCCCATTTTGTCACTGGACCAATATGTGTTGATTAAAATGTTCATTTTCATTGGTCAAATGACGTGTTTAGGTTCCCTTTCTAAATATATCTTCCACATATATCTATGCTTATTTATATTACCTTGGACTAAATGACGTAAGGTTTCAAAAATATGATGCTTTTGATAGGTCTGTTAACGTCGTTATAATAGCATGCGGCTAGTACACTTTACTGCACGCTGGTCGTCACCACTCTAATACACTTTAGTGCACGGTGGTCGCTTAAGGGTTAATATACAACAGCATTGAATCATTAAGCAAATAGGCAGTAAAAAATTTGGTAGAAACTTTTGATATGGACCAATCCCGGAACCTGAGATTGACTTATTTCTAATCCCATAATCCCGGGATTGACAGAATGCCCGGGATTACATTCCCTAGTACATAAGCATGGGCTAGGGGTCCACAAAATGAAGCATGAAATTTTTTTACTTACGTAATATCCACATATAGGCCCTAAACTAGAGCACTACTAATTAGGTCACTGCAAACTTGTGCTAGTCACCAGTTGTCATTCTATTGTAAAATATTTTAGTTTTGTATTTCAGTCACAATACAAGAGTTCATCTTCTCCTGCTATTGATTCGTGTTCACGAGTCTGAAAGAAACATCAGCTAGTTTCTAGCCTTTTCAATTCCAAGTCTATTGCAGTTTTTAATGTACCAGGCTGAATGACGAAAAGACTCTTCTCAATACAAGCAGACGAAACTGTTGCAGTCTGCAGTTGACAGATAACACCAGGAGCATCTTCATTCAATCGCTCTGCTTGAGATTTCCACCAAGGGCCATCTGGACATGGATTTTGGATTCTTCTTCTTCTGGTTGTCTGTCCAATGTTGCCACTCCTCCCTCCGCTGGGTCTTCTCCTTTAGTCTTTTATATCCCATTTTCTCCATCATCGAGTCCAACATCATCTGCCACGGTCTTTCTCTTGTTCTTTTCCCTTTTTTCCCCTTCTATTGCCGTTTTTACCAGGTTGTCTCCTCTTAGCGTTATGTCCAATCCATTTCTTTTGTCTTTCTATTATTGTTTTTAGCATAGTTCTTTCCTCTCCAATCCTTTCCAGCACTTCCTCGTTTGTTTTGTGTTCCGTCCAGCTGATCTTCTCCATTCTTCTCCAAGTCCACATTTCGAACGCTTCTATTTTCTTCATGTCTTCTTTTCTCATGTTCCAGTCTCCAAACCATACAACATCGCACTCCAAACCAGTGTTTTTATCATTCGTTTCTTGAAGTTTCTTTTTATCTTTCCTCATAGTAGTTCTCCTCTTTTCGTGAACGCCTCCTTTCCCATCATCATCAGTCCAACCAACCATCTCCCATTAAAAACTGCATACTCTATCTCTTTGCAGCAGCAAACCTCACCCTCCAACCCACCCCTCCACACCGACAAATTTTGTACCACACACATAAGAATCAGCCAAGCAGGAAGCTGCGAACCCTAGCGACAGGCCAATCAGGAAGCTAGAAACCCTAAGTACGACATCTATCTCACCCTCCACCTCACTCTCCAACCCGCCATTTCACCATCACCAGCACACAAATATACATTTACACATAAGAGCTGGCCAATCAGGAAGCGAGCAACCTATAGACGGGCCAATCAGGAAGCGAGAAAGTATATGAACGAACTCTCTCTCCCTCCACAGCCTTCCGCCTCACCCACCAACCCTCCATTCCATCCCTCCGCACACACCAATGTGACTTACGTACCTAAGAGATAACCAATCAGTTAGCACCAATCCATACTCAAGAGACAATCAGCAGGCGAAAATCCCTGGGTATGCTCCAAAAATATGCTCATTATTCACTATTGCTTCCTGATTGTCCAGGGTGAGGTTTGCTGGTGTAAAGAGATAGAGTATGCAGTTTGTAATGAGAGATGGTTGGACTGATGATGTGGAATGCTGCCGAGATAGAGAAATTGATGTCTGAAGGAATATTGTGTGTGGGATGGCGAGAAGTGGAAGTCAGTGCAGCACACAGAATGGTCGGTGATGCTTCCGATGAGTCATTTCCGATCGGAGTGGGGCTTGTGCTGCTAATTAGGGTTCAGAGTAAGAGTGAGGAATTGAATTTTGAAGGAATGGAGGGGAGGGTGCCAAGAAGTGGAAGCCAATACAGCTCCATAATGCTCCGCGGCGCTTCCGATGAGTTATTTTCGATCGGAGTGGGGTCTGCGCTGTTAATTAGGGTTCGCTAATTGCTATAATCAATAAATTCTAATTATTATCAATTAATATAATATAATTACTATGACCTAATTAGTATGACCTAATTGTCACGACCCCATTAACGTGACCTAGTTAACATGACCTAATTAATATGCTCTAGCTAGCATGGCCTAATTAAGATGACCTTAACCTTGATGACGTCATAGCTCTATTGTCCTAGAAGCAGTGTACTTCCCCTACTGGTTTGCGAGGCGAGTTTAGTTGAGTACAGAAATAGAAGTTATTAAAACCAAAGTCATGTGTCAATCGACTGACAGACTATACGGGACCCTAACTGCTGGGATAGAATGAACGATTGAACATAATTGGTTGTTGGATTATTGGCCTGAATAGCAGCAGCCCAAACCCCAGCAACCGTAGATTACCAATAAAAGTAAACATTCAAGTAGACCAGATGAGTGACTTTGTACATTACTTCATTTTAAAGAAAGTGCAAAAATTCAGGGAACCTCAGGCGGGTCACTTGAAATCACCTCGCGGGCCGGGTCCGCAGGCCACATGCGGTCCGCAGGTTGGACAGCACTGGCTTATACTACACGTTATTGTTACATTACAATTTGATGTATCATATTGTATTTGCTAATGGAGCAGTAAACGCTACACTTACTAGCTTACTCAAACTTTTTTCACGTGGTCTGTAATTTGGTAAATCTATTGATTGAGTTGAGTAGCAAAGTTAATAAACATTCAAAGAGCAATGATTAGCAATTGATTGTTGCCCACAGAGCCCGAAGGCAGGTTCATTGGCTTTACGCCCTGTGGATGAGATGAGTGAGGTGGTTTCCCGTTGCCTTCCCCACGACAATGATGGGTAAGCAACTTGCCCAAGGTCGCTTCCCAGGAGCTTGCGCCCCTGCATCCCACACGTGCTAGCCCGAGATATCTAAATCTCTGAATGTCAACTCCCAGCCCGGGGTTTGAACCGCAGTCCGTTGCAACCAACAGACGAATGCCGCTCTCGCTTACCGATGTAGCTAACTAGGCCAGTGATTAGCAGTTAATAACAGCTAATTATGCTCAAAAGATCTTAGAGACAAAAGAGCACTTCCTAACGACCTGACCTTATTACAGATGCCACAACCAATGCACAGCTCTTCTGAAATGAAAGCGATCTTGTCGGCAGGAGTCACTTCGATGCAGAGCTTGCCTGCAATCACATTTTAAATAATGCTGATAGAAATTTAAAAACTGCAAATCCAAGAAAATAAACTAACATCTCGCACGTTCTCTCAATCGTAGTTTACCAAAATGACCCTTCCTGGAAAAATAACCCACTGATAAGCATATCGTGTGTTCTCTCTCTCTCTCTCTCTCTCTCTCTCTCTCTCTCTCTCTCTCTCTCTCTCTCTCTCTCTCTCTCTCTCTCTCTCTCTCACTTTCTATGGATGCATAGTATAAAAATGCATGGGTCAAAATGTTGTGTAGGTTTTTGACGGCCAGAGTCTGGTAAATTTACACAAGGGCAAGGCAATGATGAGAGGTGCATCCATGGAAGATAACACCAGGCATTGCGTGAAGACATCCTAAATAAATGAGAATGATGTTCTTAATTATTATCATTATTATTGACTTTTATATAGCGCACCTTCAAGGTAAGCTACTCAGAAGATCTTCAACAACGGCTAAATAAGGTAGTTTTTAAGCGAGAAAGGAATATAGTGGTGTGACCTCTAGGCACAAGGTGGAGTGCAACAGGGAGCCCATTCCAGGTTCTAGGACAGCCACTGAGAAAGAGTGCTGCTGCATTATAGTAGTTCGTGAGCAAGGATCCAAGAGCTCAGCATGTTTAACGGATCGGAGGTCAGATCGCTGCTGGACAGTGGACACCAGACATCAGAGCTCCTGCAGGTACATGTGAGCCAGACCCTCCATGCAGTGCCAGACCAATGCAGAAACCCTATGCATGATCCACTATGGAATAGGAAGCCAGAGGAGTACATTCCGCATGTACTCCGTGACTTGGTCAAATTTAGGGATGCGACTTATAAGACTTGCTGCTGTGCGCAGAACTCGGTCAAGACACCCATTCTGGATGGCCGGGAGCCCGACATAGAGGGCATCACAATACTCGAGAACACATTGGCATGGACAAGAGTGGCAGCAGCAGCAGAGATCGAGATATTACCCTATACTGACGTAGTTGGTAGTAGTAATCACAAAAAATTTGATTGATGCACATGTACTGGTAAATTTTTAGTTGAGTACACGATGATCAGGAGAAAAACCAACTTTTTTGGTCCGAAATTTCTAACAACTTTTTATGTTCATCCGGCCCAAATCTTCAGAAAATTTCAGCAATTTCCCGTCCGAAAAAACGGATGACCTTTTTTTAGTCATTCGCTCCGAATTTCATGAAAAATACACCTAAATGCCCTACTCTTTGCCTTTTTCATGCGTATACAAACACGCTCTTTGCGAGGTGAGTTGCGCTGTATACTCGAGTGTACCCTGGTTTTGGCGGTGAGTATACAATGCCGGTTTTTCCCAGAGGTGAGTATACACTGTATACCCGCATATACCCTTGATTACAGCCCTGATCCACATGCTTGGAGAACGTCAGCTCCCGGTCTAATGTGAAACCAAGGTCCCGAACAGAGGAGGCAAATGTAACCCAGGGAACTCAAGAGTTAAAGCCTCTAATTGGGTCTTGTTTGGGTTTAGTTGTAAATGGTTGGAAGACATCCAAGCTCCTAAGGTCTGCATAGCCCATTTCACTGCTTGAACCATTGTAGCAGCTGCAGACGCCAGAGAATGCTACAGTTACCACAATACAGCCCGCAAAAAATTTTGTTCTCAGAATAAGAAAATTAAACAATGAGAAACTGAATTTGAATGTTACCCATTCGCACAACAGGACAGCTTCTCTTGCACTCCTGCTTGCATCTTTTTGGTTTGCACTTGTCAGAGCTGACTATGGCAATACGGGTGAGTTTATCTTGTGACATAGTGTTCTTCTAAAACAAGCACAAATATATATCCCTTTCAATAAATTCATTTACTATCAGTTAACAGTGTCGTCATTGATGCAATACATTTTATAGTGAGACCAGGGTTTAAGTCTAACTACACCGTGTCTCAATAAAAAAGGTGCAGAATTGTTTTTGTCAGAACTTCGTCAAATTTCCACCAATCTTAATCACTTTTGGCAGGTAGATGGAAAAATGGCTGAAATTTCATGCTATATATAAATTTTCCACTTCACCTGATTCATATCACCGCACTACCTTGTTAAACACAGATGTACCAATTTTTCATATAACGGCGTCTCGAAGCTTGGCTGCATTGAAATCCATTGCATCGAACCGGATGTCAAAGTGAATGGGGCATATGCCTACTATCGCTACAACCTTCTTGCTCAGAAGATACCGTCAGACATACGCCGGATATCCCAGGGCGAGTTTTTTGTCTTCCAACAGGATGGTGCCCCGGCGCATCGAGCACGCGACAGTCTCTTTCCTGGAGCGAGAGACGCCCGACTTCATTCCTCCAACTCTGTGGCCGCCGAATTCACCAGATTTTAACCCAGTCGACTATAGCATATGGAGTATGCTGCAGGAGAAGGTTTACCAGTCCAGAATAGCCAGTGTCGACGAACTCAAAACGCGTCTGATCGACGAGTGGGCGCGCTTTGACCAGTCGATTGTTGATGGTGCTATCGACCAGTGGCGTCGCCGTCTTGGCGCTTGTGTCCGCGCATGCGGGGCACATTTCGAGCACCAATTCTAACACTTTTAAGCAGTTCAGTTAGTTATTAAGAAACTCTGCTATTTACTTCATTGCGTGCTAATTCAGACGTCAGATAGTTTGTTGGAAGTATTAAAATCTAAGCGTTATATGAAAAATTGGTACATCTGTGTTTAACAAGGTAATGCGGTGAAATGTATCAGGTGAAGTGGAAAATTTCTATATAGCATGAAATTTCAGCCATTTTTCCATCTACCTGCCAAAAGTGATTAAGATTGGTGGAAATTTGACGAAGTTCTGACAAAAACAATTCTGCACCTTTTTTATTGAGACACGGTGTATAGATTTTCGTTTTACTTTGTTGCTTCTATTAAAAAGTAATACAGATCTTCTAGTCGAATGCACTATTTCGTGGATTCCTACTCCAATTGTCATAGCAGGTTGTCATAAAAATACAGGACATTTTACAGGACAAAAAAATAAAAATACAGGACATTTTACAGCACATTCATTATAATAAAAATATCAAGTACAGATTTGTCTTCCTTCTACTTTATAGTGGCAGTCAGTCAGCAGCCTTTCCTCATTGTCAAAAAACTCCATTCTTTAATTCTGCTTTGTTAACTTTTTTTCTTGAGCTAAGATAACAGGGATGAATTGGTAATAAACCAATTAACAGGCGATTATCTTGCAATTATTCAGGTTATACATGTGCTAAAATAATTATTACTCTGCAGTCTGCATAGACAACACTTGGAAACTATAACTAGAATGTCATAACATTTTTCAAGTTGTCACAACTGCCGTTAGTTGCAACTATTCATCTGAAGCTTGTCAATTTATTTGCAATAATAAGAACAATATTAAATGCATTTTCACAAATGTTAAACATAGACTATATTTAGTAGCCTGCAGCACTGCCTAATTAATCATTATTAATAATTTGAAGACTTCAAATAAGGGCCAATAATTTTTTAAAAAAACCATCTACTGTCAGTACAACAAACAATAAAACTAAAAAAACACAATTTCAACTGCAAATATGTGACCCAACTGACTAAAACCAGGCTAACTCTTTGAACCCGAGATCCCGCTATAGCGGGATAACCTTACAATTGTAATCCCCGGATTCCCGCTATGAGCGTATAAATTTATATTCTAGGGCAGGGGTCTCAAACACGCGGCCCGCGGGCCGCATGCGGCCCGCGAACCTGATTAATGCGGCCCGCGAATAGCTTCCTGTTTTTTATTTTTTAAAGTTAGAAATGGGTTTAAAAGAATTTTGCAGTTCTTTTGCGATTTGAACCAATGTTTAAACTGCTTTCTACTCCTTTTGATCGCACATTGAGTCCACAACAGCAGATATAGGCTAGGCATAATTATTAATGCAAATGGATTTAGTGTACCTTCAGTGCGATACAACGCCGAAGCAGAAGAATGCCGGTGTCGCAAAATATAGTATCCCCGGAATAATCGTCGATTCGTATCTCCCCAGATGATAAGTTGAAAAATTGTCACTTCCGCGTGTGCTTATTTTTGCAAGTTAACTTCCATTTGCATGGGTTTGAACAATGACACTAACAGTTAGGCCCTGTGTTTATTCCTATAAATTTGGTGACTTTGGTTTAGAGGATTTAGAACATTTACAACGCTTAAGAACACACAGAGTTCCTATAGGCCTAACTAAATTCGAGTTGAATTACTCTGAACATTGCTTAGGATGCTTTAAAAAATTAGTCATTTTAAATTTTGATTACAGCATAATTTCTTCAATTATAGCGCCCACGCATTTTTCGATAATTGCGATAGAATGGTTTTCCAATTGTGTTTGTAGTGCCATTATGGTTACACTTAAAATATAATATTAGGCCTATGTGAATTCAGCGAAACTATAGTATCCGGGACCGATGTTTATAACATTGGGAATTTCCCATCGTGAGGGTCGGTTAGGGTAAGGTTATGCGTCGTGAGGGTCGGTTAGGTTCAGGTTAAGCGTTGTGAGGGTCGGTTAGGGTTAGTGTTAGGGTTAGTGTCGTCATTAGATATTATATACTATGATACTATACTAAGATATTGTGTAACCTCGGTCCCGGATACTATAGTTTCGCCGTGAATTTTACAGATCTATATCATCATTACAGTATTGTATGCTGCAATGACACATAACTAATTCCAGTTTCACGTGCACGATTAGCCTATATTTTTATGTTGCGGCACGTGAATCATCAAAATTTTCAAATGCGGCCCACATGCTGACTTGAGTTTGAGACCTCTGTTCTAGGGTTACATAAATACATACATGTATGCATACCTACATACGTACATACATACTTATATACATACATGCATACACACATACATGCATACACACATACATGCATAGGGGCATTCCATGTCAAATCAACACACTTTAGAAAAAAAATGGACGTCATCGTCTCCGATTTTTTTAAAATTTGGTATGAAGATAAATCACTATGAAAAACGTTCAAACCCAAAATTTTAGATTTTTGGGTTGACCGATGTCCGAGATATGGGTCAACGAAAATGACCAAAATGGGTCGATTTTCGCTGACCGGTCGAAGTTAAAACTGCTATATCTCAGCTTCTACAACACCTAGAGATACAATAAAAGCACCAAATTGAAGGTATTAAATAGCTCTATCTGGGCAAATCACTCAGAAATGTTTATATTCAGCACACACAAAATTATGAGCGATTGTAACATAGTGACACTGACCTTGGTCAGTTCGCCACTTCGGAATTTTCTCAAATTTTTCCCATGCAAAGTCATCATTGCTCTTAACAATTGGTGAAAATTTCAGCGTGGGCACTCTTGTAGTTTTTTTACAGTGATTTTTTAAAGGTTCAGACATGGTCGCGATTTACGACTATCGTACATGTGTATCGACGGCCAGAGGTTAGAACTACATTTTCCGTTGACCAAATCTTTTTAGAACTGTTTTGGAGAGCCTGGCTTGCTGCAGAAGTTTTCTTGCATGTTAGCAAATATGTTCTCCCAGTGAAATGTAGGTTGAACAGTTGTTAATATGTCCTGGCATGACATAACTAAGATGTCTGTCGGATGCGGATATCGATATGAATGAGCTGGTCCATTTGGGTGCAAAAAAAATTTCCACCTCATTTGTGTCTGGAAACATTTGCAGGACACAGCCAAGCCACCAATGTCCATCATACTTTGCAATAATGTAGCCCTTAATAGCTGCAAGTTTAGTCATGGTCTAGTTGTATATCTCTAAACACTGCGAGACATGTTCAGTTCTTGGAGAATCTGGACTGCTAGAGAAGTCTTTAACTTTAACTGACTCCCCTGATACTGGACAGATGCAGTGAAGCTTTTGCGTCCCTGCAATTGTTCGTGCAGATTCAGACTCAGCTACATGGCTGTTCTAATGATAAAAGTGTGTATGTGTATTGAATAGGGTTGCCTCCAGTTCAAAATCCTCAGTAGTTGAATAGTGATTGCTTTGATCTCACTCTGTGCGAAAGTAAACAATTGATGTGGAGTTATGATTTGGTCATTATAATGGCCTCTGTAATAAATCCAACGTTCATTTTCACAACAGGAAACACTGAAAGGGGAACTAAAACAAGATCTAATAATAAATAAATAAATAAATAATCATGTAAGTAAGCTTAACATTTGTTCAACCTGCTGCTTGAGAATTTAGTTTTCAGATGTACTTTCAAACTTATTTTACAATTTTCTAAAAGGAGGGCCATCATTTTGACATAGTTTCTCACAGCTCTAGTTTTGATCAGATGATTTTGCTCACTGCCATATTGTATTACTTTGTTGGTTCAGGAAATAGATAAACAAAATATAAAAAAAGTTCTATTAAATTGTAATTTAGGTCATGGAAGCATGCAGAAAACAGGAAAGACTGAAATTAAAAACTTAAACCAGATTTTATTTATAAACAAGTATAAAGATAGACAGGTAAGTAAGTCTAAATTATGTTCAGCATGTCAGAGCATCAATCACACCAAGATTATTGTTGCTTACAGAGCTCTGTGATTTAAGTTACAATATTATTCATGGCATATTCCCTGCCGTGAATCACGATCATGACCATTGACCACCTTTAAAAATCACTGTAAAAAAAACTATAAGAGTGCCCACGTTGAAATTTTCACTAATTGTTAAGAGCAATGATGACTTTGCATGGGAAAAATTTAAGAAATTTCCGAAGTGGCGAACTGACCAAGGTCAGTGTCACTATGTTACAATCGCTCATAATTTTGTGTGTGCTGAATATGAACATTTCTGAGTGATTTGCCCAGATAGAGCTATTTAATACCTTCAATTTGGTGTTTTTATTGTAACTCTAGGTGTTGTAGAAGCTGAGATATAGCAGTTTTAACTTCGACCGGTCAGCGAAAATCGACCCATTTTGGTCATTTTCGTTGACCCATATCTCGGACATCGGTCAACCCAAAAATCTAAAATTTTGGGTTTGAACGTTTTTCATAGTGATTGATCACCCTACCAAATTTTAACAAAATCTGAGATGGTGATGCAAATGACTGTGTTGATTTGACGTGGAATGCCCCCATACACATATACATACATACATACACACATACATACATGCATACATACACACCTACATACATACATGTATACATACATAAATTCATTCATCCATTCGGACATTTATATAGCGCTCCTTCAAGAAAAAAAACTACTCAGAGGCGCTCCAAAAACTACTCATACATACACACATTGCTCAAGGATCCAGGGTCAGCAGTTTGTATGTACAGGCAGCCAGGGTTCAAAGTGTTAAGTCGCATTTTGAACAATTTGAGTGTCATATATCTTCTAAAATAAAATTGTCTCTTCCTCAAAATGACACAAATCTTATTGCTCTACCATTTTCCTGTCCAAAGTTATGAGTAAAAATATGGTTCTACCTTTCAAATTACAATTCTGAGGAAAATGCATTTAAAGTTTCCTATAACTTTGGAATGCAATATTTTTTAGCAACCATGTTCAGAATTAAATTAAATTTGCAACAAATAAACAGAATGCATGATACGGTAGAGGAAAGTCTGGGCTTTTCACTCATGATGCCTCATTTGTTATGCTATCATATGCTGAATATGGCTATTAATCAGGGCTTAAAGTGTGGCTGGATGGTCATGGACGGCGTCCATGCACTTATTTTAAAATCTGAACGCCATCCTGCCACTTATTGGCTAGCACAGCCGGGAAAGGTCCAGGCACTTTTTTCTATACTTTAAGCACTGTCATTAATGGCGGGAAAGTGGAAAATGGCGGGGAAAGTCATTGAATTATTTAAACAATTAAAAACCACAAAATCATCAAAAATAGCATTAAAAAAAATTTTGGGCAAAAATTTAAGTTTTAATATGCATAAAACACATTTATATAACATTTTCTGTCAAAAACTAAAAATTGGAAAAAAAAATTTATTTCACATTTTGGTCATTATCTCAGAAGCGTGTGGTGCGACATATGCCTAGTTTTGGTCAGATGGATCACATATGTGCAGTTGCCCTGTTGTCTAGGCTCGCGAAAGTCATGCTCTGACTTTATTTGGTCAAAGTGTCAACTTATATCGGCGACTGAGCAAATGTACTCCTCTACCAAATATAGTCCTCGTTATTTATCACAAGTTAACATGGAAAGTTCCAAGTTGGTCACATCGCCCTATTCTAACCAAAGGCATTCCAAAAGTGAAGATTACTAGTAGAGGTTTACGACTGCTCGGCCGCCGATATGAAAATAATATGGCAGCCTCAGATAGTGACAGAATACAGCACTCTGGCCTAACGTCAATCAATAACCCAATGTTTTCGAGAAAGTAATTAAGTCTATCAGTGCTGAAGAAGCCATGAAAATGTATATTTTTGGGAAAATATTTGGTATTAAATAAGCTGCCTTAGTTCACCCGCAAATTATTGAGCGTGCGTCAGTGTTTGCATATATCGCTATGTATTTTAACTAAGATATAAAAATTTATATTGCAGCCAGCGTGAGTGGGAAGCTTTTTAACCACGAGATATCTTGTAGCTGGTGGCCAATGTGTCAATCGATTTTGTTGTGTTCTTTAGCTTATTTAAAAGCGTATTAATATTTATGAAAATATACCTTTTCATGGTGTTGTGACTTACTTACTTTCGCGAAAACATTGGGCTACTGATCGCCGCATATCAGGCCGCTCTATTCTGCTCCTATCTGTGACGGCCACGTTTACTTGCTACCGAGCCGTCATTTACCTCTACCGCAAACACACACTACCACTTACTAGCTTTTACTTTCTTTCGCCGAAATGTTGGGCTATTGATCGACGTAGGCCAGAGCGCTCTATTCTGTCCTTTCTGGTGCTGCCATATTGTTTACTAGCAGTATATCGGCGAAAGAGCAGTCGTAAACCTCTACCGATTAGTCGACTAATCTACAGTGACCGTTGATTTTTTCGGAATTTCGAACGTTTGGCAGGATAATTTTTCCGGTAACTGGGTCTGTTTTGTATTTTCGTAAACTTAGGGAATTCGGAATTCGGTTATACTTCTGACATACGTTTACGTAACGTGGCCACTCCTGGCACATACGCCAGATGCGCCGCTCTAAACACTTCTAACCAAAGAACAGCAAATTATACTTAATTAAGTTTTAAATTTCAACGTAAACTAAAAGCTACAACTGCAATACAACAAGAATTTATAACAAACCGAGCACTTTAATGCGCAAAATGGCGCTTATACGAAACGACATCCACGATACTGACCACGCTACCGATAAAGTAGAAGAGGTTAGTAACAGTATAGTCAGTGTTGCCACTGAGGTTTCAGAAATAAACCCAGCTTTCCTCTATAAAAACACATAAAAACCTAGACAAATTATGTCTGCTATTTTAGACCTATTTGCTCAACCTGGGATACTGGGTCAATCTTCTTTACTGACCATCACCACAAAGTAATACAAGCGTTCAGTTCACAAATTTGTATGCAGGTTGTCAATAGGTAAACCTAACGGAACACATGGTTCCGCGAGACAGGGTTCCTTATTTACATCAGTCATTTATCAACAGTCATAATTATTGTAAAATGTCAACTGTAGGCTACCGTTGATTTTTATTGGGAGCTTAGCTTAAGGCTCCTCGCAAGATGGGTAAAAGTGTTGGACTTTATAGATCTAGCGCTATATAACGACTATGAATATCCTAACATTATGTAGTCGTCAGTTCTTCTTTCTCGCGTTTAGTTCTTCCTTTTCCGGTAATGGCTTAAAGACAGCTAGTTTCAGTTCTGGATCATGGCGATTAATCTTATTAAAATCTTATCGTTTACTAAGTGATCCGCTTCGTTTCTTAACAGGTTATGGGCCCAGCAAGCCTAGAGCACGTAATGATCACAAAAGTTTATGATATTGAACTTTAATAAGACAAATAAGGATAATCCGGTCAAGTGCGCAGTATAGCGTGACTGTTTTCTTACATCGCGACAGAAATGCGAGAAACAGTTGTTTATTTCTTTTCACCGAAAGAATAAAGATGCCGGATAAAGGCTCAGGTAAAATCGCAAAACTGAATAATAGCAACTACCAGATTTGGAAGTTTAAAGTTGAACTTCTGCTAATTAAAGAGGATTTGTGGGACACTGTCACTAAAGAAACCCCCGATCCTATTACGGAAACGTGGCAAAGTAAAGATGGAAAAGCAAGAGCCACAATAGGTTTGTTAGTTGAAGACAACCAACTTCATCTAATAAGGAAAGAAACTACGGCAAAAGGTTCATGGGAACAATTAAAGAAGTATTATCAAAAGGCAACACTGTCCAGTAAAGTCAATTTATTGAGAAAACTGTGTGCATTAAAGTTAACAGAACATGGTGATATGCAAAACCATCTCGCGGAAATGGAAAATTTAATTGACCAGCTCACGGCGTTGGGAGAAACGTTGGCAGAGCATTTAACAGTTGCTTTCTTCCTCAGTAGCCTTCCAGAAAGTTACGGGACACTGATTACGGCATTAGAAAGCAGACCTGAAGGTGATTTGACTGTTGAATTAGTCAAAAACAAACTCCTTGAAGAGTTTACAAGAAGGACAAGTAATTCCTCAACACATAAAGGACAGGAATTAAAAGCGTTAAAGGCAACACAACAAGAAACAAATCCTAAGGAACATCGCACATGTTACTTCTGTAGGAAACCTAACCACTTAAAAAGAGATTGCAGAAAGTACATCCAGTGGAAGAAAAGAAATCCAGACCACGCGGTTAAAACGTTGAGAGAAAATTTCAATGAAGAAAAACCAACAGAAAGTGTAGCACATACATGTCTTAAAGCAAACGAAAAAGACATAAGTAGTGTTTGGCACGTTGATTCCGGTGCAACAACACATATGTGCAGTAACAGAAATTTCTTCTTGAACATTAACAGACAGCACAACAGTGAAGTTTTTCTCGCTGATGGTCGAAAGATTAAAACAGCTGGAAATGGTGATGTGATGATAAATTTCATAAAGGAAAACGGAGAGATACATGTTGCAAAATTGTGTGGAGTCTTGTACGTCCCACAATTAAAAGGAAATTTAATTTCAGTAAAGAAACTTGTCAGTAAAGGTTGTGAAGTGAGATTCAAGGAAAACAAATGCACTATCATAAAGGATGGAGAAGCAATAGCAATTGCAGATGACAAGAATGATTTGTTTGAATTGAGAATCTCTGACCAAACGAATAAAGTAAAGGAAACACATATCGCACAGGTTGCACAAAGTTGCACAGGTTGCATACACGTTTGGCATAACAGAATGGGACACAGAGATCCAAAAGCCATACAAAACATGGTGAATCAGAATAAAGTATCAGGAATCATCATCAAGCCGTGTAAATTCTCAAGTGTGTGTGAATGTTGCATTCAAACAAAGATGACAAGAAAGTCAATTCCAAAGAAGTCAGATTCCAAGTCAGATGAGATTCTAGACTTAATACATACAGATGTTTGTGGACCAATGCAGACAACAACACCTGGTGGGAAAAGATATTTCATGACGATGATTGATGATTACAGTAAATATACAGTAGTGTATTTATTGGCAAATAAATCTGAAGTACCTGAAAAGATTCAAGAGTACGTCAAGTATGTTCAGACAAGTTTTGTCAAAAGAGGGTGATTTAGATTTGGACATTGAAGAGCAGTCATCAAATTCAGATTTTGATGATGAAACTATTCTTTTTCCAACGCATCAATTACCCGAAGAAGAAATTACACAAACTGATAAGGAAACTACAGACACTACAGACACTCAGGTAAATTTAAGAAGATCAGAAAGAGTCAACAAGGCGAAACCGCCTGAAAGACTAATTGAAACCATGAATAAAATAACAACGGTTGAGTCAGAACCAAGAAGTTACAAGGAAGCCATATCTAGTCAACAACAAGAATACTGGCGGAAAGCAATGGATGATGAAATGAAATCATTGAATGAAAATGGAACATGGGTCTTAACAGAATTACCTGAAAACAAAACAGCCATTGGTAGCAAATGGGTTTACCAAAATCAAGAAAGATGAAAAGGGAAATATAACAAGATATAAAGCTCGTTTAGTAGCACAAGGATATTCTCAGAAATTTGGAGAAGATTATGATGAAGTATTTGCTCCAGTAGCAAAACCATCAACTCTGAGAACTATCTTGACTATAGCAGGTTCTAAAGGCATGATAGTAAAACACTATGATGTGGAAACAGCTTACCTGAATGGTGACCTATCTCATGAAGTCTACATGAAACAACCTGATGGATATCAGAAAGGCACTACAGAAGTCTGTAAATTGAAAAAGAATTTATATGGACTTAAACAAGGAGCAAATGAATGGAACAAAAAGCTCAATGAAGTACTTGTCACTGATGGATACAAGAGAAGTGACAATGATCAATGTTTATATTCAAAACAGTACGATGATGGATAGATTTACATCTCAATTCATGTGGATGACCTGATTGTAGCATCCACAAAATCTACAATGTTAAAGAAGTTTGAAGAACTTATGAATAAAACTATGGTCATGAAGATCCGGGTGTTTTGAAACAGTTACAGAACAAAGCATGTCGGAACTAAATATCATTTCGTACGGGAAATGTACAGAAAGAAGGAACTAGACATTAAGTATTGTTCTAGTGAACACATGATAGCTGATCTCTTAGCTAAGCCTTTGGAAGCAGTTAAAACTAGGAAGTTTACTAGTGAAATTGGGCTAAATTGAGAGAACAGTTTATTTTTGTTATGATGCTATGGTAAAGTAGTCGTTAAGGAGGGGTGTTGGACTTTATAGATCTAGCGCTATATAACGACTATGAATATCCTAACATTATGTAGTCGTCAGTTCTTCTTTCTCGCGTTTAGTTCTTCCTTTTCCGGTAATGGCTTAAAGACAGCTAGTTTCAGTTCTGGATCATGGCGATTAATCTTATTAAAATCTTATCGTTTACTAAGTGATCCGCTTCGTTTCTTAACAAAAAGCATACAGTACTATTATTCGATATTAGTCCCAGGTTCAACTTCAGTATTCTGTTTGATTTTCACTTGTTCAGATGAGTTAACTAAATGTTTGTCAAATGAGTCGAATAAAGTGTAGTTACACCAAAACTCTATGGTCTTTGGTTACACTTAAAAAAATCAATTGTCAAAGTTGTCAGAGACTCAGCATCTATATCTATATACACTGTATTATACAGTGTAAGAATTGTGGAAAAATAACTGAGGGACCAATATCCACTTGAAATTTGGGTGTGAAAAGCAGATTTTACTATGAGGCTCTAAGAAAGACTGGGGGGTTGAAACCCCCACCCCGGCAATTCTCACCCTGTCTATATTATATAGACTATATAAATAAAGAGAAGATTCTGTGTGTCGTCTGGTTGTCGGACTTTGTCCGGGATGCATTTCGACAGTTTATCACCTTTTCACTCCAAACCTTCACTACTATAGGTCTACGTGGTACTGTACGTGTCCTCTAAATCGAAAATGCTGGTCCTTTACAGTTTCGCGGTCGACCGTCGACCGGGTGTAAATCGGAAGTGATCACCACGAAACCCGATGGTCCCAGTGGCGGCCCCAGGATTTCAGTTTTGGGGGGCTGAATTCTCGTGAGAAAATTTTCCATTTTCAACTGCCAAAATTTCTGACGACCTTTTTTTAAGTCATCGGCCAAAATCTCAAGAAAATTTTCCATTTTCGCCGTCAATTTTTTTTTAGTCATTTGGTCTAAAAATCTTGAAAAGCGTGTCCTTTTCGTAGCCCCAAACTGTCTGACAAATCTCGTTCGTACATTTGCTTTTATTTTTGGGGGGCTAAAGGGGTGAATCGTCTAAATATTTTATTTTTGCATGGGAACAAAATGGATGGCCTTTTTAGGATGGCATTGAGATGTATTCTATATATATTATACACGCTAGAGAGAGTACCGTATGACGTATCTGACCTGCAGTGAGATATGAAGTCAAATTTAGCCTACATCGCTCGTATCGTACCGGTACTGACCAATCATAGGCGATTTCTTATGCCGAGCAATCACACACAGTCTTACAGCATCGATTTGAAAAATAAATAAACCGACATCAGCATTTTTATAATAAAACGAACATGTCGATGCTTGTTTGTTAATTTTGCAGTTTCTTGCAATATTGACAAGTGAACATCGGCAAGTTCGTCTTATTATAAAAATGCTGATATTATTTTAGTTATTTTCCCCCACATCGATGCTGTACGACTGTGATTGGCCAGTAGGAGAATCGCCTATGATTGGTGGGTGCGAATTAGACAGATATGATGTGATTGGTCGGTGCGAATTAGACCGACTTCAATATAGAGACTTAATTGATACTCTCTCTAGTGATATATTTATTTAATATACATCGAGATCTTTGACTTAGCCCCCTATAGCGCCGCCACTGGTTGGTCCGATTCCAGATCGTGAATTTACAACGTGAGATCTTGATTGTGAAGCTTAAAAAACAAAAATATGCAGCACAACTAGCTTACATTGAATTTCATAGAATATTCATGTGTTGTATATAAATTGCCAACTGACTAAAATAAGCCAAGATTTTGCCCCCAAAGCCCAGAAACCCAGACTAAGGCCAAAAACCCAGATCTAGTGGAAAAACCAGCTGTGGCATCACTGAGTAAAAGTAGTATTACTACTTCCGCTTCCGGTGCACTTATGTTGGCAGGGATGCCACTCATAGATTTTTCCACCTAGATCTAGGTTTTTCGGTCTTATCTAGGTGTCTAGGTGTTTTTTCCGGATCTAGCATTTTTCACGTCGGTTTTTCCAACTTTTACACATAAGATTGACCTTTTTAGGTGAAAATGCACAAAAGACGTGAAAAAGTCAAAAATGTTGTGAATACGGACCCCAAAAGTTGTACGGTTTGAAGTGAAAGACTAAAAATAAGTCATCAAAAACATTTTCGGGAAGAGGAGCAAATTTTAGAGTTCCTCAGAAATTCAAATTTCAAGAGCGAAAAATCGAAAATCCATGTATTTTCTCAGAAATTCTCAATCTAGCCTTTTCTAGCCAATTTTCGGCAGGATCTGACCTTTTTCAAAATTCAGAGTGGCATCCATGAACCCAATTATCGTCCAAAAACAAGTCTGCAAGTCTATAACATATTGAAAGATTTCAGAATAAATCAATAATTTGATTTTAATCATCCAGTCATAATTTGCTCCGAAGTCAGATTTGTTACAATTTTTCTTCGCTACCAACATAATTATTCTTCGATTCATGATATCGCTCAGTATGTTGAAAGGAGGCTGCAGGGATAGTCGTAGAATTTATTCTACATTGTCAAAGAACTGGTCACACAATAGCTGGCGTAAATTGTTAGTGGAAAATCAACGTGTTAGGATGATAACTATAACTGCTACAGTCAAACAAGAAAGTGTTATGAATGTATTTGACCGAATGGCAAAACGAAAGCAGAGAAATAGAACAGCATTTCTGGATAACTATTCCGTTTACGATTACATAAAAGATGAAGTAAGATACTATAATTGTCTGAATTTTAAAGATATTTTTCTATATCAAATATTAGATGCAATCAAAGTACGCTCTGACTAGTGTTCCTCTTAACAAGACATTGTCCGCAGCATATTGAATACAGGGTATGGCGATGTCAGCTAGGCCTTGCTCCAACTTACCTCCTTGCTACTTGAGCTTTGTCAGCCTGTGTAAGGTAATTGGACTAGCCGATCCACACGCTCAGTGGGAAGGGGAGTGCTCTCAGTGCAGTTTGCTCATACCTTCCTCATTCAAAGCCGTGCTTTTTCTGTGGTTGGCCTGGCGGCATGGAATGCTTCCCTCCTTAGCTGTTCCTGTTCCCAATGTCACTCTCTGACACATTCTATAAGCACTTCTTTCTGGCCGTTCTTGAGTTGGACGCACCTCTGAATAGTTTTCTTGAAGAGGTGCTAGTTATATAATTACTTGAATGACTGAATGAATTGAAAGAATTTTATAGCTCTGTGATTTCTTTGGATGGTTATGTTAATAATTTCCTTTATTGAGCAATCCGGTTGACAGACTGCAGCTGGTTACAGTGTACTGCTATGCAATTGAAGCAATTCACAAGAACGCAAATGACAAATCTTGACTATTAACAGAACAGACTAGGCTCCCCAGAAATTTGCGCCAAAAAATTGCGCATCAAAAACGATAAATTTGCGCGAATTTTGCGCAAGTTAAAAAATGATAATGTTCGTTATTTTTTTTCATTGAATCAGTGTACCAAAGCATGTTCAGTGTTTTTGTCATTTAGTGTAAAGCTTTGCCATTCTAGAAATTAGACAATCAAGCCAAAAATGCAGCTATAAAGTTCCTATAATCATGAGATTATTGTATTCAGACGATCGCAAATAATATTATTTTTGGGAAAGTTTACGCCCACCAAAATCTACGCTCATTACAAATATAACTTCAAAATAGTATTATATATGCCTATAGTAGAATGAATCACCAAGTTACACAACGTGCTGAATAGTACCCCTCCTGCTTCATGTGCACACCTGACACCTATGAGTTAAATGCATTCGTTGCGTCATAAGTCGAGACAGCACATGACGCTTTGAGAAACTTCGTCTAACACATTTTATTGTGTGGCGTGAAGTTATGGAATTTTTTATTCTTTAAGTTAGTGCATTACTACTAAAAATAACGATCTTTAACTAAAAATTCCTCTATAATTTCATTCCATTCAGCAGCGGCCATTTTGATTATTGCACATCGGTCGTCGTTGCTATTTAGAACTGTCATTGGCCGCGGTGATTTTAAGTCAATCAAAGCCCAATTTAGATAAATTAGCAAGATTTTGTCGAAATTTGCGCTAAATCGCGTGGATTGCCAATTTATGCGCTATTGCGCTAAACCTGGAAATTTGCGCAAAATTTGCGCTGCGCAAGATCGAGAATTTCTGGGGGCCCTAACCGACGGCCTGCAATACAAGGAGAAGGTTTCAAATTCGCTGCCAAAGTCTGACAAATATTATTATTACTAGCTGGGGTACCCGGCGTTGCCCGGGAAATTTCGGATTCGACCCGCTATGGCCACAACCCCACCACACAACCACATTCCGACCTCTACCGGTACGCCACCCGAGAAATTTAGGTTTGAGGAAAATTTCCAACCCTATCCCACCCCTACTCCCTCCACCCCAACCCCCTCCCACCCCACCACTCCCACTCCACCCCCACTCTCCACCTCCCACCCAATCTTCCCTCCACTCCCTCCACCCCAACCCCACCCGTCCCCCACCCTCCACCCTTCACCCCACCCCACCTCTCGACCCCCCACACCACCCCTATCCCACCACCCCCACCCCACCACCCCTCACCCCATCCAACCCCACCCTCGACCACCCATTCTACCCCACCCCTCCACAGTCCACCCCCACCTCTCGACCCCACCCACCCCACTCCCATCCGACCACCCCACCCCACCACCCCTCACCCCATCCCGCCCCCTCCACTCACCACCCCCTCGACCCCAATTATTACCTCCACTCCCTCCACCACACCCCTCCACCCACTCTCCATCCCACTCCCACCCACCTCCCCCACCCCCGCCTCCACCGGTACGTGACCCGTGAAATCCGTACTGGCAAAAGAGCTGTCCTTGAACACCTCTAAAACGGTGTCAACCGCTGCTTTTATTCGTATGGGACCGAAAGACCGACTGACAAAGGCCCTGTTCTTAAACACCTCTAAAACGCTGTCAACCGCTGCTTTTATATGTATTACATATAGGGCCTGAAAGAAAAGTGCTGTCATAAGCCTGAAAGGGCAAGGTCCAACAGGGAAAATGAGGGTTTTTGCCCCACCACCCTGGCCCCCCATGGTGGCAGAGATTCGCGAACCCCTCCTCTACGCGTCTGATGCCGAGACTGACACAGTAGTGAAGGTTTGGAGTGAAAGCTCAACAACTGTGGAAATGCATTCCGGTCAAACAGACACAGAATCTTCTCTTTATTTATATAGATTATATATATATAATTATATATATATATATGTATATTTATATATATTTTTATTCACCACATGATCGTAGCATAATTAATAAGACAATAAAAGTAAATAAAAAAGAAATACAGCATTCTCAGGACAGTATATCTGCCTGCATAATGCTAATGACAGCGAACAGACTACGTTTCCTTGATACAAAAATATGCATAGATATATGCATACATAATTATTTTATGTATATATAACATATTCATATAATTATCTGCACATAAATTATCTGCATTATATCTGATAATTATCTGCACATAAATTATAATTATTATTATGCGCTTTTGTGTAGCGCACCTTCAAGGTAAACTACTCAGTAGCGCTCCCAGTCCAACCACAGCTAAATTTATAAGTCAATTTTTAAGTGAGAAAATAACAGTGGTGTGACCTCTACGCACCAGGTGGAGTGCAATAGGGAGCCCATTCCAGGTTCTAGGGCCAGCCACTGAGAAAGAGCACCATTGCATTATTGCAGTCGATGAGTGAGGGGCCAACAGCTATTGCAGGAGAAATCCCAAAATGCTTTGTGGAATCATACTGAGCTGGTTTTTCTTCTTCCCCAGAAGCAACTTGACACTCATTGCTGATTCGCTGTGAGATCATCCATGGGCGTGACCTATATTTTAACAGTTTGGCACCACCATATTGAAATTTATTTTGTCCTTAATATAGGAATTTAACGTCTACAGTTTGGCATCACTATATTGAAATTTATTATGTCCATTATATAGGAATTTAAAACTTGCAATGAAATATGCTTTGACATAGAAATTCGCATGAGAACATTTTGTAAAGTTTTCATATCATTAGAGCATCTCAGTTGCAAACATTTAGTGAAACAGACAAACAAACAAATGGAAGGACAGACAGCTTTAATTGGGATTATAGTAGTGTAGTGGGGTGGGTAATTGGGTATGGTGTGGTGGGGTCGTGGCCAGGAGCGGGTTGAATCCTAAATTTTCTGGGCAACGCCGGGTGCCCCAGCTAGTCTATATCTATGAGAAGGGATGTGCATATATTTGTCCAGAATGTATTTCCGCAGTTCAGTTTTTGAGCTTTTCACTCCAAACCATCACTACTGTGTCTGTCTTGGCATCGGACGCATATGACCTAGCTTTTCCTCTAAGACCAAAGTCGACTACTAAAAGAAAAACTCCTCAAAATACTTGGATGACTCAGGGACTGTTAAACTCTACTAAAAAGAAAGAAAGACTTTATATTAAATTTATAAAAAATCCCAACCCTGAAAATAAAGCCATATTCACCACCTATCGCAATAAATACAAAACTCTTCGTACAAAAATGGAACAAGATTACTATGCCAATGAATTTGCCAACAGTGGCGGCGCCTGGATTTCAGTTTTGGGGGAGCTGAAGCCTCAACCGAAATCTCATGAAAAATTTCCATTTTCGGCGCCAAAATTTCTGACGACTTTTTTTTTTTTTAGTCGTCGACCGAAATCTCATGAAAAATTTCCATTTTCGCCGCCAAAATTTCTGACGACCTTTTTTTTTTTAAATTTTGGTCATCAGCCCAAAATCGGATATTTCACTGTAAAAAATTTCGGATGGCCCTTTTTTAGGGGGGGCTGAGCCTCTTGTAGGGGGCTTAGCCCCCTAGCGCCGCCACTGCTTGCCAAGTATAATGGAAACATAAAAAAAACCTGGCAGTTAATTAAATCTATTGTGAAGACTGAAAATAAGGATATACTATTAAAAGAAATAATAGTAAACGTCAAAATAATTGATGATTCTTAACTTATAGCACATACATTTGACACTCATTTTACTAATTTACCCAAACTTTTAGCAGAAAAAATACCACCCTCTGTCAGACCTTACCAAGATTACATGCCAGCTTCTTCACTTAATTCCTTTGCTGTCCTACCTACATCCTTCCATGAGCTAATAACTATTAACAAAACCCTTAAAGACACCTACAGTACCGGTGCTGATGATTTGAATCCGCACATATTGTCTTCTCTTATGGACTTATTGGCTTCTCCACTTAGTGAGGTGATGAATTGTTCACTTAGAACTGGAATAGTTCCGTCTGACATAAAATTAGCAAAAATTACACCCATTTATAAACAAGGAAATAAAAATGAGGTTTCAAATTTTAGACCGATTTCTATACTACCGTTTTTTTCTAAATTGTTTGAGAGGGTCATGTACGACCGCCTGTACTCCTTTATTAGCCAGAACAAAATTTTGTACCCTTTTCAACATGGGTTTCAAAGAGAACACTCGACCTTCATGTCGTTGCTGGATATACAAGACAAAATATCTCAAGCTATGGATAATAATGAATATTCCATCGGCATTTTTCTTGACTTAGCTAAGGCATTCGATACCGTCAACCATAATATCCTGCTAAATAAACTTGAAAATTATGGGGTCAGAGGTATTGCACTTACATGGTTCACAAATTACTTAAATAACCGCTACCAACAAGTCTCATGTAATGGGAAATTATCCAGCTTCCAAAAGATTGATTTTGGGGTCCCTCAGGGCTCAATCCTGGGGCCTCTTTTATTTCTAATATACATAAATGACCTTCCTAATTCTGCAACATTTTTACATTACATCCTATTTGCTGATGATTCAAACGCTTTTTACTCTCACTCCTCTTATGAAGAATTGATTAAAATAGCAAATAACGACCTAGAAATGGCTAGTGAATGGTTCAAAGCCAATAAGCTTTCACTGAACATAGCCAAATTTAATTATATAATTTTTAGATCCAGTAAGAAAAAATTTGCTCCACCTCCTGATAATAACCTACTAATTGAAAATGTTTCCTTACCGCAAGTATACTCATCTAAATTCCTGGGTGTACATATCGACCAGCACTTAAAATGGAATATACATACAGCTGAACTGTCTAAAAAAACCTCCAAAAATATAGGCATAATTCACAGAATAGCCTATCTTCTTCCACTTCATATACTAAAATCATTATACTTCACACTTATACACCCATACTTAAGTTACTGCAATCTCATTTGGACATCTACATATGACACTCACCTAACTAAGCTAAATAGACTGCAGAAAAAAGCCATAAGAATTATTACTAAATCTCCCTTTAATGCTCACACTAGCCCCTTATATCAACAGTTGAACGTGCTAAAAATATCCCAAATTAAATTAATCCAAACTAGTACATTTATGTCTAAATATGACAACAACCTTCTTCCACTTGCATTCTGATCCTATTTTAGACCTAACTTATATACTAAAGGCATTAGAAATAATAGAATCTACATAAGTGTCTTTGCTAAAACGAACACTAGAAAGTTTTCTATTAAGTATCAGGGTCCTCTTTTATGGAATAACATACCGGAAAATATTCGTGCATCCAGGAGTCTCGATCGATTTAAATCCCAAATTCGTGCACACACATTAAAAAATGTAAAATGAACAACCCATTTATTCTGTGTTTTTTTCCCTATTCTTTTTAAGTTGAGCAGAGGGAAGGTATCCCACTGCTGTTATTTAATTGATTCCAAAAATACTGCCATTTCTATCTGTTTCCTAATCTATTATCATTAATCATATCATAGTGAAGAATTTTTTCCTTTGGTAAATAGGCCCCAATAGCGGGATCACTCCCTTCGGGTAGCCTATTGCTCCCTACATTTCACAGTGATGATTGTACACTAAGCTATACCATTCGCAATTGTTAACTGCAATTGATCACTTTGTGTACTATTATGAATGCTTAATTGTTAACTGCAATTAATTACTTTGTGTACTATTATGAATGCATAATTGTCTATTTTATATTTTTGGGGTCAATAAACAAGTTGAAGTTACCTGTGACTGCAATCTTCATAAATGAAGAAAGCTGTTCACATTAAAAAAAAATATGTAGTTAGGTACTGTCAAACATCGTCATTATGCATGCATGTTGCATTGCTGCAGGTGCAGATTTAGGAATTTGTATTGTGGCAGAAAGCCTAGAAAGGTGTAGAATTCCGGAATAACAACTTCATTCTAGACCTATACATCTGCTTCAGTGCTTAAGCATGGTATCGCATTGAAGGTCCATTGACTCCATCTGCAATCTGTATATCTAACCTACCGTGCTGTTGCAGATTTAATATCCACAGCAAAAGGATTAGAAAACACAAAATTCTGGTTTTAACCGATTTCTTTCCTTTGAAAACCCCAGAAACCAGATAGCTGTCTCGGGCTGCATGCGGCCCGTGGACTGCGTGTTTGAGACCCCTGATATAGACTATATTACGCTAAAATCTTTAGTTTTCAAATAATTTGACAATTTGTTCCGAGATATTTTACTCATTTTTACTATTATGATTAACAGCGATAAAAAAATTTATATTGCATGTGTGGGGGGCCCCTAAAGTGTGGGGGCCCTTGTTCGGCCGAACATGTCGAACATGCCTTAATCCGGCCCTGCACGTGGTGTTGTTTGGATTTGAGACTTTGAACCATGAGAGCTAGCAATATAATCAAAAGAAGACTGGAAACCTTCGAAAATGTATGTATGGGAACAATGTTAAAGAAAATCAACTGAATGGATCATGAGCATAGGTCTTATTATATATAAATAACAATTGAAGAATCTGGTCGTTCGTTCCTTCTGTCACGTATTGTAGACCTATATCCACTAGTGTAGGAAACTTTTCCTTATAAACAATTATACGCGTACCAAAGGAAAAGTATCCCTTGGCTGTAAAGTGTATACTCATTAGTAAACACGCGGTATAATTACATGTATATGTGCCTCTATGGTAGACCAGTGGCTGACAGAAGACTGAGAGGAGGGCCCACAAGGTTACCACAGCACCCGGGCCCACACTAGCCTTAATGCGGCCCTGAATGTGCGCATGTCAATTGCAAGAGATGCTCTGAGAACGACAGGGTATTATCACTAGAGTGACACCCAAATCACGGACAACACTGGATGAAAAAGTGAAGTCAGGGTACAATGAGGTCAGGAGTGGAAGGTCATGTTTAAGGAGCTGTTTGTACCAAATGATACTTTGAGTCTTAGTGGAATTAAGGCATAGTCAGTTGTTATTGACTTAGGCATGGGGCTCATATGATTAACTTGATTCACACCATGTAGTATGACATCTTATTTCTTATTGACCTGTTCTATTTCACTGACCTTTTTGATCTCAGAAAAACTTGTCTTTTGGTTATGATTTCGTGGAAAAGTTATCAATCTATTCAGTTTGTTCTATTACAACATCGCTACAGAAGTCAATCTAGATTGAATTAGATACCCGGGGAAGTAGGACAATATTGTATTTATACCTGCCTGCTAGTCAAACTCAGTCTGAATGTTTCTCTTCCAATTATTTAGGACAACAGTTATAGCAGCCAAGTGGAGGCCTTACATCAAGACTTCCCCTTCCCACTTTATCTTACCAGAAAAGATGTCAACAAAATGAAATTAATCGGATTTGTGCTTTGGCATAGTGCAAATGTTACTTAAGTGGTTTGCTCATCTGTGGCATTGAATAAGTTAAAGATTTTTTTGCCAGAAGTGATGCCATTACATAATGAATGCCATATCCAATTAAAATTCATTTGGATCCATTTCCTGAGTTTCAAAAGCTAAGCCAAAACACAAATCCGAATACCAGTCTTGGTGTTAGGCCTCCACTTGGCTGATATAAAACGTCATTCTTTTACAGAATTATTTTTAGGATAAGACCATGGTCTTTTCTCTGCCAGCAGTTAGAGATTAATCTATCGTATCACAGACTTGTGTTTCAATGGTTGAAGCCCTCTGAAGAGTTTTCATTAAGACATGCTGTGCAAAAGTGCACTTGTTATTGCAAGAAGAAAACATATTTATTTTGTTTAATCTTAAACATATTCATAGGTTAAGTTTAGTGATATTTAAGTTGAATTTGGATATTTTTTGTTATTTAGGTTGGTTGGCGACTTGCTGATAGAATGTGCGATGTTAAAAGGTGTGTGTATTAAAGGCATCATAATTTCGCATGATCATGATGATTTTTATGCAACCTTGTTTCCTGTGAATTTGTTGTTTGCTTAGGCCCCCCAAAATAATGTTGTGTTTCCGGTGACCCGACCGACCCTCTTTCATTGCCGCGACTCAAATAATTTTGTGAATTTTTTTTATTAAAAATTTTTTTTATTAAAAAAATATTGTTATTAAAAAACATTTGTGTACAAATTTTATTGTTCTTTTATTGACATAATACGGTGACATTGCCTTCCGTATAGAGTTGGATCTTAGGCCAAAAAAATGTTGTGTTTCCGGTAACCGACCGACTCGGAAAATTTGTGTAATTTTTTATTTACATTGACATTGCCTTAGAGTTTCACGCCTGCCTAACTACTTCCTGGTTGCCAGTCTTGAGAAACCTCTAGCCTTATCATTCTCACTTGAGCCAACTCTAACGGTGACTACCGTAGATACTTGAATATAACGCGAGTTTTTTAGGACGAATTTCCAAGCAGAAATTGGGGTAGTCGCGTTATATTCGAGATAAGTTTAAATTTAACTTTTATTACACAAGATATTTTACTTGTTGAAGTCATTTGGTGCTTTTAAACTGATATTGGATGGTCGCAGATCGCTATCGCATACCACTCTATAGTTTGTATACGCGGTAATTTGCATCAGTACGCTGGTTCCCCACAGTCCTTGCTGTGACATGACCAATAAATGCAACTTTAAATGCGCTGGCGTATGAGTAGCTTTACAGCTTAAAGCACACGGCTGTCTCCATCGGTTGTTCCAGCAGACATTAATTATTTGTTAGAGACTTGACCTTAAAAATATTTAGTCTTTGGTGCTAGCATTGCATTGGAAGGAACTACATTAATTATCGCTCACATGCTGTAAGAAAATTCAATTTAATCAAATAAGAACAAACTCTCAATTTCGTTGGATTTTATTTATTTATAATATTACAAACAAAATGTCAAATGTGCGTAGATATATTTTGTAGTATTTGGTTAGGTAGATCGAATTTTGCAACATTTGAACATGGTTTGGTCGTATTTTACATAAGATTTAACAACAACTACTGAAGTTTTACCGTCTAATTTTCTGATAATTTCGGAAATATTAGCCCCCGCGTTATATTCGGGTCTTGCAATTTTTACCAATCTATCTGCCAAAATGTTAAACCTCGCGTTATATTCGGGTGACGTTATACTCGAGTATCTACGGTAGGGAAAATAAATCTAGCAACCTCTAGGTGTAATTAGTCACTCGCTCGGCCAGTCTGGAATGACCCCTAGCAGTGATGTTCTGTTCGCACTCATCTTCCCCTTCCCTTCCCACCAGTGATATTTTACTTCAGCAAATAATTTTCGTTTTACTTCTATTTCAGTTCGGACGCACTCAATTTCAGTTCTAGTTCAATTACAGTTCTTCAAAAAATTTCAGTTATACGTCAATTTCAGTTTTTATAATAATTTCAGTTCTCAATTCAGTTCTTGCAGTAACTTGTTTCTTCTATCAGTTTGAAAAGCCAGAGCTTCAGCATCTTCTTCAAGTGGGACAGTGCTGCCGTAGACTTGCCTTCTTTCCCTCCAATAATAATTATGCGTAATTTTTACTAAAAAAACCAATCAATTTGAACTCCAGATCTAGTTTGTATAATTTCCTGAAAATTTTAATTGGCATTAGTTGCTGGATGGCACCAATCCGCTAACATGTTTACAATAGCTAATCACATCCTCTTATCATTTTCCATTGAATTGGTCAACCACGTTACATTTAATTTTTTTTACACATCTATGCAGCGGTTGTGCTTTATCCGTTGTGAAGCCACTGACTTGAATCAGTCACATGAAAGTTTCGGGCCAAACTTGAATATATTTATTAGCATTCTGTGTGCGCTTATTCACTGAAGAAGACAAATTAAATTGCTGAAAAATTTACCAGAAACACCTAGAAACGTCCGTTTTAGAGTACAAGCGTTGCTTGGTTAGGCTAGGCCTATTTGTCTGTTTCATTCCCTAGGCCTATTTAAACAATCCAATACATGATTTTTTTCATTTAGCCCAGTGAGCAAGCTGCACGAAGTTATCATGATTGAAATATTTGCACTCCGTTATTCAAAGTGATTTTTCACATAACCACATTCTTATCATGAAGTTGAAAATTAGTAACTTACAGAAAAGGTTCAAATACAAAAGACCATAATAAATTGCACACGGAAGCACATGCTAAGCCAAAGATACCAAAGTTTTAAGAGTCAGAAAGTATGTGCGCCTTTTAGATGCAAACTCAGCTGCTTAGGAAAGGCTATGTGCTAAAATTTCAAATTTTTTCATAATTTCCGTTCTAAAATTAATTTTCGTTTTTATTCTAATTTTCGTTCACTGTGCTTAATTTCAGTTCTATTTCAGTTTTCGTTCTCAAAATAATTTCAGTTACAGTTAAAGTTATACTGAACGGAAATCAATATTTTCAGTTCTAATTTTACTTATCGTTAATGAAAATATCACTGCTTCCCACTTTATCTTACCAGAAAAGATGTCAACAAAATGAAATTAATAGAATTGTTTTCTAGAGCAATTTTAGGTGCAGACAGTCGGGAAATAGACAGTTTATACTTGCTTAGAACACGTACTTTGTTGCAGCATGTACCTTTATGCAAAAAAGAATAGTTGGGTATAATTTTTCGGATAGTCGCCGTATAAAAATATTTTACCAAAATAAAAATATTTTTCGACCTACCTACCCAATTTTTTAGAGCCCTGTTACCGGAAACACAACATTATTTTTTTGGCCTTAAAACTCTGTTCTTGCTATAAATCTAGGCTGTAGTGTTTAAAATAAAATATAAATCTGCTGAATGACCTACTGCTCGACTCTTACTTCTCTGGCACTGCATCCAATGACCATCTGTCAAAGGGCTTTGAAGTCTTTAATCTTCTCATCCCCACCAGTGGACTACACCACCTATTGCTTGTTGTTTTGATATCTTCTCCCACCTATATTGAACACTTGGCAGGTCAATCGGTCTTTTTCTGACGGGTCCTTTCCTTGTTGGTTCAATCTGCCTTAGTCATGCCTTTACTCAAAACCCATACATAGTCTCTTTCGCAGCACTTCAACTTGGTCACACGAATCTGTTACTACCAGTTCCGAAAGTTGTGTGTTTTCATATTTTTCAATAGCACGAAACTGTTTTGCATTTGATAGAACCAGTCTTTCCAACTTGTAGCGTCGGGAACTATCACCGACCAAGCAACCCCTTTTTATATTTAAATTATGATCATATGTTCTTATAGTCCATGCCGACATAAACATTGACGATTACAGACTAGACTTTGTAAGTTATAACCTTTTTACTTAATAAAAAGTTGTTCCTAAATTTCCACTTAGACTTATATGTGTGTTTCTACAATAGGTGCTCACTTTGCTGTCCACAGTATTTTAAATACTCTTAAAAAGCTTAAATGATAATATATGATAATCCATTATATAGGTCTGTTTCAGATGACCTATATAAAATCAAAAGAATTTTAAAATGGCAGATAAATAGATTATTTAGGTGGCTTTATAACCGCACGGTTGAAGCATTTCCAACTTAAACTGTGTTGTCCCAGATGTAGTACCAGGTTAGACGAAGTTGGGAAAATCTCTTTATCTCCAATTCCGCATACTGCCAGATCGATCATTTACTATTTATTTTTAGCCTCGGAGTGTGTACTGTATAAAATGTGCTTAATATATTGTATTTGAGTGAACAATTAAATTTTAATGAATTTCAAAAGAAGCAAGGGCGATTGTCCTTGAACAAGATGTCAACTCCATGACAGTCACAAAACTAGGGTTCGCAAGTAAAGACTAGTGATCCTTGCTGTATTGATTTAGCGGCTGGTATTTCGTCATTTGTGCCTACCAGGGTGTCCGGACAATTCTTCGCCGAACAATTCGGAACGGGCAATTGGAACTGGACAATTCGGAGACGGACAATTCAGAGCGAACGATTCGGACCCGGACAATTCGGAGTGGACAATTCGGAGACGGACAATTCGGACCGGACAATTTGGAGACGGACAGTTCGGACCGGACAATTCGGAGACGGACAATTCGGACCAAGGCAATTCTGAGTGCATATAAAAATCATGAACTCCTAAAAGGCATGACTTGTAGGGTTTCAGATTATTAGTTAAAAGTTATTAAATTTTACTGCTACTTAAGTTCGTAGGCCTTCTTCTCTTCTTCTTCTGGTTGTCTGCCGCTAGGCAGGTTCGGCTGTCCAATGTCGCCACTCTTCCCTCCGCTGGGCCTTCTCTTTCAGTCTTTGGTAAGCAATCCTCGTCATCATCGTGTCCAACATCATCTGTCGTGGTCTTCCTCTTGTTCTTTTCCCCTCCATTTTTCCTTCTATCACCAATTTTACCAATTTTTTTCGTAGGCCTAGCTTTGAGAAATTTTTCAGCTAAGTGATGTCTGACTTTGTATGCCTGTCAGTCAGTCTGGTATCACATTATTAGTTATGTTACTTTCAATTAAAAAAATGTAATCATTCGCTGATTGTCTTCGATGATCTATCAGTACCTGGTAGGGCTCCTCCTTTAAGCTAGATTTACACCGCTCCTATTTATAGACCAGATTTTACCGGTCCCAATAATATTATGAGATCAGATTAATACTAATTTATTTATGAGAACAGATCATGTCGATTCATATAAATATTATGAGAACAGATATAACCTATAGTATTACATTGAAGCCATTTTGGACTTACATATTGTCATACCAGTAAATATGAAAGATTCAAAAGGTCAAAACGCAGCATTCTATAGCTTCCAAAACAAGTTCAAAGTGAGTGGGCTGACATAGATCACAAATGGATTGGCAGACATACCTATTGACACAGAGACAGACAAACGGGCAAAGAGACGTACGAATAAACAGACATACACGCAGACTGATAGATAATGGGGTGCTAAGTTGATCTAGAATTTATTTTGATGTCCAGTAGCCTATCCCAGCGTTTCCCAAACTTTCTGGGCCATGGAACCCTCGCGTCCTAATATTTTCTGGCAGAACCCCAATCTCAACTAAACACATTTAATCATGCAAAACGCACGGGAAGCAAAGGCTACTATCTATATAAATAAAAATGTAAAAAGTTTGTTCCTAATCGAAGATCTCAGAAAGTTCATGACCGATTCTTTTGAAAAGTTTCGCAAAACGCTCCGTTCGAATACGATCGGGTTTGTAAAAGGATTTCCTGCAAAGAAACAAATCTTTTAGACCAAAAAAACACAACTTTCTCTTCGATTTGACACGTTTGTACATTTTAACTTTCACGCAGCCGTCCACCATTTTCGCGCATGCGCTGTCGATAGCGCTGTCGATATAATATGGATTCGACCCACTTCCATTTCAACCGTCCAAAGATTTTAACTGGGTCACCAATGACAAACCTGGGAAAGAGGTCGCAACATTCGTGCGCGCTGTCAAGAGCATGTTTATATAGCGCATATATTTAACTGTCGATATATATTAACTGTCGATATATATGGATTCCGCCCATTTTAACTGGGTCACCAATGACAAACCTGGGAAAGAGGTCGCGTCGTGCATTCATGTCTCTGAAACTCCTTCACCGATTGCTTTCAAATTTTCACACAACGTTCGAGCGGACGGGTTTTAGGTGTCGGGAAGGGAGGAGTGAGGGAGGGGGAGGGAGCGGGAGGAAGAAGGAGGGAGCGGACGGGATGGAGGGAGGGAGGAGATGGATGAAGGAAGGGGAGGGAGGGAGGGGAGGGGGAGGGGGAGGGGTAGGTGAGGGGGAAGGAGGGAGTGGGAGGGAGGGAATGACGGTTGGGAGGGACAGAGGAAGGGAGAGAGCGAGGCAGGGAAGGGAGGTATAGAGGGAGAGTTGCACGGTCTTTTCAGCCACAGCAACGCGTGGCCGGGTAAAGCTAGTTAATTATAAGCCTACACACATAAATACACTAAATTATAGAAAGTTTACTTTTCTTACAATATCATGAAAGATTAAATTGCACTGTTTTAAAAACCACGATTTGTGGATCCTACTGAGAGTAGTCTATGCCCTACATGAGGTTAGAATGTGATGGTTCGTTGGAATTCTGCTTCATTCATGATAGGTCAATTAGAAGCTCGTAGTCTCCATTAGAAGAGCTGTTGCTTTTCACCTTCATTGATTGGTTTCGTATCCTATTATCTTAATTCATGAAAAGGAAGCATTTAACCCAAGTTCACTTTCAGATCGTGAAAATGATTTGCAATTTTTGAATGATGGTTTCCTTGAGAACCATTAAAAATCGCATGAGTTTGGAAAGCGTTCCACGTTTCTAAATTAAATAAAAGAGGTTAGAACCCTGGCTAGCGTACGTAGAAGCCACTCAATTTTGGCAAATTTTCACACAAACAAATTAAAATCACTATTTGTTGCTACTGCTACAAGGTCAGACTTGGTGATTCTTTTTTAAACTTGCGTTTTACGGTGCTCAGGCCAGTTTCGTCAAGATAACGATAACAAAGATGACTACGTCTCTGTTCAGACTTATAGGCCTAAAGCTCTGACCTACGTACGCTTATACAATATACATTCTAGGCTAATAATTATTATTGGATTGCTAATAATCATTGAAAAGTGGGGTGAGAACAAAACACAAAAGACGATTGATGCTAGTTTCAAACTTCCGGTGCATTTTCAAAAACTGCTTGAAATGTTGTATTGCAGTAAAATTTCTCACAAAATTTCTTTTTCTCAACTTCTCGCGGAACCCTTGTGCTCGCCCCGTGGAACCCTTGGGTTCCGCGGAACCCAGTTTGAGAAACGCTGGCCTATCCGGTCAACCAATGTGGTTCTATTTGGGTGATGCATGGAGATGGGTATAAAAATCTGAGTTCCATCACTAAATTTCGCCTGCTAGGCATTGCCCTCTCCGAATTGTCCAGTCCGAATTGTCCGGTTCCGAATTGTCCGCTCCGAATTGTCCGCTCCAAATTGTCTGGGAACGAATTGTCCTTGCCAGAATTTTCTCCGAATTGTCCATCTCCGAATTGTCCACTCCGAGTTGTCCGGCGACGAATTGTCCGGAACCGCCTACCAGTGCTGATGGTAAACAATGAACATTTCTTTTGCCTTTCATTTAATAAACAGCAAGATGTAAACGAGATCGTTGCGCTGCATATGTTTAATTGAAGTCAACTCCGTGACATAAATTTTTCAGAAAATGAAAATAAAACTTTCAATATTACGTGTTCTTTGTGGAAGTGATAGTATAGAGTCATGCCTTTGTTTCAATCATCATCAAACTTATGTTTTTTCTCGTGCGGCGGTTTTAGCATAAAAGAAAGTGAAATGCCAATTCCGTGACGCTGGTCAACTCCATGACATGATTATTCGACAAAGTTAAAATAAAACTTTCAATGTTACGTGTTTTTTGTGGAAGTGTTTAAAACCCTAAATTTCCCTGGCAACGCCGGGTAACACATCTAGTATAAGATAAATGAAACTACTGAACATATTAGAAATGATTACGTCATTTGCAAACCAAAGATTTACCAATTAACCTTTAAGCTAATAAACTAATAGTCATGTCTTTGTTGCAATCATCATCAAACTTAGGCCTAACAAAATTAATGTTGTGTTTCCGGTAACCCGACCGACCCACTTTTATGGCTACGACTCCGATAATTTTGTGAAAAGTTTTCATTTGTATTGACATAATACAATGACATTGCCTTCCGTACATGAGGTGTGGAATTGGGACATTATAATTATAACCTCCACTAAATCAGACTACAGTTGGTAAACAGGCGTCTTTCAAGGTATATAAGGGTCCGTTAATTAAATCGGTTCACTTTCAACGAGGCGAATTTCAAAAGGGCGCAATCATAAGGGCGAAAATGAATAGAGTGCATTGTTTTTAGGGCACACGGCTTAATGGGCGAAATCAAAATGGCGCATGTTTAAAATGGCGAAATCAAAAGGGCGCATGTATGCGTAACTAATAAGGAAGTAAAATTAGAGAAATAATATGAAGCAAAAAAAGAAACATGGTAAGTTAAATGTTGTTTAATCATGATATATTATTATGAAGACTCAAACTAAGTAACTAAGAAAATACTAGAAATGATCGTCATAATCGAACTTAGTTGTATATACAGCAAATGTAATTAAATTCCAAAGAGTTTCTAAGACATTAGCCTACTAAACATAGTAGGATAAATGTCAAGTTCAAGCAAGATCGTTTACAAATAATTTCTAAGACTGGAAAACATACTGAACATGGTAGAATGTTTATCATTTTTAAACAACAGATTTTACATTCAATATATTATATTATAATTCCGAAATTCCATATGTTTGTTTGTACGGATTTTGACAAAATAGGCTCGGAAATGAAACAGCATCGGTTTAGGCCTACCAACATTTTTTCAATTGTTTCTTACCCAAATTATAAGGTCAACACAACTATTTTCAGCTTTTAGTTCACTTTAAAACAAGAGTTATTAGCGTTTTAAGACAGATTTCATCAATAATCGCTCACGCTAACGCTTTAGTAAAGAGTCTAAAGTCCGCATGACGTCATTCTCGCCAAGTAATAATTTCCGTAGCTCCCCGCAGGGGCAGGTCACGTTTGGCTTTTTGGGGAAGCGGGGGTGAGGTGGAGGGTTGGCAAAAAACCGATATTTAGCGGTCAACGATGGGTACCACAGTGGAGTAGTGTTTAAAACCCTAAATTTCCCTGGCAACGCCGGGTAACACGTCTAGTTTAAGATAAATGAAACTACTGAACATATTAGAAATAATTACGTCATTTGAAAACCAAATATTTACCAATTAACCTTTAAGCTAATAAACTGAACGAACATTGAAGATTGAATGTCATTTCGAAAGAATAGATCTGACCATCAACATTTCATTTTAATCATGTGGGCTTCGATTGCTCTTCGCCTTTTTAGCGCACTCTTTATTTACCTCTTTCGGTTCTCTTTGATCTTTTAAAACATGCGCCCTTTGACTTACCAACCTCTTAAAATTGCCGTTTCATTCTATTCGTTTTCACCCCTTTGATTGCGCCCTTTTGATCACTCTTACAACATTTGTCTTTTCGCCCTAGGTATGGATCATGCGGCCTAAAAACAATGCGCTCTATTCCATTTTCACCCTTCTGATTGCACCCTTTTGTTGCGCCCTTTTGAAATTCGCCCTGTTGATAGGATACCATTAGATCAATCAATAGTTTCTCACGGTCAGTTTGACAAGGCAGGCGTAACTCCGTGTAGGTATTTCCTATAAAAGGCCAATTGGCCATCTAGCCTGTAGCAAATGATGGCTATACAAAGTTGCTTCAAGTTTATTGTTTTATTAGCTGTTTGTCCCTCATAAGACAGTACTGTTCACTGTGCCCTCCTGAGCTGACTAGACTCTCTTGTGCTCACTGTGCCCTCTTTTGCTCTCTGCTTCTTTCTGTTCTAGTTTGCTCACTGTGTTCTTGTGTTTACTGTGCTTTCTTGTGTTCCAGTGCTCTTTTCTGCTCAATGAGCAGGTCTCTTTTAATTTGAGCACCCTTTGGTGAAGGATTCAACATACTGAATAACAGAGAAACCTTATGATTTCTATGGGTGACTGACTACTTCCTGGCTGCCAGTCTTGGGAGACCTCTAGCAGTGCCATTCTTACTCGAGCCACCTCCAAAGTGACTGGAAAACAAAAGATATCTAACAACCTCTAGCGGTAACTACTGACTGGCTCTACCCAGTGGCGTAGCAATAGGGCGTGCAACCTGTGCAGTGCACGAGGGCCCCCGGCTGTCAGGGGCCCCCTGGGGTCAGAGTCAATTTTTTACTTTAAGGATATTCAGAATATATTCAAACCTACATCTACAGCGTACACACCCAGTAATTCTTTGGGTTTCAGCCGGAATGTTCGTGATTAGGCTACCTTATTACAAATATCTTTACTCTTTGCAATTGCAGTATTTGGCCGGAAGTAGTTGTACTGACGTATAAACATAATTGTGTCATGGTCTACGCAGACACGTTTACAATTTATTATCTTTGTAGTAAAATGTGAAATTTTCAAAAGATAAGCGCACAGCCCCTTTGCTTGAAAGTTGTATATTTTTAAACTCTCGTACGGCACTCTTTCTGTCCCCCCAAGTTATGCTTATAAGTCTTATTTAAGTGACGCTGCTAAGCGACAAGCACGAGAAGAACGGGTAAAGAAGACCTCCAAAATGCAAAAAATCCCCATTTATGATGCGGAGAGCACCGATGACTACATCAGACATGGGGGCAGAATCGAATTTCGGTTTGATCAGTGAAGAGATGGTGGTTGACATCATGACATGGATATTGACACTGACCCGAGTAGGCCTCGAACTTCAGAGGCTACGGTAGCATTTACACCACCAATGGATTCAGGCTTGACACCTCAAAAGTGGTGGATATTTTTGCACAAGAGAAGGCGCGCAAACGAGCACTTTAGCATTTCGGATTTAGACCCCAGTAGTAGGTTAGCCGTAAACTTGATTGAGTCATTTCTTACTTGCCAAATTCATTACATTTTCTCGCTCATTTAATGAACAAACCCAGCAGCTTGGAGAATTTAAGTAGGGCCTATGGGTGATTGATGATTAATACTTCAGGAGATGAAGCAATTTTTGTGATTACTTTTGTATGCTATTCTAGTTCAATTTTTCTCTGCTGATAAATTATGAAGAATAGATAAATTAGATAAATTTGTTAAAATAATTTTTAAAAATGTGGCTATAGTTTATTTTCATTTAACTTTGGTGTTAAATATGCAAATTTCGTAAAGGAACCAGACGTTTTGCACAGCTTTGTTGTTTTTGAAATCGAATGGGGTTTCAAGCATTTAGGGGCCCACCACCTAAGCTCTGCACAGGGGCCCCCCAAGACCTTGCTACACCGCTGGCTCTACCAGTCTCAAACGACCCTTAGGTTAGCAGTAATGTTCTGTTCTCACTCCACCTTGCCAGAAAAGACGTCAACAAAATGAAATGAGGACGCTGCCAGTGCTATGGCAAGGGCATCAAAGGCCGACATTAACCTCTTTCGTTCAATCAAAAGATGCGAAAGTCATGTCCTGCGAGGCATCTTTCCCCCACGGACTCAACTCTGCTATAATCTTCGTCAACGACCACACGACTTCTCGCTGCCTGTCAAGGACGACCACAATTTCATCCCACGCATTTTATACCGACGTGAAGGAAAATCATCCCCTTGATCTTCTAATGCCTAACTAACACTGATGATCGCTACTTAAGATGACTTTTAAAAAAACTGTTCTATATTATTTTCTATCTCTCTTCATGTACCCATGTGCGGTGTTTCACTTGGTTTTACCATTAAACGAATATCTATATAAATTAATAAGATTGTTTTCTAGAATAGTTTGTAGGTACAAACATTCTGCAAATTATAGGCATTTTATACTCGCCTAGAACACGTACTTCGTTGCAGTTGTGTACCTTTGTGCAGAAAGGTGGTAGCTTAATTTTTCAGGTAGTCACTGTGTAAAAATATTTGACCAAAATTTAAATATTTTGTTGCCTACCTACCTATTTTTTAGAGCTCTGTTACTGGAAACACACAATTAATTTTTTTGGCCTTATGTTGTTTCGTGTGTGGCTGTTTTTGCTTAAAACTAAATAATTTTTCAACTCTATGATGGTCAACTCCATGACACGACAACGTCATGGAGCATAAAGTGACAGATTGCAAATATTTTGACTGACTCGCAATGATGACTCCATTCTTAGTATTTCGGGAAAGCCTGGAAAGGTATCTTCTTTAGTTCCCTGCCGTCAGGCAGGTTCATATGTCCAATTACACCACGCGTATCTGTTCTGTGCATCCTCCTTTAGTCCTCTGTAGCCGTCCTTTGCCATCATCCAGTCCAGTAGCATTGTTCTTGGTCTTCCTCTTGTCTTTTTCCCCTCCATTCTTCCTTCTATAATGTCCCTTACTATGGTGTCACTCCTCAAGACGTGGCCAATCCAGTTTCTCTGCCGCCTCCGTATTGTCTCCAGCATTGACCTTCTCTCTCCGACCATCCGCAGTATTTCTTCGTTCGTCTTGTGCTCCGTCCAGCTGACATGCTCCATTCGTCGCCAAATCCACATTTTGAAAGCTTCCAATCTTTTGATGTCATCCTTTCTCATTGTCCATGTTTCTGACCCATACAGAACTACACTCCATACTAGCGTCTTAACCATTCTCTTTTTTAGATTCAAATTTAGCTTTCCTCTGAGGAGCTCCCGTCTTTTGTTAAATGCGTCTTTTCCCATGGCTATTCTTCTTTTTATTTCCACATGGCATCTTGCATCCTCTGTGACCATACTTCCTAGGTAGCAGAATTTCTCCACCTGCTCTATTTCCTCTCCGTTTACTGTGATCTTAATTGCTTTCTCTCCTCTCTCGTTTATCCTCATAGCCTTTGTCTTCTTTATGTTTATTTTCATGTCGTATTCTGTTGATATCATGTTCAGTCGATTCATGTTCATGTTGATATCATGTTCAGTGGAAAGGTATACACACAGTTAACTGGAAATGTATATAAATAAAGAGATGATTCTTTCGGTCTGTCTGTTTGACCAATTTTTCTGTTTGACCGGGATGCATTTCCACAGTTTTTGAGCTTTTCACTCCAAACCTTCACTCAGCATAGGACACCCCGTGGACGGGTTGGCGAATCTGTACCACCATGGAACCAGGGTGGAGGGCGAAACCCAATTTTTTTGTAAAATGCAGCTATTGATCTCAAACTTTCTACCTAGAGAGAGGGCCATCAGGACCACCCAGTGGAGGGGTTGGCGAATCTCTCCCACCATGGGTGCCAGGGTGGGAGCGGGGCGAAAACACTAATTTTCGCTTTTTCACCGGAATGTATTTCAACATTTTTGAGCTTTTCACTCCAAACCTTCACTACTATGTCGGTAATTTTCGCTTTTTCACCGGAATGTATTTCAACATTTTTGAGCTTTTCACTCCAAACCTTCACTACTATGTCGAGGTGTGGTAGGGCTGTGGTGGGGTGGGTTGTGGTGGGTGGGTGGGGTGGGGTGGGAAGCGGGCGGTTGGGAAGCTGGCAGTGAGGGTGGGGAAGTAAGGAATTGGCTCGGAGCAGGGTGAATCCTAAATTTCCCGGGCAATGCCGGGTACCCCAGCTAGTAATTAAATATCATTCCTTTTGTGCCTCAAGACTCTTAAATGTGGACGGCAACTACGTGAAATCAACTTCGTGATGCAAGTCAACTCCATGACGAATTATAGAAAAAAAAATTGTTCAGCTTTTTTTTAAAAATATTAAATTTTGTGCGTTACTACTCATCACACACTTTGGTAGTAGTAATATGAATGGATCAGAACATTGAAAGGTAAAAAAATCGTTATTGAATTTTTCTAAAAAATGTCAAAACTGCCAGATATTGTAGAAACCCTCGCATAAGAACTTTATATCAAATAATTTTTATATATTTTACTTCTTATGCTGTGCTATTTAGGAGGACGTTAAAACGATTAAATAGTGACGTAAATTAGCTGAATGCTTGAAAGTAAAGAGGACAAAATTTATGTAAGGAATTTCAGACTATAATATTAGGAAATAAATAAGGCTACATAAGAAAAATAAAACGGACCTACAAATTTGCATGAGAAAGGCTTGTAAAATTTTCATAGCCCTAAAGCATATTATTTCAGAGCCTTTAGCCGGATACCGTGCATGTATGCATGCAACAAACAAACAAACAGAAGGACAAGCTTTAAGGCTTATATATAGTATCGATTATAGCATTAACATTTGAACGACATTGTCTTCAAACACAACCGTCTTTTCCCTGCGGTCTTGATGAACTCGGGCCACTTACTGCATGGGCCACTTCCACCCAAAAAGCCCAACAATATACCCTGCAGCCACAATTGCACGACCTTTGCCTACCTCTTGTGGATAATAGAGCACAGGGCGTTTATAATATCATTAGATATTGTAGAAAATCCATCCACGTTTATAGTTAGAATGTTATACTTATATTGATATTGTTGTGAAGATGTACATGTATGTACACCACAATGTGTATACGCAATTGGTTAATAACTTAGGATTCATGATATACTTACTTATTATTATTATTTTTCGCTCTAAACTGAAAACTTTCCTCTTTGAGTCTACGGATAGATAGTTTTAATGGCCCCCAAACTTCAATGTGCTCTTCTGAGCATTGTAAGGAGGGCATTATCAAATTTCAGTTGTATTGTGTTATATTATAGTTTGGTACATGACCATATTGTGTGGTCACAGGGACATCACTACAATTAGTACATTGTTTTTGATAGCATTGCTTTTTTGTTGATGGATTATTCATTATGTACTGTCTTAGGAAGTTTGATGTTGCTCTGGACCTTGGTTGTGGTAGAGGTCATATTGCAAAGAATGTTCTTCAGGACAACATTGGAATGCTTTACCAGTCTGATATGGCCGAGCATGTTTTGGTAGGTAAGCTAAACAGAATGTGATTTTTCTAGATAAAATTTTAAGTATTATTATTAAGCAGATGCTATAGTTGGCTTGAACAGGGCGTGTACTAGGTAAAAAAAAAACTGTAAAAAAGATTCTTGTTGTTGTTTGTGAAATGTTGTAGTTATGTTTTTTGTGAATCTTTAACTTATTATTTGTAATTGTGCCTGAGTCTAATTTAAATCGACATGAGAGAAATGGACTTAGAAGTCTGTCATGCACGGTAGCCTATTGGTTAGAGTACAGGTTCAATCCTTTTCCGATGTGGTTACAATTTAGATACTGTGAGCAAGTCCTACACACACAATTGCTCTGCAATTTAGCTGTGTCTGCATCATGAAGGCGTGTGTGTGTATATGTGTGTGTACTTTTCAATTTTATAAAAAGGACAATATCAGAGTGCAGTTATATTGTACTGTATTGTATTAAAATGAATCTGAGGTTCTTTGCATAAATTTCACGGAGAAGAAGAGGTCTCATGTGTAGCTTAATAAAATCTGCCGGCTCAGGGTATTAAAAGTATTCATATAGGCCTACACAGATATACACTACATAGTACATACACATATACATTATACACACTTATAGATATATAACTATGTACAAGTCATCCAAAAAGCTGTAACCAAGTCAACACCCCAAAGATCAATGTTCTTAGGCACAGATTTGCTACAGCGAAAAAGGTAAGTTTAGCTGAGACTCAAATGATTTTGCTGACTTGCTTTTGAGAATACAAAAGGGACAGTTGTGGGGGAGTATCCCAAAATGTAAATCCAGCAATCGAAAGGCTCATTGTCCATGAACAATACTAGTTTGAGATATAACCTGAAAAACTCTTAGCATGGTGACTTCTATAGATTTGACTATGATATATGTATATTCATTTAATGAGCAAAAACAGGTTGGCAAACCTCAACCTGATACATTGAGACAGACAAAAATTACATTGAAATAAAAATATTAAAAGGAGCAATCAGTTATTGGAATTAAATTGAGTCGATATAGTTAGACTATGCTTTAAGAATATGTTTGAAAAGAACTCTAGAGACAAAGTTTCGATCATCTTTGCTCGGAAGTTCAAAATTGTGCATACGAGCCCTGAGACCTGGACGACGGTTGACAGCGGCGCCCGCAGGATTTTTTTTTTTACGCACAGAAATTTTCGAAGGAGGGGCGAACAGGGAAAAATTTTCGTTAGGTCGCCGAGAAAACTGATGACTTTTTTTTTTTTTAGTCGTCAATCTAGAATTTCCCAAAAACATGCCTTTTCTATCCGCCGAAAAAAACTGATGACCTTTTTTTTTGTTTTTTGTCGTCAACCTCAAATTTTCAAAAAACATATCTTTTGGGTCATCGCGCTGTACGCACTTACGTATGTGCGTACGTCTGCGGGCGCCGCTGCTGTATGCACTTGCGTAAGTGCGTACGCCTGCGGGCGCCGCTGACGGTTGATGATGTAAGAATTGAGTTACAATAATTTTTCTAAAATTCAGTTGTTGTGAAGTTTCCAAAAGAGAAACTTAGTTTTGGATGGGTTTCAGAGCAATTATTTTCAGCCATCCAAGATTGAATTTGGTTGAAGTCTTTAGAAAATCGAGTTAGACAGCTGAATGAGGAAGAATTATCAACGGATATATGTAGAGTTGTTTCAGTTCAAAGAAGGTGGTTCAGACTGCTTTTTTATTGAGTACTAGCTGGGGTACCCGGCGTTCCCTGGGAAATTTAGGATTCGACCCACTCCCGGCCACGTCCCCACCACACCATACCCACCCCACTACACCCCACCACACTCCGACCTCCACCCGTGAAATTTCAGTTTTCGGGAAAATTTCCTCCTCCAGAAAATGATGTCAACGGCAACAGTCCGTTACTGAAAAACTAAAATACGGCGTTGCAATTGCAGCGATATAGCGCATACATTAACACAGCGAAATTTAAAATGTCTATATTTCGAAAATTTAAGTGACTAAAGAGCTGAAAATAGCTTACTTGGGTGGTCTGGGTGAACGTTTAACGATTTGTCTATATGCAATGTTTCAGGTCAGTAGCTGCAAAACTGTGAGACAAAGATATGCACATCCATTCTTATAGATATAGATATACATTAGGCCAAAAAAAAATAATGTTGTGTTTCCGGTAACCCGACCGACCCTCTTTTATTGCCGCGACTCAAATAATTTTGTAAAATAATTTTATTTTAAAAAAATATTTTATTAAAAAAATTTTTAAAAAAAATTTGTTTTGACATAATACGGTGACATTGCCTTCCGTATAGAGTTGGATCTTAGGCCAAAAAACTAATGTTGTGTTTCCAGTAACCCGACCAACTCACTTTTATTACCGCAACTCGGAAAATTTTGTGGAATTTTTTTATTTACACTTACATTGCCTCCCGTATATGAGATGTACAATTGGAACCTCATAATTATAGCCTTCACTAAGCCAGGCAACGATCGTAAGCAGTCGTCTTTCAAGGTATATAATGGTCTGTTAATTAGAGCAATCAATAATTTCCCACGGTCAGTTTGACAAAGCAGGCCGTTGTGGAGTGGATGGGGGGGAAGAGTAATAGATCTGAAAGGAGGGTTTTCTCACGGTAGCTCGTTGCAGGCATTGAGTACAGGGCCGCCTAGCCTGTAGCACATGATGGCTATACACAGCCTGCTGCAAGTTTATAGTTTAACTTGCTGTTTTTCCGTCCTAAGACAGTCCATTTTTGCTCACTTTATTCCTAAGCTGACTAGGCTCTCTTGTGATCACTGCATTAGAGTTTCACTCCTGACTAACTACTTCCTGGCTGCCAGTCTTGAGAAACCTCTAGCCTTATCATTCTCACTTGAGCCACCTCTAATGGTGACTAGGGAAAATAAATCTAGCAACCTCTAGATGTAACTAGTCACTGGCTCGGCCAATCTGGAATGACCCCTAGCAGTGATGTTCTGTTCGCACTCATCTTCCCCTTCCCTTCCCACTTTATCTTACCAGAAAAGATGTCAAAATGAAATTAATAGAATTGTTTTCTAGGGCAGTTTTAGGTGCAGACAGTCGGGAAATAGGCAGTTTATACTTGCTTAGAACACGTACTTTGTTGCAGCGTGTACCTTTATGCAAAAAAGAGTAGTGGGTATAATTTTTCGGACAGTCACTGTATAAAAATATTTTACCAAAATAAAAATATTTTCCGACCTACCTACCCAATTTTTTAGAGCTCTGTTACCGGAAACACAGCATTATTTTTTTGGCCTTAGGCCCCCAAAAATTTGCGATCTTGCGCTCTGCAATTTTTATGAAAAAATTCAAGTTTCGCGCAAGGGCGCAAAATTGGCAATGTACACAATTTCAATTCTTTGGCCAAGATTCTGCAGAATGTTCTAAATTGTGCTTTGATTGACTTAAATATCACTGCAGCGCGTGGCAGTTCAACATAGCAACGACACTGTTGGGCGATAATGACAAAAATGGCTACCACTGAATGGGATGATTGCGTTGAATTATGGATGAATTTCTAGTTAAGGACGCTGTTTTTGTTGTAATGCACAAAATCAAAGTATAAAATTTCAAGAAATTCACGATGACGCAATGAAACGCTTTATACGAAATTTCACAAAGCACTTATCAAGGTGCGTTGCATAGTGTCGGCTTCTGATGGAACGAATCAATAAATTTAGTCTATAGGCTTAAATACAAATCTTATGAGCAATTATTCCGAATCCTTAATGAAGAAGTTGTACTAGTGTCTGATTGGTTCAAGGCAAGCAAACTATCTCTCAAATTGACAAAAACCAACTACATTTTCTTCTGCTCTCATAGGAAATAAACTGAGGGGGAAAAGTACATATAGATGACAATATCGATATTCCACAAGTCAAATCTGTAAAATTCCTTGGAGTCTATGTGGACCAACATTTGATGTGGAATGTACACATAGAACACATTGCACTAAAACTGGCTAAAAACATAGGAATGCTAACCCAAATATCTTACTTACTGCCTAGAAACATTCTGCTTACCTTGTACTATATGATATACGTACATATCCTATTGTAACAGGATATGGGCATCTAACTATAACTCGACTTCACAGAATTATTGTTTTGCAGAAAAGAATTGTCAGATTAATAGCTGGTTCTCCTTTCAACTCGCACTCAGAAAAGTTATTCACGCGGCTTGGGATTCTAAAAGTTTTACAAATTGAACAATTGCAGATGTGTGAATTCATGCATCGATATTCTTATAACACATTGCTTATCTCCCATGCCAATCTCTTTACCCTAGCCTCAGACATACACTCCTACAACACGAGAAACTTAGCCTCATACAGAACCAAGCATGCATAAACAAAAATCTAGAAAATTCTCGATTAAGAATACCTCAAGCCTTCGCAGTATCCCCAATCTTAAGTTATTTAAGCATCACTTGCGTTTATGGCTGATTGACCGGAACTGTTAGTTGGGTTCCTATACCTAGTGCTTCCTCTTTCCTACTTAGTTAAGGTTTGAAGTTTCATAGTTAAAGTTTTCTTACTTTATATAGTTTGGTATTGATTTTTTAAAGTTAAGATTTGTTGCTTAACATCATCATGTTTAAATCTGCATATTATGTAGTATCGTGATGTTAAAATTTGGAACGTTTAGTTTTCTTAGTTAAGTTTTGATTTATAATGATGGAATATAGAATATAATTTTTTTTGACATCACACTTATTGTACTGAACCTGTAAATGCCTAGTACCAGAAAATGTGCATAGGTGACTCTAACCAGCGGGACTCTGCAGTCCCTTATGGGTTTCCTTTTGTTACCAAGAGTCTACACGTTTATTTTGATGTGATGCTATATCTTGTTTGCTTCTTGGCTCCATAAAAAATTGATTGATTGATTGATTGATTGATATGAAGAAGGATACTGTTCAACACGTTCTGTAACTTAATGACTGATTTACACTATCTTGAAGTTGTATTGTAACGAGTGTAGATTTAGGCGGCCTGGTAGGCGTAGATTTTTGCAAAATGATTTGTTTTGGCAATCTTCTGAATATATTAATCTCATGGTTATAGGAACCTTATGAATGCATTTTTTGCTGGATTGTCTCATTTCTAGGACGCCGAAGCTACCCAATAAATAACAAAAACACTGTAAGGGACTTTGGTACACTGATCCATGCCAAAAGTGACGTATTTTATTATTTTTTACTTGCGCAAATTTATCGTTTTTGATGCACAATTTTTGACACAAATTTCTGTGGGCCTAATGCATAGTGAATTGGAGTACAAAGCAGTGGCGTAGTCAGGAATTTCTGATGGGGGGTGGGTTGGATTTTTTTGGTCTGGCCAAATGCCCTTTCTGACACCAACCCAACAGTAATAATAATAATAATAATAATAATAATAATAATAATATTTTTTCTTTAATACAACGCCGTCAAACGCACTGCGCTTTACATTTACAAGTTATACAGTAATCTTAATTAAACTTAACTACTAACAGAACAGACAGCTTTGCAATTACACGGCGCTAATAGCAGCCTACAAAGCATGTCCGCCCAACGGGGGCTCGAACCTGCTACCTCTCGCACTCTACGCCAGCGTGTTATCCATTGCGCTACCGGGCCCCCGGTAGATGATTTAAACACAACATTACAGTATTACATTAAGCGCCTTCGCAAGATTCTTGTTAAGGCGCTATATAAATGGTCATATACATACATACATTACAGTAAATAAAAAGGGATTAAAGTAACAAAGGGAATAAAGTAAGAAAAACAATTGTTACTACAAGCAATTGTTTTGTTTTTCTTATTTAAGTGGATAAATATTACCGTTAAATTTTTTTCCCTGGGCCAATGGGGTTTAACCCCCGAAACCCCCCTTGTCTACGCCACTGGTACAAAGAGATAGTTAGGGTCAACTGAGACTAGACAGATGCCACATGTAAGAGGTATTCAGTCTGTTATTGCACCACTGATGAAGACGGACTGTGTGTGGGGAGTAGCATATGAAGAGAGCCAGCTTAAGGCCACACCTGTACATCAGACCAGTGCTCAAGGTAGTGCTCAAGGTTATGAAGCAAGATAGCATATGGTCAACACTAATTAAAGTCAGCAGATACTTCAGGGAAAGCAAGTTAATGTTATTGTGGACTGAGAAGAGGTGTGTCCTGGTAGAGTGGAATTTGTGATATGCTGACATTAAATGGGGAAGTAAAGAATTTGATGACAGGTGCCCTAGTTAACTTTGAACAACTTGTTGAAGAAGTTCCTCTGCTTGGCTAAGCCTCTCCTTGGCATTCGGAAAATTTTCTCATTTTCAGACTGTCGTATTCGGCTGTGCTGGGGTTGGGAGCACCTCTGAGTGGTCTCCTGGAAGGAATGCTTTATAAATGCTTGTAATGAGTGAATGAATGAATGAATGAAGTACAATTTAAGTTTGAGACTGGCCAGTAGTTTGACACAGTGTCAGCATCCAAAACACTTCAAATCCTCCCAACCCTCTTACTTCATCAGTTATCGCAATCTAACCACTTCACATGAGAGGAACTTGGTAGGAAAGATCCCTGAACAAATGATTAATTGGCGCCAAGTGTTTAGTGGTGTACTTCGATATACTTGCAACCACCATGTGGCCGGTACGAGATATCTCGTACTGGGCGGTGAACGTGTTAAGGGTTCTCTCCTTTTGCTTTTTGTTAGTTTCTATATCCGTTATTATGCAATAAAGATGTTTTGTCAACTGTTACTTTGAGCAATAAAAACTGTGGTTATGGTTATTTAAAAAAATTGAACTATTCAAACATATGTGACCCGTCATGACGAAATGAGTCGGAAGTCGCACAATGCAGAACGCTGCAAATCGCTTTTAAAGGTGTCCAACCTTCAAATTATTGATTTTTTATTTTTCCATTTTCGGAATCTACATTATATAATCTCTCAATAAAATATTAAAACTGACCTATTTTGCTGTTTTTAACATGCTATTGGTGCAGATTAAATGACCAATAAGATTCAAAACCTATATAAAAAATTCAGAAAATCGCGTTTTTCAACATTTTCTGTGAGGCGGGTCGATCGATTAAAAGTTTTATAACTACACAAGCACTTGGTCGATTTTGATGCGTAATAGCTCATTTTGAAGGTAATTTAACATGGAATAACGTGGAATACATAACACAAAATACTCAAAAAGGGCCTAGTGACTCATTTCGTCATGACGGGTCACATATCAAATGAGCCTCTGTCGAGTGGAATGAGAGTTGTTCATTTGCTGTACTGATTCAGTGAGCAAATAAGCACAGAAGTTTAATTAGATAACACATGGCTTCAGTTGCCTGACTTCTCATCAGTTTTTTTTGGTCTCATACCTAGAGACAGTTTGTTTGTAATCAACATCTCATAAATATTTATAAAGACAACAATGACTAGGCCAATAGTATAGAGTTGAGGAGTGACGTTTTTCTTGTTAGCATTTAGATGATTTGTGCAGGTTAGACTAGGAAACTAGACTAAAGTTATAATTGTCTGCTCAAAGTAGCCTAATGCAAGAAATACTGACTGCCTCTCTCTCATTTTCACGGACCACAGACAAGTACACAAATTTACACGCTTGTTAACACAGTTAGGTTTACGAAGGAGGTTTTTTGCCTAAGCATCTTTGAAGTCACTTAAAAAGATTTATATTTTTAATTACTGTGTTATTTATTTCTGTTAGGCTCAGAGTGAAACATCTGCAGAGGTGGCAACATATAAAGTTCATGCAGATGAGGAATGTCTACCATTTGAAAAGAATTTCTTTAATCTTGTCATTAGTAATCTCAGGTGTGTCTTCTGCAGTCAAGGTTCAGTCATAATTAGTTTATTGCATTTGTGCTATTAATTTGTCTTTGGCTGATGCTCTGTCAATAAACGGCTACTACTACATAATTGCAACTAGAATTGCAGTGAATTTTTAAGATGATGAAATTTTCAAGCAAATGGAAATATTTTGTATTTTCCTGGTTATATGAATCTGTAAATAATTAAATGGCTTGACTTACTTGACTTATGGCTTTGACGGTGCTTTCGCACGTGACAGCCGCCCATCTATGGAAAATCTCCACTTCTCTCTTTCTTGGGCTTTGTGTGTAGCCTCCTGTATGGACCAACCCATCTCCCGACAGTCCTCTTGTATCATGTTGAACCATCTCTTCTTTGGTCTTCCCTTTTTTCTTTTTCCATGCACATATCCATGCACATAATTAAATGTCACTTTCACCTAATGATTTCTTGTTGTTACCTGCTTCAGGGGCAATTTAGTTCAATAATTCCCTCTTCAGTGAAATGAGATTCTCATGTGAGATATTGGTATTTTATTATGAATCTCTGGTAAATTAAATACGTGCAACACTCTATAAAGCAGAGTTTGTTGTAAATAAATGGGATTCTTACAGTTTGTTTTGTATGCGAATGCTAAACCTTGACGCATCCCACTCTCATGTTAAGGAGTCTGCGCTGGAATAGTTTTCGTCTTTCTCTCACATCAGGTGTGTATGTGTGTGTCAACAATGAGGTTTTTGCAAGATGGCTCCATTTATTTTTGTATCTGATAGCATCCAGCCCATTCACATGTCCATGTCTTTTCTGCAAGATTTTGTCTCGCTTTTCCATCAGTGTCTTTAATTGTCTTCCTTGTGTCCATGTTCCCTCCATGTCACAATATAATGAATGCCTTGCTAGTATTGTCGTTCATTCTTACTGGATGCCCAAATCATGTCAGCTCCTCTAATCTTATCTGTCAGTGAGTTCTGTTTCTGTTATATATCACCTCATTATGAATCCTGTCTCATCTGATCCTTCTTCGTTATTCTGCTTAACTGTCTTGTTTACACTACTAGAATCCTTCTTTCATCCTCTTTTCGTAGGCCCCTATACACCAGTGCTGGAGTGACAAAATACCCTGTATGCTTTTGAATAGTTTTATTTCTGTTCTTGTTGATATGCTGTTCATATTCCGCATCCTACTCAATTGTCCCTATGATCACTGATGGTAAGTCAATCCTGTGTTTTATGTTTTTTATATGGTATTTTATATTCTGTTATTAATTCTCCCTGGTACACAAACTCTATGGTTTGCTCCAACTCCTCTCCCCTCCATCTAATCTCACCTTCAGTTCTTTGTTGTTTTTCAAATGATCATTGTTTTAATTTTTGCACATTTATTCTGAGTCCATACCTTCTGCTACTGCCTTGTATCCTGTCTTCAATTCCTGCAGGTGATAAAGAGACTCTGCTACCACGTCAGCGTCATCTGCAAAGCGCAGGTTGAAAGCTTAAGTATCTTCCCATTTTGTGGCTTTTCAGCTACTGTGATCTCAAACTACTTCGTTAGTTCTCCATCCATGCGATTGCACTTATTGTCTTGCTGTATAGATTTCCTAGCCGTATATAGTATATACTCTCATGGAGAACATCATTAGAAAGAGAAGATTGAGGTAGATGGGGCAAAGAGCCAAACAGTATCCTGGAATGCTGGAAGTAGAAGAAAGAGAGGAAGACCATGAAAGAACATGAAGATGTCATGGGAGGAAGCTGAAGAACTGGTGATGGACACTTGACAGGGACGAGTGGAGGCGCGCTGCCTGATGTGCAGACCTGCACGGGAAGGACAAAGTCGAATATACTCCTCCAGAATTACATAAACCTGTCATAGTCCCTGTTGCTATACACTATTGAATGCCTGTTTAAACTCTATGAAAGTCTACAGAGTTCGATTTCTTTCTAAGTACTGCTCTGATGGCTATCGAACGATGAAGAGTTGAGCTACTGTACCTCTGACTTCTGCTCTGACTTGACTTCTGCTCTGACTTGACTTCTGCTCTGACTTCTGCCTGTTCCTAGGCCACCATCTCCTCAACAGATTTCTTCAGCCATTACTGTAGTATTTATGTGTATGCACTTTAATGAACACTTATCAATAGCTACTTACTACAATCCCTGTTGTCATTCTTTCTTGCACATTCCCTCCCCCTCGTCAGCTGGACATTTCTTTTTCTGATAGGTCTTGTTGCATAGCACATGTAGGTTTTCTACTGAACATTCCTCTTGGGCTTATATCATTTCTGCTAATCAATTATCATCTCCTGGTGCCTTACTCTTTTTCAAGTTGCCTATTACTGATTCCACCTCCTCTCAGAGGTTTTCCTCCATATGTTCATTGCTATTACTTGCTGGTGACTCATCCAATATTGTAGTAGAAACTAATTTCATTGCATTGATCCTTGTAATACTGCTTCCACCTGTTTTCGATATCTGCCATGTTGTCCAACATCTTCCTGTTGTTGGTTTCTGCTGTTGGTAGTCTTGGGTTGAAGGTTCCACAAATTTTGGAAATGTTTTTGCAGATTTTGACTCATTTCATTATTCTCCACCTCAGGTTGTCTTTCCTGAAGCCATTGCTCCTTACATTGCTTCGCTTTCTTTTTTATTTCTTTTGTTATCTTGTGTACCTTTTCCTATTTCCTTGATCTAATTGCATTTATCTGTTTTCTCTTATCACAAAGTTCCAGTATCTCTGTGAGTACACTGATACTGCGAAAGTCCAAAAATCTCGAATTTTTTCTCGATTGTTGCATTTATTGAGCGTAAGACTATGCCCAAAATATCCATTGTATCCAATAAAGTTAAATACCTGTAAATTCTACCATTTAAGAGCTTTCCAATGGTATTAAATTTGTTATAATAGAATCAAGGGTTGGGATCTATAGGCATTGAGAAGTTGGACACATCAGGCGCAAATTTTGTCAATATAGGTAAAATTTGGGTGGCTTGGGGATCCCTAAATATTTTTGTAGTATCATAGAATTTTACAGGTGTTATTATGGGACCATATGGAAACTTTTTAGTGTGACTGCATAGAAAATTTTGAAACAGAAATTTTTGGGACACCCTAATATATATAAATATAAAAAATATATATAACGCGCTCGCCATAGTTGTAAAAAACGGTTTTTTCGTTTTTTATTCTCTCCCAAAAAACGTTGGTTTTTTTCGTTTTTTATTTTTCCCATAGTTTTTTATCGTTTTTTTCGATTTTTATGTAACTTTATTTAATTATTTGCTGTCTAATATTATTTTCCTTAATTTAATTTTTGTCTTATATTCCATACGTTTTCACCGTACTCTCAAGGATGCAGTTAACTATAGGGTCTTTATGTAATTGTTTAAGTCATAATTTTGAGAAATACATGTAGTAGATCCCTACAAGAAATGAAATTTCTAAGAGTTATTTTGATATAAAATTCTTGGACATAATTATTAATATTTATAAGTAGCAATTTTAAGCACAAAATAATGTACAATATATAATTTAGTGAACATCTGTGGTCTTTGCTTCTGGTTAGATTTTAATTGTGTTATGTCGATCAGCATAAACTTATAATGTGGACTTATGTCTACAATTTAAATTTGAAAAGATTTCAATACCTTTAATTTCTTATTAAACGAAGGTTATAAGAAAAAATAACTGTGGTAGATTAATGTTACTTATACCAATCATTTTGGCCTTATAATAAAGTTGTGTTATTTGCAGTTTCTTAATAAAATTGCATAAGCAATTAAGGTTTGTAAGCTGAAAATGAAATTTCAGATGTAACAAAGGCAAATTATTTTCCGTTTCTGTTTTTTATCGTTTTTTTGTCGTTTTTTATTATTTAGAAAAAATGACGTTTTTTACCGTTTTTTATTTTCTTTTCATCGTTTTTTACATCTATGGCGCTCGCCATAGTCCGGTAATTTACTCAAGGCTGCCTGGCAACCAACCCTGTCACATCCCCACTCTGATCAACCCCACTTCCATTCCACTCTGTCAGCTGACCTTGCCACGCCCCACCCAGCCACCACCCCTATGAGGTTATTTTAATTTTTTCATCCTACTTCGCCCTCCCACCACAACTCCAGCATCACTCCACACCACCCCATCCTCCCACCCCACCTTGCCCCACTCTGCAGAATTTTCAACATATGACATTCATGGAAAAAATGTTTCACTTCGTTTTTCACCCCGCTACACCACACCCAACCCCATCCCACTAAACCCCACTCCATCCACGCCCCTGCCTCCACTCCACTCTACCCAGCCCACACATGCCACCCAGCCCCACCCACTGGGTAAATTTAGTTTTTCATCATGATCCATCCTTTCACCCAGGCTCCCACCCCAATCCTGGCCCACACAGTCCCATCACTCACCCTGCCCCACCTTGCACAACCTGCCAAATTGTCAACATATGCAATTCATGGAAAAATGTTTCACTTTGTTTTCACCCCTCCCCACTCCAGTCCCATCCCACCAAGCCCCATTTCCACCCCTGCTCCACCCCACCCTACCCAGCCCTTCTGGGGGTAATTAACGTTTTCCAGGAAAATTTTGATTCACACAGCAAATGATTGGGTGTGTCAGCGTTTGCGTATTATTGCAGCTTATTGCAGCAAGGACTTAACAAGGACTTGTTGCAGCTAGCGTTAAATATTCAACTATGAGATGTCTCGTAGCTAGCGTGTGCGTGGACATTTTAACTATGAGATAGCTTTAGCTTGCGGCCAATGTGTTTATAATAATAATATTAATAATCGCACATGATGAGAATTCTTACGGGAGCTGAGCCATCGAATGACGGGGACAACAGACCGTGAAACGACTCACCTTTTCCAGCGATGATGTCCGTCTGCGTGCAGCCTTTGATGCTGTGGCCTTTAGGGGTTCCTTTTGCAAAACGAGGGAGACCAGAATCTTTAAAGCACATGCTTAGTATCTTATAGCCTGAGGGATAAAAATTGATAATGATAATAATAACGACAATTTCTATGGCGCCGTAACACAGCACATGCCGTTACAAGGGCACCTCGACAAAAATAAGCATGCAATCAGTCAGAGATGTAACTTGGAGAAGAGATATATCTTGAGTCTTGAATTGAAAGACTCGACTGAGTCGGCTGTATGTACAGTGGTAGACAGACTGTTCCAGCAGCAGGGGGCCAACAGTTGAAAAGCATGTTTCCCGAAGCATGTATTCATCATCCGTACGTATGTACAGAGCATTTCCTCATCATCCGTATGTATATACAGATCACTTTTCACACTTTATCTCAGCACCAATCCAGCACACAGAAGGATCTGAGGTTGTCCATTGATTAACCATGTATACGACCAGTAAAAAAAAGCTTATACTCAACACAATACAGTACCCGAAGCCAATGTGTCACGTCACGCAGTAATGTCCTCACACTTTCATACTTCCACCGATTACATACGAGCCTCATGCTGCATTAAGCACAGACTAGTCGATCATGCAGATACTTCAGCGCATCAGCCAATTGACTGTTGCACTGGTCCACCTGAGAGACAAGCACCAATGGATTATTCTGTAATTTTGCTGGGCAATAAAGGAATATATCCTGAATCATATAACGCAGACAGCATCAAAATAATTTCACTACTTCACAAATTATGCCGAAGTCTTAGCCACCTGCTGGATTGAAGAATATTCTACATTCTTGACCCCTCTCGCCTATTTCAGCTTCTAGCGCAATATCTAGGAAGCGACAAGCGATGGATTTTGAGCCCCGGCATCACATTTGTGCTTGTTATGGATTACAGGGCCTTCCCCTTTGTTGGTTTCGATCGTATTTGTCTGACCGTCTCCACATGGTTATCTCAGGTGATTCCAGAACTAAATGGATCCACATTTAACTGGGCTCTGTCCTTGATCCCCTGCTCTTTATTCTATATACGGCCGACATCCCATCCCTTCTCTTTTCCCACTCCCCTGGAACAGCCGGTCATCTCTTTGCAGATGATGTACATTGTACAAGCATAATGTCTATGGGTCTCCTTCGTACCAGTTACTGTTAGTTGAACGCATTCAGTCTCTTTCATGTTCTCTTCACTCCTGGATGTCATCAAACCATCTCTCTCTTAATGCCTCCAAAACCCAGTTCATTTGGTTTGGCACACCCCAGCAGCTTTCTAAGATTGATTTTGTTCTCCACTCTGAATTATTTCCTCACTACACCTTCTCCTCGACCGTTCGTGATCTGGGTGTGTCCTTAGATAGTTCTATTTCTTTTAAAGACTATATATCGGATCTTACACGCTCTTCATATTTTCATTTAAGGCGTCTAAGGGCTGTTTGGCGTTCTGTTTGTCTTCTGTTTTTACAACTCTGGTTCAGACTTTCATTTGCCCCTGAATTGAATGCTGTAAAATTTCCCTTCTAATTGGTCTGCCCAAGGTTTGTCTTTCGCCTTTGCAGTCAGTCCTAAATGCTGTAGCCAGATTAATTGCATGCCTTCCACGCTACTCTCATTTTTCAACTTTCATGTTTAAGCAGCTCCATTGGCTTCCTCTAACTGCACTCATTAAGTTCAAAATCCTCATCTTGGTCTCCAAAGCACAGCGGGGTCTTCCCCCAAAATATCTAGCCAATGAAATTCACCGGCCTCTAGCACTGGGAGCACCTCTGAACGGTTCACCGTAGCAGAGGCGCTTCATAAATGTTTTAATACAATAAATATTATATGGCATGGTTAAAGCTACTGGCATCCAGCCGAAGAATGCAACAGCTGATTTCTTTCACTCTTGTGTAGCAATGCTGTGACAAGAAAATGAGAACGAGTCTGTTATGAGTGGTTGCAAATTCTGGTGATGAGAAGTAATGTGTGTAAAGACATGAACAAGTCATGTGTGCATTGTATATACATATTTACAATGAAAAGTTAAACAAGAATTTAGACCACCTATTTATACCACCTCTCCTCTCTCTGCTCTTATTTACTTAGTTGATTGTGCCATAATGTTGGATGTTGTACATTTATGAATGTCGATTAATGTTTGTAGTTTACATTGGGTTAACAATCTGCCTGGAACATTCAGACAGGTGATCACTCTGTTTTTTTAAAAAGATTATCTGTTATTTGTGTTTGATTGAATAATGAAAATAAAACTGCATGTTCCTATCATAAATAGATTAAAAAATTACCATTCTTTAGATGCTTCAAGCTACTTTTGATAAATCATTTATTGAAATTTGTCAGCAACTGTGACCCAACGTAACTCAATGTGCATAAGGGTTGTGAATTAATAAATTATAGCATATTTATATCTATCAGACACACACATATATGCAGGGTGGCGCATAAAAAGTGAGACCTCCTTGTTAAATCTTTTGTATTACAATATTAAATTGTTTTTGGCGGTTTTTAAATGGTAAAATTATCCTTGCTCATGAACTCAGCGTCTGACGTCAGAATTTCGTGAACTTCCGGTCGCCATCTTTATATTTTAAGTCAAATTGATGCCGATGATAGGTTGCGACAGCGCTTAAATCAGAAAGCTGCTACCCGAAGTTCGTTAGAATGGTACGGAATATTCTGTGTGCGGGTGAGCTGATTTTCAGCCAGGATGATGATCTCACAGCCACAAGAGTCAACGGTAAATTTAAAGAGAAACTGGCATACGATGAACAGTGCAACGCATTATAAAGCAAGATTTGCAACTTCAACTTAACAAACGCGTAATAGGGCAGGTTATAAAAAAAAATTGCAAATTAAAACACCGGCATCGAAGTCAACAGTTAGTTGGCATAATATATCAAAAGAGAAAAGTGTAGGCTACAAAGCACTTGGTTTATAGACGAAATTCAGAGCAAACGGCTACGCTACTTTGGCCATGTAACCAGAATGCGGGACGAGAGATATCCAAAGATTGCTGTCAACGGATATGTGCATGGAAAAAGAAAAAAGGGAAGACCAAAGAAGAGATGGTTCGACATGATACAAGAGGACTGTCGGGAGATGGGTTGGTCTATACAGGAGGCTACACACAAAGCCCAAGAAAGAGAGAAGTGGAGATTTTCCGTAGCTGGGCGGCTGTCACGTGCGAAAGCATCGTCAAAGCCATAAGTCAAGTAAGTCAAGTCAAGTTATAGACGAAAAGACATTTACTCTTGTCTGGGTTAATTCTCAAAATGATCGTGTTTATTCTGATGCAAGAAAAATGTTCCAGCAACAAACTCGTCACTCATACGTGCACATGAACATTTCAGTCGTTGCATCATGGTTTCAGTCGGAGTGTCTCGGATATGGAAAACCAGTGTGATCATTGTTGAACCTGGAGCTAGGGTCAACAGTGAGTGTACGGTACCTATTGTGATCACGTCTTAAGACAAGGATTGCTCCTGGATATTCGAAACTGGCCATTGTTGAAGAGTGGCAAAATTCCTTCGGTGGTTTATAAACAGATGCATTCATCAGTGATGCCGATGTTTAGACAAAAACTGTTGAGAACCGAGGTGGACACATTAAATTTGATTTCTGATTCTGTATGAATAAACATTTGGCAACAATTTACTTGTTTTTTATAGAAGAAAAGTGTTTAAATAATTTATTATTTGAAATTATGCTAGGCGGTCTCACTTTTTATGCGCCACCTTGTATATACAGGATGGGCCATAAAAAAAGACCCCCCTAGGTTTTTTGCCAATATCTTAACCAAAAGTAAGAATTTCGACATGAAATTTTACAGTCTTAAAGACAATTCATATTTACATTTGATGGCCAGATTTCATCAAAATATTTCAAATAAGCCAAAAGTTATGCCACTTTTAGGAAGGCCACCCACCATTTTTTGACGATTCAAAAACTTAACGCAACAAAAAGTAGGTTTTTGCCAATATCTTGGCCAAAAGTAAGAATTTCGAAATGAAATTTTACAGGTTAATAGACAATTCATATTTACATATGATGGCCAGATTTTGTAAAAATATTTCAAACAGAACAAAAGTTATATCACTTTTAGTGAGGCCACCCACCGTTTTTTGACATTTTTTGAATCATCAAAAAACGTAGGGTGGCCTCACTAAAAGTGATATAACTTTTGTTCTGTTTGAAATATTTTTATGAAATCTGGCCATCGTATGTAAATATGAATTGTCTATTAATCTGTAAAATTTCATTTCGAAATTCTTACTTTTGGCCAAAATATCGACAAAAACCTACTTTTTGCTGCGTTACGTTTTTGAATCGTCAAAAAACGGTGGGTGGCCTCCATAATAGTGGCATAACTTTTGCTCTGTTTGAAATATTTTGATAAAATCTGGACATCAGGTGTAAATATGAATTGTCTTTAAGCCTGTAAAATTTCATTTCAAAATTCGTACTTCTGGCCAAGATATTGGCAAAAAACGTAGGGGGTCTTTTTTGGGGGCCCACCCTGTATGTATATATCTCATGACTTGGGCTTACTATATTCCAAATATATGTTGCAACTCAATGTTATGAAATTAATTTTTAAGTCAAGCTTGGATATTTGGTTGTTTGGACCTTTCTCTAAAACCTCTTACAGTTTGGAAGGCATTGACGGCTGACAGCTCAGTCTTTGGCTGCCAAAGTCACCTTGACAGCATGTTACTGGACCATGCTTTGAGAAGTATCGAGAGCCGTAGAACTTCATGTGCAATTGGGCTGCACATGAACAGGTCTTCCCAGTACATACACCCATATATTTGGAATTTCCTATATTTCTGAATGTGTTTAATAACAGAAAGTAATAAAGCAAATTGTTGCACATAGCTATCAAGTGGTGACTGATGATGTTGGCGATGGTGGTGGTGGTGGTGGTGGTGGTGGTGGTGGTGGTGGTGGTGATGATGATGATGATGATGATGATGATGATATTTCATTTTAAGGTGAACAGTGTATTGAAAGATGATGGATGCTTCATGGGTGCACTGTTTGGTGGAGAGACATTACATGAATTGCGTGTCTCTCTTCATTTGGCGGAAATTGAAAGAAAAGGAGTAAGCACCTGCTAATCTGCTATTCTTCTTACAGTATTTCCTGTTTAGCAGCTGTTTGAGTTTTCAAGTGTTTTATCACATAACGATATTATTTAAAAATATTATTTTACTTTCATTATTGGCTGGAGAGTCTTTATTTTACTTCTGACTAGTATAGTGGTACTTCTTTAGCTTTTGTTTGCTTTGTGTCTGTAGCAGAAGTGTTCCAATGTTAGCTTTGTCAATTGTGAGGGGATGAGTTTCACTGCGGTCTCCTCCCCACAGCCAATTGACCTCCCACCAAATCTCATGTGTTCCTCATTTAGCTCTATTAAGAATGTGGTTATGTAATGTCTCTCCGCCAAACTCTACTCCAGTCTGGGGATGCCTGCTAGGTTTTGCTCATGCCTACCTTTTTGAGCTCTGTAGCCCTACTCTTAGTTCTCACCATTTCCGCTCCCTTCGCTCGACTGAACAATGTCTGCTCTCAGTCCCTTTTGCTCGTATTTCCACTATGCAGAACCGTGCTTTCTCGGTGGTAGGACCCTCAACCTGGAATGGTCTTCCTCTGGCCCTCCGCTCTCTTTGTAAAAATCCTTCTCAGGCTTTCCTCTCTTATCTTAAGACAGTTTATTTGACCGCGTTGAGGTTGGAAGCGCCTCTAAGTAGCCCCCTTGAAGAGGTGCTATATTAATGCATTTAATGAATTGATGAATTTGCCCTGAATAATGATAATTAGGTTTGTCTTCCTTAATAAACCAAACAAAGCCTCCATTTTGTTTTTCTTAAGCACTTAAAAGGTCATATGGACAAACTTTAAAGTCATTATGACAACTCTAATAAAGTCACAGTCTCGCAATTGATGCTATCACTAATATTTACCACAAGATGCTTATTTGCTTCAATCTCATATTCTTAGCATCATGCTAGTGATTCAAACTGATAAGCATGACAGATGTTGCAACGAGCACATTTGCCAGCGGTTTATTTATGGAACAACTAGATATGGGAAAAAGTTCTCGTGTCTATTTAAAGAACACTAATGAAACAGAGAAAAAATGTTGTGTGTTCATATATAATCAAAATGAATAAGACATATGTAGTACCTGTCTCAAAACCACTATAATGCTTAAAATGTTTTCCTCAATGGTCCGAATGGGTCACTGCACGTAAGAAGAAACTTATGCGAATTAGGATGCACAGTGCACACTGTGCAGTAGGCACATGCAGCCAGGATCAGCTGGAAATCAATTTGAATATCTCGTTTTGGCACTATTAACTTTGGCAAATATTATACACACAAATAGGCCTAGTTGCAAATGTTTTAGAAAGAATTATTCCATAAACTTACATCTTATGAAATTATGAATGTTCAGCCATTAAAGCAATTAAACATCCGTTTGGACCCATGCCATTGTCGATGAACATTTAGCTCTGTGGTGCATAGGTTTATGACGTAATTAATTGGTTCCCAGAAAATATACGCTGTAAATTCATAGAGCTCAGTGTTTGATATGCACGATATTGTGAAAGTTTGCTATCAGTTGTGTGCTTACACTGTGCAGTTCCTCAGCAAATCACAGAACTGGGCACTGCAATGTCTACCTGGCTGTTCCCTGTGCACAGATTTGCATTAAAACCTGGAGATTTTGCAGTGATTCATGAGTGTCTGATTATCAGGTATTGTATTCAGTTGTGCCAGCAGCACAGCACAATAGTGCATGAAGTAGTAAAGGCAGACCTTTTTATGGAAATTGCTGTGCATCCACAAAGGTGGTGGATTTTCAGATTTATAAGCTGATTGAACTGATTGCATCTGTAGACCTGATATTAGTCCAAAAAATAATGTTGTGTTTCCGATAACAGAGCTCTAAAAAATTGGGTAGGTAGGTCGAAAAATATTTTTATTTTGGTAAACTATTTTTATACAGTGACTATCCGAAAAATTATACCCCACTACTCTTTTTTGCACAAAGCTACAGACTGCAACAAAGTACGTGCTCTAAGCCAGTGGTTCTCAAACTTCTGCAGGCCACGGACCAGCAATAATTTTTTGCTGAAGCTCGGGGACCGGCGGGGATCGCTAAATTAAAAGGCGAGTGCAAACAAAAGCGACCTACATGTGTAATATAAAAAGACTGTCAAGGACCTATAAGGTTATTTATAACAAGGGATTTCTTTCAATAATCAAAACATATCCCTATCAGCATTTAATTTATTTCTCAATTATTTCTCATGCAATCACATTTTAAAAGTTAAACTTGATTTTCATAACTAGATTAGAAGTGAAATTGATTTTGTCATAGTAGCCTAAGTGGATCTACAAAATATAGGCCTAGCTAATGACACATTTATACTAAGATAGAAACACCAGCTCGAAATAAAACACAGTAACCAGAAAAATTGTAAAAAATAATTTTGAGAAAATTACAATTTATTTTTAGGCTTTCTCCACGGACCGGTGATCAGTACTCTGCGGACCGGCGCCGGTCCGCGGACCACCACTTTGAGAACCACTGTTCTAAGCAGGTATAAACTGCCTATTTCCCGACTGTATGCACCTAAAGCTGCTCTAGAAAACAATCCTGGTAATTTCATTTTGTTGACATCTTTTCTGGTAAGATAAAATGAGAAGGGAAGGGGAAGATGAGTGTGAACAGAACATCACTGCTAGGAGTCATTCCAGACTGGCCGAGCCAGTGACTAGTTACACCTAGAGGTTCCTAGATTTATTTTCCCTAGTCATCATTAAGAGGTGGCTCAAGTGAGAATGATAAGGCTAGAGGTTTCTCAAGACTGGCAGCCAGGAAGTAGTTAGGCAGGCATGAAACTCCGATGCAGTGTCTACGCTGTAGTCGGGAGCGCTTCTGATTAGTTAGTTATAGAAATTGAGAGATTAAAATAAAATGAAACATTTCATTCACTTAAAAACTATTCTTTTTGGCCATGCTGTAGTCGGGAGCCCCTCTGAGTAGTTTCCTTGAAGAGGTGCTATATAAATACTTGAATGAATGAATGAATGAATGTTAAATCCTTCACCAAAGGGTGCTCGAAATAAAAGAGAACTGCTCAGTGAGCGGAAGAGAGCAGAGTTAGTAGAAGAGAGCACTCTGAGCGCAAAAAGGCACAGTAAACACAAGAGCACAGTGAGCAAAAGAGAGCAGAAAGAGGCAGAGAGCAAAGGAGGGCACAGTGATCATAAGAGAGCCTAGTCAGCTTAGGAAGTTAAAGTGAACAAAAATGGACTGTCTTAGGACGGGCAAACAGCTAGTTAAACTATAAACTTGCAGCAGGCTGTGTATAGCCATCATGTGCTACAGGCTAGATGCTCTGTACTACCGTGAGAAACCCTCCTTTCAGATCTATTACTCTCTCCCCCCATCCACCCCACAACCGCCTGCCTTGTCAAACTGACCGTGTGAAACTATTGATTGCTCTAATTAACGGACCTTTACGATCGTCGCCTGGCTTAGTGAATGCTATTATTATAATGTCTCAATTGTATATCTCATATACGGAAGGCAATGTCATTGTAAATAAAAATATATCCAAAAAACTTTCCGAGTCACGGCAATAAAAGTGAGTCGGTCGGATTACTGGAAACACAACTTTTTTGGGCCTAAGATTCAACTCTATACGAAAGGCAATGTCACCGTATTACGTCAATACAAATTTCAAAAAGAAAAATTAAAAATATAAAAAAAAAAATTTGGAGTCGCGGCAATGAAAGAGGGTCGGTCGGGTTACCGGAAACGCAACTTTATTTTTTGCCTTAATACTGACTCAGACCCAAATTTGATGAATTATTGGAATTCATAATTTCAATTGCTTTTGCATATATCATTGGCCTTAATACAATCTTATCTTGCAGGGTTTTGCAGCTCATGTATCTCCATTCACTTCAGCTCAGGATCTTGGTAGTCTTCTAAATCGAGCAGGATTTGTGATGCTAACTATTGTAAGTGTCATAATTTTTCTGTAAATCCTTCTCAGCAGACGATTTTCTGCTAATGATTACGACTAAAGTGGCCTATGAGATTTATTTATTTTCTGGCCTGAATTAGTGACTTTACTGTCATTTCGGAGGAGAACGTTTTTAAGTTCTTAAAGCAGCAGTTTTTGTGAAGAAGCATTGCATTGTGCTCAATTATGGATGTGTCCAATACGTATATTTGGAAACACTTGACATTTCTTAGTTATCAATTTATGTTCATTTATAAACATAGTTTGCAGCATGCTTCCTATTTTTCACAGGATGTGGATGAAATTATTGTGAATTATCCTAGTATGATGGAGTTGATGTATGACCTTAAAGGTAAGAGACTGTTCTTAACATAAAAACTTGCTTTCATAGGTGTTTAGTTTTTGCTGAATTAATCTCTGGGCATTAGAAGTTTCTGGAGAGACACTAAATAGATTAATGATAAGAAGTTTTTTTCATAATGCTGGAAAAAATTTCCATGGGGTCTCAATATTATTTACATTTACATGTTTGTGAACATGCTTTACATCTGAATGTAAGAATTCCAAACAGGGTTGCAATTGACTTAGGCTGATTTAATTAGTGGACTGATGTGATTGACGCTGAAGATGATTAAGTTGCTTTGATGGACTGCACAAATAGAGGTTGATGATGTGTTTAGATCTGTTTGTTATACCTCTCTAGATCTGTAAGATTGGCATACTTTGGTAACTCTGAGAAAGCCGACTGAATAAATGCCATTTGTGGTTAAAAGTTAATCAAATTTCCTTATGCTTTTAGACCCTACACAATTTCACTGCAACCCAGCTGAAGTATCACATCAGATCACTTGGATTAATTGTAGTCCAGGTCTCAATATAGTTGTGTAAGAAATTTTGAGTATGGAGAACTTTCTTTCAGAAATGCTGAGTAGGTGATTTGCTTAGTATTTTAAACATGGGTGGACGTCTTCCACCTGGTAGGTTTGCTGGCTGTGATGTATTCAAAGATGGTGGTCACTTGATCACGAAATAAGTCCTCTAGAACTCTGTTACTCTACAAGGTGCGGCCGAAAAAATAATCCATTACGAAAATTGTGATTTCTCGAAAACCGCTGAATATTTTGTTACAAATCTTCGCCAGTCTATTTAATACGTATCTATCTACAGCTTGGCTAAATTTAATGAAATTCGAATCATGAAAACCAAAATGGTGCAACCCTGAAGTGAAACAATGTTATTTTCGTTTCAACAGACGTTTACTGACAGCAATAAGTAACAAAGTAACGACGCAAACAGTAATGTAACAAGGTTCAAGGTTATTTATTGTTATGGACAAGATTGGGTCAAGTGTTAAGTTTTGTGCAATGAATGTTCGAAGTGACCACCGCTTGCTTTTACGCAAGCTTGCAGACGTTTTCGAAAGCCTATAACAGACTTCTGAATGTCTCAAGTGGCAAGTCATGCCAGATGATTTGCAGCGTATTTTTCAGTTCAGGAATGTTCTTCGGCTTTGTGGTAAGTTTGTTGTAGGTCTCAAGCATTGCACCCCAGACAGCATAGTCGAGTGGGTTCATATCTGGGGAATTTGGCGGCCATGAATCCTTGTCGATGATGTCCGGACAGTGACTTGTTAACCAATCTTGGGCCAGCTTGGCGCCATGAGCGGGCGCTCCATCTTGCTGAAAAGTGAACTGATTTCCCAAGACAGTGTGACAGTCACCGACAAGCTTAGGCAAAAGATTCTCCATGTAGTACTGATTTTGGCCTTCTCGTCCATGAAATGCAAGCATCGTTCACCCTCATAGCTGCCACCTGCAGAAACCGTGATGTGGAGAGAGAACTTGGCTCTCTCAACCAACAGACGGCTTGGATGGATATCGGCTTTTTTCTTCTTCGCTTAGACGCGGTTGTTTTGATATAATTATTAATCGGTGGATTGATGTAAAAGATCTTTTCATCAGTTAAGAAAACCTTTTTTTGTCGCTCGTGAATTCAGCCATCTCAGCGGTTTCTTACTGCGCTCCAACCTTTTCTGTTTCGTAGCGTCATTTATCACTTGCGCTGGAACACAACGAAATGCTGTCAGACCGAGATCAAACTTTGCAATATGACGAATCGATTTCTTGCTGATCATCAGCTCTGCTGCAATCTGCCGCGTACTTGTACTTGTGCCGGGTTCGTCTTGAGAGCAGCTGAGTTTTATCATTATCGGATATCTTGCCCATGTTGACTAAAACTGTTTGATTACAATTGCAATTTTACTCAAAATGTAAACAAAACACCGTCTGCAAAGCGGAAATGACGTAATTATGACACACCACAAGCTACTTTATGTAAAAATGTGATTTCCTATTTCGGAGCCGTGTTCAGTTGAAAAAATGCAGTTCTTTCTTCTGCCTGATGTCATGGTCACAAATATAAAGATACCGGCATAAAATTTTCAAATAATATGCAAAAATATGTTACGAATAAGAAGGAAAATATTTTTAACAAGATATTCAGCGGTTTTCGAGAAATCGCAGTTTTTGTAATGGATTATTTTTCTCGGCCGCACTCTGTACACCAGAGGTCTCAAACTCAAGTCAGCATGTGGGCCACATTTGGAAATTTTGAATGACTCGCGGGCCGCAACATAAAAATATAGGCTAATCGTGCACGTGAAACTGGAATTAGTTATGTGTCATTGCAGCCTACTGTACTGTAAGGATGATATATCCCTGTAAAATTCACATAATATTATATTTTAAGTGTAACTGTAATGGTTCTACAAAAAAATTGGAAAACCATTCTATCTCAATTATCGAAAAATGCGTGGGTACTATAGTTGAAGAAATTATGCTGTAATCAAAATTTAAAATGACTCTGATTTTTTAGAATATCCTAAGCAATGTTCAGAGTAATTCAACTCGAATCTAGTTTGGCCTAGAGACTCTGAGCGTTCTTAGGTGTTCTATATGTTCTAAGTCCTCTAAACCAAAGTCACCAAAATTATAGGTATAAACATAGGGCCTACCTGTTAGTGTCATTGTTCAAAACCAAGCAAAATGGATCGAAGTTAACTTGCAAAAATAAACACACGTGGAAGTGACATTTTTTGACTTCTCATCATCTTGGAAGATACGATTATTCCGGGGATAGGGTCTACTATATTTTGCGACACCGGCATACAAACTTTGCTGTGCATTCTTCTGCTTCGGCGGTGCATCGCACTGAAGGTCCACTAGATTCATCCGCATATAATATGCCTAGCCTATATCTGCTGTTGTGGACTCAATGTCCAATCAAAAGGATTAGAAAGCATTTTAAACATTGATTCAAATAGTAAAAGAACTGTAAAAAAATTTAAAACCGATTTATAACTTTAAAAAATCAAAAACCAGGAAGCAGTTCGCGGGCCGCATTAATCGGGTTCGCGGGCCGCATGCGGCCCGCGGGCCGCGTGTTTGAGACCTCTGCTGTACACAGTGATTCATTAAAAAGCATTACCCTACATATGTCAATATAACTCATGTCGATGACCATCAATTTTAATGAAATTTCAGAATAACGACCTTTGATATAGCCAAGTGCTATATAAATTATTTCACATTCAAAGCTATAATGACGCACGTGAATGACGAAACTAATGATGTCACGACTATCTCAACAAATAAACAAGATTCCAACATTCTTGTCAGCCATTGAATTTGTAGGCCTATCATGCAAAATTAGTCAATTTCATCTGGTTTAGCCTACTGATGAGGAATTGTTTACTGTAGCAGCACCCAGTAACAATCAGAATGATCGCATTTGCGTATCTGCCGGTACACAGAAGAGAGACATTCCTGCAAATCGTATTTTGCGAAATCGACCAACTTTCAGCAAATCCCTTATGGTAGTGCTGTCCAACATTTTTGACAACTCGAGCCGCAGAAGCTATAATTCTTGAAGCCAAAGGCCACAACAATAAGCTGAAAAGCAGTGATTAAAATTAGTTAAAAATAATTAACCTATTAAAATTTAGCATGGTATAATCGTAATAAATGCGTCTTGAAAACTGAATTTTGAGCTCACTTTGTCAGATAACAAGCTATGAACTAATTTACTGTGCACGTAGACATAGGTCTGTGATTTTTTTTCATGTCACAAATTTTTTGGCAAAAATGTCACCTGCTTACTGCTTAGGTGGGCCACTTAAAATGTGGCCCACGAGCCGCAGGTTGAACTTATGGTATCTGTCGGGTCTCTACACTTGGTTGTACGAACATATCCATTTAATCGAGCCAGGTGTTGAGGTCAGTGGACTATTATAATACATATATGTTCTACTAATGCAAGGTCTTTTGTCATAGCCTACATTTGTGATCTTCACTTAAAATTTCTTTAACATAACCCAATATTTGGTGGAGTTGCAGTAAAATATGTAGGGTAACTTTTTTATGAATCACCGTGTATGCCCGGTGACATTGCGGAGTATTTCATCTTCCAGCAGAATAGCGCTCCTATGCACAGAGCTTGAGAGACTGTTGTGTCACTGGAAGCTGAAGCTCCTGATTTCATCCCGCCTACTTTGTGGCCACCCAGCAGCCCTGATTTAAATTTAGTGGACTATAAGACATGTAGTGTCGTGCAAGAAAATGTCCACAAATCTCGAATAGACGTATGGGATGTCAACGAGTTGTGTCGTCGAATTGTGGAGGCATCGGACGAAATGGATAGGCGCATCATTAATGAATCAGTCAAGCAGTGGCGTACGCGTCTTCGCACATGCGTAACTCCCAAGGTGGTCAATTCGAACATAAATTTCAACTTCCTTGATGTTCAGAAATAACTCATTTACCTTCATTTAAAATTCCTTTAACATAACCCAATATTTGGTGGAGTTACAGTAAAGTATGTAGGGTAACTTTTTTATGAATCACCGTGTATGCCCGGTTTGCATGGAATCTGGTAATTTGTTTTTGAATTGGGTATAGGTTATGGTAGTATCTTGTATTAGATTACTGCTCTGATTTCACGCTGCATCATAGTGTGCGCTCTAGCTTACCTGCGTGATCTCTGTCGCCCAGTGCCCAACGTTGTCACACGTTAGACTCTGCTGGACTACAAAGGGGGAATTCCTAGTTACACGGTCTCGCTTAGCTGCCAGACAAAGCCGAACTTTCACAATTGTTGGCCTGTCCATCTGGAATGACCTCCCTTTGGAGCTTCGCTTATTACCTCTTACCAATCAAACTTTTTGTTTCATAAATTACTCAAGTCTTTTTTCTTTAGCCGTAGCTGGGCTGGGAGCATGCCTGAGTATCAGTGAGTAAGTTTCTTTTTTTCCGCCCAAACTGTTAGAAAAATATACCAGATTCACTCTTTTAAAATCTGATTTTTAAAAAGTCTTTTTTGTACCTGCATTTGGGCGGAGGCATAGTATCTATAGCGATATAACAATGGCTCAAGGTTTTTTCTGGAGAAAGTCATTCCTGGAGCACTTTCTCCCAGAGACATCTAAACTACACACTGCTCACTTGTGCTGAACAATATGTCACCAGTAATGGCATGCATAAATTTCAGCAAGTTGTTATAGTTGGATGTCCCGGTATTTGGAATTGTTGGCTGGCAGTAAAGTACGATTTGCATTGATCATAGTATGTTGCAGTGAATAAATTGCTTAAATGACTTCTTTGCAGCCATGTGATATTGTCAAAAGTGATGGCAAAAAGTCTAAAGTTATCACAAAAAATGTTGAAAGTGACTTTGAAATATCTGTGATAAAATGCCTAAAAGCATTCAACATTGGCATATTTAGTACATCTGGAATGGCCTTACAAATTGGCCATAACAGTAGTTCAATACCAGCCAAAACATTGAAGAACATACTGTATTGGCTTTAGGTGCATATAAGAATAATTAATCAGTGCCACACTAAGCACTGAGCATGCTTTCAGACAAATTTATATAGGCCTAATTACTGTGAAAGACCACAATGCTGTCTGTTTATAGATAAAAGTGATTGTGATTTAGTATAAGACAATTTATGTTCCTGGCACAATGACATCTTCCATTGCCAGACAGTACTTTAAAGGGGTCTTGAATGTGGTGGTATAATGGTATGCTCTGTGCCTTGTGGCTGGAGGTTTGCAGGTTCGAATCTACCTCAAGACTGACTAAGGTGCTTGTAGCAGTCTATCGACATATATGCCTTGATTTTCGGGTTTGAAGTATCACTAGACATCTAAGTAGTCTGACTAAAGAGAACCAGTTTTGATAATGAAAAATTGTAATCAAACAATACTGTAAACATACAATAATGCAGTAACCTAACTACCTATTTGGCATTGATTATTTCTTATCTTCACTCGACAGATGAGTTTCTTCTTCAGACCAATGTTCAGACACTCGTAAACTGTCTTGAATCTTTCGGAATTTTCTGTGTATAAGCAAGCTTTGCAGCATAAATCATCAATTCAAGTATGATATCTGGTGGTGTGAATTACATGATCATCGAGGTGACTTGGTTCAGCCTGGATCGAGATTTTCTCTGGTGATTATCTTCATCATCATATACGATAGTGCTATCATATACGATGAGGAAGATAATCACCATGGCAACGACTGCCATGGCCCAACACCGCCCCTTTGCCATTGTGGACCCTTCTATGTGGAATGACCTCCCTCCCACTATCCGTAGTAAGATCTTATTGGGGGTGTCATTTTCAGCCCTTTGCTGCTTGAAGTCTGTCTTATTTACTTGAGGCTGTCACGCTGAGAGCGCCTCTGAATGGCTAGTCTTTAAGAGGCGCTTTATAAATGCTTATATGCAGTACAATACAATACATGTCAATGGGTCTGCCATGTATATCATAACACATGTCACATTTACCTCCCCCCCAATGCGATGACTTGACTTTTGAAAGTGTTATGTGTGCTTCCTTTAATTGACAAAGTTTGTAGCAGAATAATGTATTAACTAACCTGATGTGTTCTTGTAAATACAAGGAATGGGAGAGAGCAACTGTGCATGGTCACGCCAACCAATGCTTCACCGAGACACAATTTCTGCAGCATGCATCATCTACCAAGGTACTGAGAAAATAATAGCTGAGTTATATATAAATAATATTAAATATATAAATTTTGTATGTGTATATATATATAGAGAGAGAGATTATATATATATATACATATATACAGTGTTGTATACACCGTGGTTCATTAAAAAGTAAGCCAAACTGTTTCATATATCTGTAATGCCTGAAGATTAATCATACTGAAATTTTCTCAATATTTAGAGAATTGAACAAACAATATGATTCCAACATATCATGTCATAAATTTGAATGGATAGAAATATATGAATCTTTTCAACTTATCTGCCGAAATTTAAGTTTTCAGCAAGTCTGTTGTTCACTGCGGTTTCGACGCTTGGTCGTTCCCATTTGGTCTTCAGTGATCCTGGAGTAAAATTAACGGAGTCTATTATCGCAGCGTTCTGCTGTCACCAGGCCCGTCGACAGAAATTCCGGGCCCCTGGGCTGAGCCGTCACGAGCCCCAAACTATCTTTAGGTTTTTTGAGCAAATTTATATAAAAAATAACAATAATGTGAGTATGAATGTACGCTAATGCTTACATTTATGATTTCAATGGTAAGAATTTAATTTTCAAATGATATGGCAATCAGCAAGCAACCCTTCTGGATTTAACTGCAGCAAAGTCGTTTAAAATATCCTGGTAGTTCTCCATCTTGTCTGCGAACCTAAAGAAATGCACTTCGGAAATGCTCTTTCTTCGTCGCCTGGAAAATTGTCCGAATGTCTTGGAGGACCGTTTCTTATAAGCTTCATAAATAGCAGCCTATATCGTCTCAATCGTTTTGTATAGGTCTAAACGCAGGCCCTGGCGGCAAAGTGCCAACATCAAAACAGAGCCTTTTGACAGTTTCTATAATTTCAGCATTTTCCTAATTCTTATTTATAAAGTCTTCTTTTGGAATTAAGATACTATAGATACTAACACCACAAACTTTATTTTCATCCATCAGTTATACGATCATCATGCGTGCACGTATAATTCACTAGAATCAACCGATGTATGAGTAGGTCCTAGGCCAAATTACGGACTGTGATTGCCTTCTTTTGAGATTCTGAATTGATATAGTGAGCTTACCAACTTTTGCCTTTTCAAACTTATTAGCTTTTTCTTTTTCTTTTTGTGCTCCAGGTTTGTGTTTATAAGATATTCCATCCTTGCGAGAGATATTTATCATTATTTTAGAGTTGTTCACTTACCGGTATTACCGGTATGATTGAAATCTGACAACGCATAATTTAGCAGAAGAGCGTTCTGAGACAAATGTGAGCGTATTTTTTTGGCAAAACACTGATAATTATTATTATTTATTATTATTTTTTCCTCAACCAAAACAACAAACATGGTACAATTATGGCATTGAATAATACATTAACAATTAACAATTAGTAGGCCACAAGGTAGGATAATGGAGAGTTGCTTGAAATTCAAAGTCGTAGTTGTGCAACAGTTAGGCTATAGCCTATTAGGCTATATTAAAACAACATAAATTACAAACAATAAGCTAAGTGATTATAGGTAGGGCCCGCGCCCGTAATCAACATAATGAAGCATATTTTAATCACTTTTGCCCGGGCCCCCTCCGGGCCCCTAAAAGTCGCCGGGCCCCTGGGCATTTGCCCCCCCTGCCCCCCCCTCTCGGCGGGCCTGGCTGTCACAACATCTACCTTTTATCAGAAATCTATAGCTCCAGAAGGCTGTTTTCTTTTTCAACAGGACAGTGCCAGCCCACAGATCCAGGGAAACCATCGAAATGCTAACAAGAGAGACACCATATTTCATTTCTTCCACATTATGTCTTCCGAACAGTCTCGCTTTAAATCCTATCACCTATAACATCTTCTTTATTTAAATAATCAACCAATGCTACTTAGAGTTTCTTCACAAAAAATATTTAAAAACTGTTTTCATGTTTGAAGTACTTTGTTACAAAATTCACAGGAAAAATTACTCGTAACTCAAATTTTGGCAGATGAAGTTGAAAGATTCATATCTTTCTATCTGTTCAAATTTATGACATGATATCTTGGAATCATATTCTTGGTCCAATTCTCTAAATATGGGGAAAATTTTGGTATGATTAATTATCAAGCATTAGAGATATATGAAAAACAGTTTGGCTTACTTTTTATTGAACCACTGTGTATGTACATACATATATATATATATATGTACTGAACAGTGAACACTCATATTTTATTCGGACCCAGGTAGCACTCTGAATAGTTTATTTGTATTCTGTTCTTTTAGGTAACAGGACAATTACCCCACCCCGACAATTACCTCGGACAATTACCCCCTGGACAATTACAATTACAGGACAATTACCCCACCGCGACAATTACCTCGGACAATTACCCCCTGAACAATTACCCCCCAGGACAATAACCCCTGTGCTGAAAGAATGGCCATACAATAACTAAGTTGTTGAATGACTTGCCACGCATTACTCCTGCGCAGGTCAGCGGCCATATTGGTTGTTTATCTGACCACTCCGTCATTTCGATGGATTATTTCAACTTTATGCTAAATGCACGCAGTAATTTCACACACGTTAGAGTTTACTGGTTCTAGTTTGTGTACGGAACTTATTCATCGGGTTCATCAAGGATTTTGCGTTGGAAAGGATTTTGTTCGCATGTCGTCTTGTGTCGTCCACGTGTTGACGTTAGACGCCTCTTGATGCACACGGTCGAGCTCAACCATCAAGACCGTGCGGCTTCACCGCTGTTGTCTGCTGTTTACATCTCACCGAAAGAGTTCACGCAGGTCAGTGGAGTTAACTCGATCGGATGTTGCCCCTGGTGGTGTTCAAAACTACCGACCGACAAGCGACAAATTCCTTCTACTGTGCAATCCTTGTGCCCCGACGATTGGCAGGACACGCGCGTCATCTTCTACCAGCGAGGAGCTTCAGTTTCGTCAGCATTTTCGTGTTTGTGAGTCCTGTCACCTGTCGCCGCTCTACTCTACTGACGCAACCTGTACCAGACACTCTGAACATTCACACCATCTGAAGGTTGTTGACAGGATTCCGTTGGATGATCCTACGTGTCTGCGAGGGATCACCACTGATGACTATTTCCGGTTCACTGTGACTTATTTTGCTAATTGATGAAATTTTCTTGTTGTTATGACACCTAACATCACTTCGGCTAGATTTCTGGAAGATGCGCTATATAAATACTCAGAATAAATAAAATCAAAGACTAATTATTAAAAACTAATTGTTAGACAATTATCTATATAAATAAAAATGTTAAACGTTACCGTGCCTAATCAAGGATCTCGGAAAGTTCTTGACCGATTGTTTTGAAAATTTTCGCAAAACGTTCCATTCGAACTTGAGCGGGTTTATATAATGATTTTTGGGGAAAAGCGCAATCTTTTCCACAAGAAAACACAACTTTAAATTTGATTCGACCTAGTGTTGTTTTCGTTAACGAAAACGAAAACGAAAATGGTAATTAACGAAAATGAAACGTTTTCGTTAACGAAAACGAAAACGAAAACTAAAACACGCTGACAACGAAAACTAAAACTAAAACGAAATATGCAGCAATCAAAACTAAAAGTAAACGAAAATTGATCAAACGAAAACTAAAACGATATTTAGCCAAACGAAAACTAAATAATTTGCTCGTAATTTCACCTTACTTTCCTTATTTGTGCGTATTGTGCAAATAGCGTATTTTAGTATTGTGAGGAAGGAGATTACTCACAAGTGGGTCGTTTTACCTGTATACCCGGGGTCATAATTATGGCTCTAAACCTGTCCAAACCGGTTTGGGGATTAGGGGCTATTAATATGCAAATCAGAGTAATGCAGGACAGTGATTGTCTGAGGAAGCCTTGCAAGGCTGACAGGCAGGGTGACCAGTGGAGTTAGGTAAGATATGATTGGCCAGTGAATAGGGAGAAACAATGGTGAGGCACGTGAGAGTGAACAAAGGCTGTCCGCTGGAAGGAAGACTCTGTATTGCCTTTGGCTGGCTATGAAAAGTATAGTCGCCTCTGGTGTAGATGATAAGAGCCTACTCAGCCTAGGATTGTCCTTCGAGAGAGAAACCAAGAAAAGTCCCTGGCCAGGATCTGAAAATTTTCGCAAAACGTTCCATTCGAACTTGAGCGGGTTTATATAATGATTTTTGGGGAAAAGCGCAATCTTTTCCACAAGAAAACACAATTTTAAATTTGATTCGACCTAGTGTTGTTTTCGTTAACGAAAACGAAAACGAAAATGGTAATTAACGAAAATGAAACGTTTTCGTTAACGAAAACGAAAACGAAAACTAAAACACGCTGACAACGAAAACTAAAACTAAAACGAAACAGGGTGAAATTTATTAGTCTAGGAGAATTTCTGTAGCAATATATTTTGAGGCCAAACAAGGAAATGGACCACTTTGTTTGACCCGAGGTAAGAGTAAGTCTTATAAGAATTTACAGTCATAAAATATTCTCATTGATATGCTTTCCCTGCATGTGACCTTTATTTAATTGTGTAAAATCCTGCTAGAACTGCGTGATAGTCGCACAATATCATATTATTCTCATTCATTCACTTCACATTACAATATTCCATTTTGGGATGTTTAGTTCTTTGCATTCATACATGTATATCCAGACTAGTGTTATCAAACGTTCTAGCGCATGATAGACTGAGTGGTCTTTGGGATGATAGTGGGCATCTACCCTGCATCCTGCATTGTACCTGTTCTTCACGCCAGTGATGCTTTCATTATTCTATGGACTCCACATGCATAGTATGAACAATAATTCCCTCGGCCCGTTACTTAGGATATCAAAGAGTGATAAAAACTGATAAGTGCACGGGTAGGTAAAACTATATAAAAACAGTAATGGAAGAAGCAAAATTATTTGCGAACTAGAAGTAGAAGTAAAATTGCTTCAGGCAGAAGTGAATAAGAACCAGAAGTAGAATTAATATAAGAACTAAAATATCACTGAGGGACACTATAATTATTTACATGTACGATCAGGGTTGATACGTAATTTTGACCTTCCTGTGGTGAGCAACTGCATATATCGTTGTCATAAAATTTTATATTAATTCCCAAAAAGTCATGAACTGGTACAGTAATGCTGAGGTATTTATCAATTGGACAGCAAATGACATTTCACATAATGATCACGTTTTATGTTCAGCACATCTTCGTATTGATTTGTATCAATATAGTTTATTCAAGGAACGAAACGGTATTCACTGATAACGAGTGTGTACTTGTGTAGCCCCAGATTATTAAAACTAAAACTAATATTGGCATACTAAAACTAAAACTAAAACTAAAATTGGCATACGAAAAAAAACTAAAACTAAAACTAAAATTGATCCATGAAAACGAAAACGAAAACTAAAACTAATATTCAGCAACAATTAAAACTAAAACTAAAACTAAAATTAAGACTAACAATCAAAACTAAAACTAAAACAAAAATTGGGGCAATATTAAAACAACACTAATTCGACCTAATTAAAGTTCAAATTCCACACATCCGCCGGTCGATATGCCATCCAATGCGGCCGCGTTTCTTACTGCGCTTCCGGACGTCTTCTAGCGCATATACATCCGTACGTTGCGGACGGGTTTTTATCCGCGCATCTTGCTGTCGGGAAGGGAGGGAGTGAGGGATGAAAGGAGGAGGGAGCGGGAGGAAGAGGGAGGGGAGAAAAGCGGAGGGGAGGGACGGAGGGGAGGGAGGGACCGGACGGGACGAAACGGGAGGGAAGGATGCAGGGAGTCAGAGGGTGGAGGAGGGGAGGAAGGCAGGGCAGGGAGGGTTGGATGGTCTTTTCAGCCACAGCAACATGTGGCCGGGTACAGCTAGTTGTAAATAAAATCCATAACTGATCAAGTACATACATAGACATAAAAAGAGTGAAAGAATGACACCAAACAACAACTAAGTTTTAGTTGTTGGATTTATTCAACGTGAACAAGCATTACAGCAAGTTCAGTGCAACCAATCTCCAAGGATAAAGTATGATGACATCAATGCAAAGATTCGGACCATCATTCGCAACTACATTGCTACTACCAACTGCGGCAGCTCAGGGTCATTGCTCGCTCTGACTTCTAAAGCTGTAGGTTCTCTTGTCCTTGCATTTGTACTGAGCCGCCTCGACTACTGCGCCTCCATCTTTGCTGGTCTCCCGCGGGTTCGGATTGAGAAGTTGGAGAGGGTCCACCGTGCTGCCGCACGACTTATTGGGAGGTTCACCAAGTACGACCGTGTATCCCTATATATGCGTGAGGTCTTGCACTGGCTTCCTTTCCCGCAGCGCATCCATTTAGGATTGCATCTTTGGTGTGGCGATGCTTATCAGGCTGGGCACCCTCTTATCTGTGTGGGCTTTGCCTCCCTCTTTCCACTTTCATAGGCCGCTGCGCTCTGCTGTCCATGGTGACTTAATGGTTCCTTTCACTCTCTCTGCAACAATGCAGAGGCGTTCATTCGCTGTGGTTGGTCCAACAACCTGGAATGGACTTCCCTTGACTATGCGACGCCTCCCAAGCTCTTCTCAATTTCACAAACTGTTGAAGACTGTCTTTTTTCGCTTGATCTCGGCCGGGAGCGCCTCTGAGTAAGTACCTTGAAGGGGCGCTATATAAATTACGATTGATTGATTGATTGATTGACAATGAGCATGTCCCACACAACCTGACTCCTGTCTATAAGGAATTATGCTCTAAAGAGCTCCAATTATTGATATGCTGCTTATGCTTCACTGCGCTTTTGCACTTGTGCTTCAACATGAATTTTAATCTTACATTCATGATCAGGACATGGATAGCAGATTCAGTTAATATTTATAAAATGATGTCATAATGACTCCTTATGAATTTCCTATTGATTGATACTATTGGTTGCATTATAAGAAGGGTCTGGTGCACTGGATTATATTTATGTAGGTTTAATATAGATTAATATTTTATTTGGCATATAATAATTGGCTGATTATTGTAGAAAAGTATGGCCATAGTGAAGGAATTCCAGCCATGTTCCAGATTCTGTACTTCATTGGATGGAAACCAGATAAAACCCAGGTATTAAAATGAGTCTCTGTTGAATTTCGTTTTGCGTTGTCAGTTAAGTGTTGTATGACAGAAGATATCAATCAACGTCTCATGTGTATGAAGGTATGAATTTGCAGTGAAATAAGTGTCCCACTGCTAGTGAAAAAACACAGCAGGTAAGACTCAAGTATTTTTGACCCTTTAACGACGAGTCGCATCAATTGGTGTCCCATTCACTTGTAGTACATGCTCGTCATTACAGAAATTTTACAAATTAATTATATGTTACCCATTTTTGCTTATAGATGTTTTGTATTTTTCATGTAAATGCATTTTTACAAGCTAATGGTATATCTGTAATTTCACATCTATAGCGCTAAGTAGTGACATGTCCCCCAAAGTATTAACATGTATTACTTGATGTACGGCACAAATATCTGCAGAGGAATGCTAAGTCAGAGGAATGAAGTTTATTTTAGCCCTATTAGGCTATTTCCTCATCCTGTTCATTTTGGTCAGGTGGGTCAATGGGTCATGTTTAGTCATATGTGACCTGTCATCACGAATTCAGTCACTTGTTGAAAATGTCAGTAGGCTGTAATGACCAAAACGATGGGAAACGTCAAGCTGGTCATAATTGACATTAATGCAAAACAAGTTTAAATATATATTTAATAGGGTAATATATAAAAAAATTTTTTAGATGCATCCAAATGTGTAAAAAATTAATTTTTGCTAAGAGCCCTAAATCTGTTTTGAGATGGAAAGTGAAAATGTCAGTCAAAGTTTGCTACTTTTGTTGCAGTATTTAATTAGGTTACAGATCTAATCGAAAAGTGTGATTGGTCTTGTTTTGAAAAAGGAAATCCCTTTTTCTGTTCTATTAGAAAAATATGACCTTGTATTTAATATGCATGGAGATTGGCCCGAAAGAGGTCGACTAGCTGTAACAATTTTAGAATTGCGCTACAACAGTGAGCATGTGACAAAAATCTTGTGCTGTGTGGCTGAAGGCTTGACAGGTTGACTCTGAGCATGGGCACTCATGTGACCTTGCTTGCTATACCATCAGCAAATGGGATAAATTGTTTATTTTCTTTGTCTTTCACTTAATAAGCATAATCTTCTAAATGGAAAATATTTAGCAAATTTGTAGAGTACATTTACAATTGGTGAAGCCAGTTGGCTGCCCAATTTTATTTAAATCGGTCCAGCAAAAATAGTTGTTTCTAAGGAGAAGGTAAATAATATGGCTAAACTTCACATGCAGTTTTTCAACTAGCATTTTTGTTTACCGTCAGATTAAAAATTCTGTAACTTCGGTTATATTTAATTTATAGAAAAACTGCGAACAATTTTGGAAAGGTAAATAAAGCATCTATTAGGTCTTGCATAACCCTTTCCGTACCATGTCATTTTAGTTCTGCGCTACCGGGGGTTTCTGGGCAGATTTGGCAAGTTCCGTCGACTTAGATTCATGCAACCTCTATTTTATATAGAAATATTGAAAACTTCAAATGCGAAATTTTTCATTTTCTAACATGTTTTGTTATGCAAATTTATATAATTATTGATAAGTTCAGACTTTTTTTGGCCATGTTCTTTAGGCTTACAGCTATCAATACTAATAGGAGCTCAATGAGATTCGCCGTCTGACGGGCGCCGACCTTCTAGCAGGTCTTATCGCCTACACTGCTGTAGTTTCATAGCTATCTGCATCACTATACTTGCACCATCAAAGTCGCTACTTTCACTAGAAAGCCCTATATCACTACCAGAAATTCTAGCAACAATTTTGCAGCCTGTTCTTTGCTGAATGGTTTATGCGACATCATATTTACACGCTCTACTATCGACCTTGAATATGCAATAAACACGCCACTTTTGTCAGTATAGAATAATCTATGCAGAAAAATAGCATGCAGAGAATAATATTTTATGCAGAGAATAATATGCAGAGAATAAGTTTTCTCTTGTTTCAATATTTAATAGGTGTCAAAACTCAAAAACTAAGCATGCCCTTTCAAGCTAGTGTGATGCAAGTTTCTATAATGTTCAAGGACGTATGCCATACGTCATAAGGTAGCACGGCCTTAAAATTCACGTAGGGGACAAAAAATAATTTTAAAGTTGAGACTGGTTTTATGATGACAAGTCACATTTTACATTTAGTTGTTTTGTTTAAGTAAGCCTTATTTCATGTTGGTATACTGGCGCCAGCTTTCATACTATGTTGAGAAAATACCAGTTCTACATGTAATCACCAAATTCAATTTTCAAGGTTATAAAATGTCAGATTTGTGTTACTGAACTGTGTTGTTTTTATTTTAAATTCTGCTTTTGCTGCTTGCAGTTAAACATGTTTCTTAAGTAACTTAAATTTATTTATGTACATCTAAACTGATGAAGAGACCTCTCTCTTATTTACATGCACTCAGTGTTTTAATGTATATATATATATATGCTTCACAGCTTCCTGCTGCTGAAAGAGGCTCTGGTCAGGTGTCATTGAAGGACATTGGCCATGTGGATAAATTGACTAAAGAGTTAAACAAACTGAAGAAGTAGCAGCTGATGAGCTATCAAAAGCTGAAGAGAAAATGCAGAACTCAATGACACAAGATGAAAACAAAGAAATTTTTAAAATGTTCAGTGTCACACCCTTTTCATGGACTTTATTTAAGTGTACGTTTGTAAGGTTTTAAATACTGGTAGTTTTAATCTTATGTGATGGTGAGTTGTAGGCCTATTCACAAACTTGTAGGTATTACCGGTAGTAATACAAATGCAGTAGGACATGTCTATTTGACACGAAATTTGTGGTTTGTTATAACATCTTGTATCTTTCTGTTATCATTGATAAATTTTGGAGTTTAAAGGTTTCATATATTAGACCTAAAAGAGTGAGCTGATATTATCATATTATTTATGAAGCAAATTGATACATACAATAATGTGTACCATTTGTAACAATTTCTGCTAATTGTATCTTGGTCAGCAATTCAGGACCGTCTTGGGCAATAGAGATAGGCGCTAAGTTGATTGAATTGCAACAAATAGGCTATAAGCCGCTATAATTTTTTATAGGCCTAAGTTTACTCTCGTCAGCAATTATTCATTATTGCATAGTCCATCACCAGCAGAACTGAGTTGCCGAACTATATAGATATTCGTTTAATTCGTGAAAAACGTCCAGGTTGACACACCGCAGCCTGGTTACATGGTGACATCAAGAGAGACAAACATCATAAAATGAAATTAAAACGTCTTACTAAAAAGATCATTGTTAATGAGATTGAATGATTTAATGGTTGTAAGCGTTCTTGTAGAGGAACTTGATAAATAAAGAAATTATTGTAATTATAAGTATATTTATCGAAATCTCAAACCACTTTTTTTATCAGCACTGAAGTGTTAGAATAATTTTGTTAGGATGACATCGTAAACAGCTGTACCATTAGGTCTAGGCCTACAATGTGGAAACTCGGAAAAAATTATTGTTAAGTATAGGCCTATTTATTAAGTTCTAGACCAATCTTTTCAGCAATCCCTCCACTGAAATATAGTAGTTGTAACAATGACAGCTTAAACTGCTGAAATTGCAATGCGGAAATTGGAAGACATTCTTATCTGGAGAAGAGCATCACTCCCCAAACCCTCCCCTTCTCAGAAACCTTCATTCACCAGAGGAATTGAGAGTAGATAACATTGCCGAGAGGGAAGGCCAACCCAGGAAGAGGGGGGCGAAGAAGATGGATTGAGCCCGGCTGTTTACGGGGGATAGAAGCCCCTGCCACTGGCAATATCATTGCCTTTACAATTCTTGTCTTCGTCATCAAGCTCGCATGTTTATCCTTCCATATTTTCTCTAGTCACATATAGATGATGTAAAGTTTATTGTATAGCTTATCATCTTCAACTAATACATTCAGTTAAACCTGGCCAATTTATTTATATGAACCCGATCAGGCTGATCATCCCGGCGTTGACTACCTCAGTCATCCGTCTTCACTCCATGACCCTGGAGCAGAGGGGTTGGTTTAGGCTAGCCCAAAGCTTGCTGCAGTTAACGTCATACCCAGGATGGATTCCGTCAATATATATGATGTCGCCACCTACCGAATGAACTTTAATTATTGTAATACTGTTGGCGCGTTGGTGATTTGACCAAAATAAGCGACCGAAACGACATTTTTTCGTTTTTTATGATGAAAAGTTGATATTCGACCTGTCCGATCCTATTTTCAAGAAACATTTATTTGCTAACTATTCAATTGCACATTGTCACAGGCTTTTGATGCAATTAGGCCTATATTTGGTTAAACACCCTTTTCTGCTGTATTAAAGAATTCAGTATTGGCAGGATATCCAGTAGTCAGTAAATTTAATTTTTAATTGGTGAAAAGTTTATACCTTACGCATTAGGCCAGTCAAAAATACGGGAAATTCATCATGAACCCGGACATTTACTATGGCAGACCTTTTTTGGCAGAATATTGTACGTAAATACCCTACTAAACTATAGTAAAAATGCTAATAAATTCCAACATGGGGAAATATGTTTAAATCGTTAATTAGTGTGGTGCAAATTATGACTGTGCGTATAGCGTTTCACGTACTTCACCAACTCCTACCTCCTCTCCGACCCCCTCCTCTCACCAATTAAGACCTAGAACACACAACTTCACTCTCCCACTTAAGGACAACTCCCAATTTATTCCACGATCGTTATATAAAAATATATACTAACTTATTTAAGACTAACTAAACGTACTTTGAACTTCAATTATTCTTTATCACTCATGTTAAAATTTTCTGCGTTATTGTCAGAATGTCTTTTTCTCAATAAAACGAATAATAATAATAATCTTGCCTCATAGTGGGGGCAAGACGGATTTAGAAGGATCGGGATTGGGGCCGTCAGAATTTGACATTAATGCATACCTCCAAGCTATCTATCATGAGAACATAGGCTACTTGTGAAGTATGCTGATGACACGTAGGCCTACTTAATAGTTCCATCACGGACGCGTTCAACCATCAGTGAAGAATTGAAGCATATAGGCCTATCCACATGGGCTGAACGAAACAACCTTAGACTAAATACTAGCCTACCAAGTCCAAGGAAATGATCATAGCTCGACGAGGAGCAGCTGCGTATCCCCCAATACTTGACGGAATGGAACGCGTTGACTCAATGCGAATTCTAGGCGTCACCTTACAGCATGACCTCAGCGTAGGATCCCATGTCAATGAGGTATTGGGATCATGTGCAAGCTCTCTTTATATTGGGGGGGGGGCCCGGTAGAGTAGTGGTTAACACGCTGGCCAAGAGTGCGAGAGGTAGTGAGTTCGAGCCCCCGTTGGGCGGATTTGCTTTGTAGGCTGCCATCGGCGCCGTGTAATTACAAAGCTGTCTGTTCAGTTAGTAGTTAAGTTTAATTAAGATTACTGCATAACTTGTAAAATGTAAAGCGCAGTGCGTTTGCAGGCGCTCAATTAAAGAAAAGATTATTATTATTATTATTATTATATTTACGCTCTGAGGTTACTACGAGCAAATGGTTTAGGCCTACCTCCAACAGCCATGTTCGCCGTAATAGACCAGGCTTGGAATCTCAAAATGGCACTGCTAGAAGCAAATCATGTAACAATTTGCTAACCGATGTTTCTAGACTAATTTGACCCTGCTGAAAGCGAAAATCGCTGTTAGCAAGCTGGATTTTTGGCCATTCAATGGGAAAACAAGATGGCGGACAAAATGGCGGTCAGTTGCTTCAAATGGCTATAAGTAAAGTATTGTATGTGACAGGAACACGATTTTAGACTCTAAATTAAGATTATAGGGTGCAAGGAATACAATGGAACCAAATACACATATGTAGCACTGCAAGAAAATCAAAATGGCGGACAAAATGGCGGCCAGAATCTTAAAATGGCTGTAAGTGAAGTTATGTGTGCAGTGGAATCATGATTTCAGGGTCTAAATCAACATTTTTGGGGTCAAGGAATGCAATGGAAACAAGGTAACATATGTGGCATTGCACAGAAACCAAGATGGCGGACAAAATAGCGGACAAAATCTTAAAATGGCTATAAGTGATGTTCTGTATGCAATGGAATCATGATTTCAGGGTCTAAATCAATATTTTGGAGGTCAAGGCATGTGATGAAACCAATGTCACATATATAGCACTGCCTGGACACCAAAATGGCGGCCAAAATGGCGGCCAGATTCTTGAATTGGCTGTTAGTGAATTTCTGTATCTAATGAATACATCAATTCAGAATGTAAATGAGAATTTTCGGAATTAAGAAAAGTGATGAAATTAAAGACACGGAATATATTATGTGACACTGCCAGAAAACCAAAGAACAAAATGGTGGACAAAAACCTCAACTGGCTATGAGTGATGTCTTGAACATATGCGATGGAGACTAGATTTTAGTCTGGACTAGTAATTTCCAGGTCAAATGCTTCAAACAAAATCACATGCAGTGTTATGCAGTGAAATTGTCATACCTATAGTGAATATTTTTAGTAGCCTATGACTGCACTGCAGTTTAACTATTGCTGGCTTTATGGATATACACTATACAGTATGCATGCTTCAATCTTTCATAACTTGACCTATCAATAGTTTCAACTTTTCATGACTTGAGGGATATAGGGTACCGTAGAGTCAATTCAGGCCTTGCTGCTGTCAATGCAATTGCACCTGAGTGCACATGACAAGATCGCACTTCGATAGCAGCAGGGCCTTATGCTATGTTTGTCAACTTCACATGATTTGCTGTAGACAAACTCTATAATGTGGCTTTGGCGCACACTGGTAAAGATTACTTTCTTCCACCACACTCCATCTGATGAAGATGAGGATGATATCTGAACATCAATATCTAGGAAATAGGCCTTTCCAAACTTACAGTTTGGTAATGAGCTCATAAGGGAATGTTTCAAATGAAGAAAGTAAGTGGGAACTTTCAAGTAGTTTATTAATGCATTCTGTCAGCTGATTCCTGCTAAATATGTCAAATCACATCCAGTTGTAGCATGAGCGCCACTCAATTCTTCATAGTTACGTGAATTGGATGAACTTCCGTTCCGCTGATGTTCCTGCCATCACCAAAACACCGTTAAATATAAAGCAAACACATACGACCCGGCAGTGGACAACACCGTATCTTTTTTCACGTAACCACCAGCAACCGCTCCAGTCCATATCTCCAAATGTGGCTGCTGAAAGCTGAATGGACAGGAATGAAGCTAGATCAGTCTTTCTTTCAAGCATACCAAGAACATTCATCCAATTTTCCGACAACGGAGTATTTCAAGAATCCACACAGTGGCAGAGTTGTTGTGGCAATTTTCTGTACGATTTCACTGTTTAAAAGCAATGTCCACTATATCTATCGAAGGCAATAATTATTAACCCTCTTGTAGCCAATTATAGGCTAAGTAGGTTACCTGTAAGCAGGTATCAACCGTACCTGTCAGGTCACCAAATGTCTTCGCGTTTGGAGGTTCCCTATTGCTTTCACCATTACTTGTCCATCAATATATTTGTCCGCAACAGGTCGAATGAATTGCGTCGCGACTTATGGGCATATCACAATATTTGGTCTCATACAATATGCGGGATGTCTTGCTTTGGCTCCCTTTACCGCAGCGGATTGCCTGCAGGGTTTGTGTGTTGGTTAGGTAGTGCCTTGATGGACTAGCCCCACTATGTCTGAAAGAACTCTGTTTTTCAACCTCGGATGTCCAGCGTCGATCTACTCTTCGGTTGGCGGACCAAACTGAGCTGATTCACTCACAGTCTGCTATTCGACATCACCTTTCATTCTCTGTAGCTGGTTCTAAAATCTGGAATGGAATGGCCAACCCCTTTTCACAGCGCTTATTGCAAAGCCAATGGGTCACTCCACTCTGTTCCTTAAGAATCTAAAAACTGTCCTTTTTAGTTGTGGTTAAGTCGGGAGCGATTCCGGGCAGCCCACCTTGAAGAGGCGCTACGTAAAATATTCTAAATAAATAAATGCTATGCCTCTGCTATAGAAATGCGGACTGGACAAGTTACTTTTGCAGAGAGAATCCAATCCAATTGGTTTTGGGAAAAGTCCATGGCACAATCGTGTTTCCAGGTCCATGGGACAGTCGGCTTGATACGATATCATAAGGCACTGCATGATATACCAATCTTTCTTTATAATTTTGTCAGTGTTCGTTTGAACAACACTCCTTGGTTTAAGACTTGCTGAAGGCATTGCGATAATTTGAATGATCATATCTGGTCAAATAAGGGAACATTGGGGATAAATTCAACTGCACAGGTCTCAGATACCATCTTGCAAAGACCTGGCAAAAAATTTGAATCAAGTTCCCATTGCATGCATGACTTCACCAACATCCATTTTGAAATTCTTGCCGCCATTTTGTTCACCACTTTGGTTTCCAGGCAGTGCTATATATGTGACATTGGTTTCATCACATGCCTTGACCTCCAAAATATTGATTTAGACCCTGAAATCATGATTCCATTGCATACAGAACATCACTTATAGCCATTTTAAGATTTTGTCCGCCATTTTGTCCGCCATCTTGGTTTCTGTGCAATGCCACATATGTTACCTTGTTTCCATTGCATTCCTTGACCCCAAAAATGTTGATTTAGACCCTGAAATCATGATTCCACTGCACACATAACTTCACTTACAGCCATTTTAAGATTCTGGCCGCCATTTTGTCCGCCATTTTGATTTTCTTGCAGTGCTACATATGTGTATTTGGTTCCATTGTATTCCTTGCACCCTATAATCTTAATTTAGAGTCTAAAATCGTGTTCCTGTCACATACAATACTTTACTTATAGCCATTTGAAGCAACTGACCGCCATTTTGTCCGCCATCTTGTTTTCCCATTGAACGGCCAAAAATCCAGCTTGCTAACAGCGATTTTCGCTTTCAGCAGGGTCAAATTAGTCTAGAAACACCTGTTAGCAAATTGTTACACGATTTGCTTCTGACAGTGATTTCTAGAGCCCTTTTAGAATTCCAAGCCTTGTCTATAACAGAGGCAACAACTGTTGCTAAGCTGCTCTACGCTGCTCCTGATTTTCCAAGATTGCTAACTTGGGAGCACTTCTGCATAGGTTTCTGAAAGGTGCGCTATATAAATATGTAGACTACACAAATGAATAGCACATTAGAATTCCAAGCCTTGTCTATAACAGAGGCAACAACTGTTGCTAAGCTGCTCTACGCTGCTCCTGCCTGGTGGGGCCTTACTACAGCTGCAGATCGTCAGAGACTCGAGAGACTGCTGATAAGAACGCAGCGTATGGGTTACCTCCCATCATAGTGGAAGAATTTTAGGAAATTCGACTCAATAAATTTTCAGAAGCTAGAGACTTTGCATAGTTGTTAGGTACACCCCACTGATGAAAATACCAAAAATCCCCATAAATCCGTGCTGTGCTCGAGCCGCCATCTTGGAAAATGGCGGCCCAAAATCGGGTTTTCGGCAGTAGCTCCCGAACCGTTACAGCTACTAAAAAATAGATAATGGCACAAATGATCCTTATTGAACGATAAATAAGTTTTATGTATAACATTTCTTTCTAGGATTAAAGATAAAAAGTTACACATGATAATGTAGTCACTATTATGTATATAGCCATGCTACGTATTAAGTTTTATGGCAGGAAGAACAAATGCTGTGCCGTATGTAATGATTTAAGTAGTTTTTTGCCAAAACTGACATCAGGCACAATACAAATCAAGGATTAATGTGCTATTCATTTGTGTAGTCTACATATTTATATAGCGCACCTTTCAGAAACCTAGGCAGAAGTGCTCCCAATTTAGAAATCTTGGGAAACGACAGCCTGATATTGCATTCCCAACAAGACCTCTTCCACACAAATGCTTTGTTTGGGCAAAAGCAAAACTGTAGCAAAATGGTAGGCTACTTTGAGTATGAGCTATGAGCTTGTAAGGCATTTCTTGAACAACCGTACACTGGACAAATAGAATCTTTATATAGGCAGGCAGGCATCCCTACATCTGACAAATGCAGCTGCAGTGCAACACTCGTAAGGGTTAATCATGATCTAACCTCTGCCAAAACTACCGACCTATCTCCAAGTTATCCTTCCTATCCCTGACTCTGGAGAGCCTTGTTTCCCTCCAATTAATCCCCTATCTTCAGCAGTCTGGTCTTCTCCCCCAACTCGGTCAGGATTCAAGGCTCATCACTCCATATATGAAGGCTCTTTCTCATCTACATAAATGTGTGGATGATGCCAAGTAACTATCTGCTTTAGCTCCTCAGCTGAGATGTCACTAGGTGACTCTAAGGACTATATCAGCCAATTAGGATTAGACACTGACCTAAATTTTATCTTATATCGTCATTCGCAACACCACATTTGTTCTTCCACCATTTTCCAAGATCGCTAACTTGGGAGCACTTCTGCATAGGTTTCTGAAAGGTGCGCTATATAAATATGTAGACTACACAAATGAATAGCACATTAATCCTTGATTTGTATTGTGACTGATGTCAGTTTTGGCAAAAGAACTACATAAATCATTATTCACAGCACAGCGTTGGCTCTTCCCGCCATAAAACTTCGTACGTCGCATTGCTATATACATAATAGTAACTACATTATCATGTGTAACTTTTTTATCTTTAATCCTAGAAAGAAATGTTATAACTTATTTACCGTTCAATAAGGATCATTTTTGCAATTATATATTTTTTAGTAGCTGTAACGGTTCGGGAGCTACTGTCGAAAAACCAATTTTGGGCCGCCATTTTCCAAGATGGCGGCTCGAGCACAGCACGGATTTATGGGGACTTTTGGTATTTTCATCAGTGGGGTGTACCTAACAACTATGCAAAGTCTCTAGCTTCTGAAAATTTATTGAGTCGATTGATGTTTTTTCTACTAAAATTCTTCTACTATCAGGTGCCGCAACTGTTGCAATGCGAGTAAGTTTGGCTGAGGACCGACTGCTGCATGCAGTGGCCAGGAACGACTTCCACGTCCTTCGAACTCTTTTCCCGCCAAAGAACACCCGTCGTCCAGGTCTCAGGGCTCGTATGCACAATTTTGAACTTCCGAGCAAAGATGACCGAAACTTTGTTTCTAGAGTCCTTTTCAAACATATTATTAAAGCATAGTCTAACTATTGATTCAATTTAATTCCAATAACTGATTACTCCTTTAATATTAATATTTTTATTTCAGTGTAATTTTTTGTCGATGTCAATTAATGTACCAGATTGCGGTTTGCCAACCTGTTTTTGCTTATTAAACGAATATAGGCTACATATCATTACGACTAAATTTTTAAATTTTAAAAATCTTATTATCAAAAAGGATACAATTAAATTTGTGTTGCCTTTAGCTACGGTAGGCCCTACTGTATAAGCTACGAGTAGCAAAAATTTGTGCCCGTGAAGCACGTTTATGGCGTCTTAAAACCATAAATCCGTTACGGGGTCCATCTCGCTTCTACTTCTCCTATGACGTTGAACTTGACACTCATGTGATGATTTCGAGTTCTCTGCCCGAAGACAAATGTAAATGTAATCGGATTTTTATATAGCGGCTGTCTTACCGATGTAGCTAACGTAGGCTGGTTCATTGGCTGAATTGGTTTCCCCGTTGCCTTCGCCACAGACAGTAGGCCGAATTATTATTATTATTGTGGGGCGCGGTGGTGTAGTGGTGGCGTCGTTGCCTTGAAGCGGGAAGGTTCGAGGTTCGAATCCACCTCGCCGCGTAAGTCCTTCACTCACAATTGCTCAGCGCTTCGGCGTGAAACTCCGATGCAGTGTACGCTCTGCATTCGGGAGCGCCTCTGAGTAGAGAGAGCGAGCTTGGAGGGGCGCTATAACAAGTGCACATACATACATATTATGGCTGCGCAACTTGTCCAAGACCGCTACGCAGTGGCTTGAGGTAGATTCGAAGCTGCAGCCCTTCGGTCACAAAGCGCCGAACTTAAACCGCTTAGGCCTATAGCCTAGGCCTACATGTAGCCTACCACCGCGGCCGATTATGGCCAACGAGACTATGGCAGACATAGGAAATATAAAAGGGAAAATGTCTAATTGGAAACTCCAAGTATTTTTATATTGGTAATTCCAGATCAGTCACACTGCGCTGGGTTTTTCTGCTGATGTAGGCTACAATAAACGACTGAAGAACAGATAGGAACTTAGATGTTTTGCGTCAATCTTATAGGCATAGTCGTGAAAACAGTTGAATCGCCGATCACTGTGTAGGTTTGTATTTCGTTGAAGGTGTTTGTTGCGTTATAAATCGATGAAATTTAGTTATAGAGGTGACTTGTTTCACAAGTTGTTTGGTGTGTTGGTCTGGTCAATGTTCAAATACAATCGTATAGGGCCTTGGCTTGCGTTTTGCCTTCCTGTTTCTTCGCACCTATCTGCCAGTCGAGTCTTTCGAGAGGTTAGAGGTAGTATAGGCCTACATAAACATAAAGGACAGAAATTTTTTGCGTGCTTCTGGCTCCTTCTGCGTGGCTGCGGCTAAGGACAATTCGTCAATAGGCCTAAATGATAAAGTGGACACTGACCACACTGTCAAACTCCGCCACTGTTCGCATTCTGACATTGCCAGTCCCAAGCCTAGATATGGAAAGAGGGCGACGCTGATGATCGTTGTTATCGCACAGTGTGTTATCAACAGTGATGCCACAGCTGGGTTTTTCCACTAGACCTGGTTTTTTTGGCTTTCGTCTGGGTTTCTGGTCTTTTTTCGGCAAAATCTGGGTTTATTTAGGTGAGTTGACATTTGTATTTGCAACACATGAATATTCTGTGAAATTCAATGTAAAATGGTTGTGATAATACTTTTTTCCACTAATTTTAATTTTAAACTCCAGAATCAAGATCTCACGTTGTGAATTCACAAATAATTTATAACCTGAAGAATAGCTCTTCACAGAAACAAACCATTTTGACATCTCAAAAATAGGTCAGGTCACTCGTCTCGCCTTGTTAAGCCGTTTGACATCTATAACATGCAGGTCAGGTCAATCCTCTAGTGGTATAATAGCCTAGTTGTTGCAGAGTATTAATGTTCTAAGTGGTCAAAACGTTGGATTGTTGATGTATTAAGACAATTTGGCTGGAAAACTCGGACAACTTTAAGACTTCGTAAACTTAAGCCACATGTGTTATGTGTTTACAATTCTGGTAGACTCGACCTGCTGCGCATGCGCACACGAATATATCGATTAAGCTTATTGTCAGTATGGATGCCGAGTCTCTGACAATTTTAACAATTGATATTTTTAAAGTTGTAATTACATTTTATTCGACTCTTTTGACGAACATTTTGTTAACTCTCTTATGAACAAGCGAAAAAGCAGCTTAATTTTAACAGTCTAAAATGGCTTATATGAATAGTCTGGGTTTTTCTGGGGGATTTTCGGAAGGAAATCTGGGTTTATTTCTGAAACCTCAGTGGCAACACTGGTTATTAAGCCTGTCAGCGGGTAGAACAGACAGCGAGGGAAAGAATGACCCATCCTCCTGCCCTCTGATGTGACGAGGATTGGGGGGGGGGGGGCCCGGTAGAGTAGTGGTTAACACGCTGGCCAAGAGAGCGAGAGGTAGTGAGTTCGAGCCCCCGTTGGGCGGATTTGCTTTGTAGGCTGCTATTAGCGCCGTGTAATTACAAAGCTGTCTGTTCAGTTGGTATAGTTAAGATTTGTGTATTCTGTGATCTTCGTTCTTGTGAATTGTTTAAATTGCATAAGTGTACATTGTAACCGGTTGCGGTGTGTCATCCGGATTGTTAATAAAGAGAATATTATTATATGAAAATGCTTCATACTCGTCACACTCGTGGATAGCCTACCTTTTGCAGTGGCGGCACCAGCTGTACAAAGTTAGCAGGTCGCGTCAGAGTCACGTGAGTAATTCAGCAAGTTGAAGAAGTTAGATGCAGAGAAGAGGTTAAAGATTCCAAAGAATTTGTGGCGTGTCACAAGGCATGTCAAGAGCAAAAATGGAGAGGTCAAATGCTACAATCTGTCTGTTCTACCCGCACAGTGCATAGTCAAATGACCTGCTGTGACCTATTCATTCATTCATTCATTCATTCCAAAAACTTATATAGCGCTTCTTCAAGAAGCCTACTCAGTGGTGCTCCCAGCCCAGCCACAGCTAAAAGATAGATCTTGAGCAACTGGTAGAAAGCAGGCAAATTATTCTGAGGTAGTAAGCGTAGTGCATTCCATGAGGATGGGCCAACCACCGAGAAGGCTCGACGCTGTCTGGTAGCAGAGCCGGTTCGAGGGACCAGCAGCTCCCCATTGGCCGAATAGCGTAAAGCTCGATGGGAGGCTGTCAGAGACAGAGATCAGATATGTAGGACGGGGCACTACCAGTGAGGCACCGCCAAACAAGTGCTGCTACTCTGTACGAGATGCGCTGCAAGACCGGAAGCCAGTGCAAAACATCACGCATGTAAGCAGAAATCGGGGCAAATTTAGGAATATGACCAATAAGCCGAGCAGCAGAGTGCATGACCCGGTCAAGACGCCCTATTAGGTTAGATGGGTGACCAGCAAGAACTGAGCAGCAATGATCAATTCTGCTAGTTACGAAGGCGTGGACAAGGACCCAGTGGCGTAGCTAGGATATTTGGCGCCCGGGGACGAACTACAAAATTGGCGCCCCCCTCTATTAAATTTTTTCACATTGCTTTAGGGCCTACTGTCTTTATTCTTTAGAACGAACTCCCAAACTCCGCCAGTTTGCTCATCTAATTCTATCTTGCCTTTTAATTTCACCTCATTCACTTACATTCACTTACTTAATAGCCAGTTGCCACTTATTGGAACTCTCGACTGAAAACCGAACATAATTATCATGATTCTAGTCCTGCACCATCACCACGTACCACACTACCATCATTAGGGTAGAGGGGTGGGGGAACACCCCTTTAAAGGTTTTTTCTTCTAATTTGCAAAGTGGGTAGGCCTAATATATCGTTTCGAGCGTGAAATTATTGTAAGATCTAGTGGTGAATATCCTAAATACAGGACTACTGTGTTTAATAAAATTCTAAAGGATGACATTACAAAATAATTAAATACAAGGTGTTCAGAGGAACGTTTTACCCATAGATGTAAAAAACGATGGAAAGAAAATAAAAAACGGTAAAAAACGTCGTTTTTTTCAAAATAATAAAAACCGACAAAAAAACGAGAAAAAACGGAAACGGAAAATAATTTGCCTTTGTTACAACTGAAATTTCATTTTCAGCTTACAAACCTTAATTGCTTATGCAATTTTATTAAGAAACTTCAAATAACACAACTTTATTATTAAGCCAAAATATATGGTATAAGTAACATTAATCTACCACAGTTATTTTTTCTTATAACTTTCGTTTAATAAGAAATTCGGACAAATTAAAGGTATTGAAATCTTTTCAAATTTAAATTCTAGACATAAGCCCATATTATAAATTTATGCTGATCGACATAACACAATTAAAATCTAACCAGAAGCAAAAACCACAGATGTTTAGGCTACTAAATTATATATTGTACATTATTTTGTGCTTAAAATTGCTACTTATTAAAAATTAATAATTATGCCCAAGAATTTTATATCAAAATAACTCTTAGAAATTTCATTTCTTGTAGGGATCTACTACATGCATTTCTCAAAATTATGACTTAAACAATAATACATAAAGACCCTATAGTTAGCTGCATCCTTGAGAGTACGGTGAAAACGTATGGAATATCAGACAACAATTAAATTAAGGAAAATAATATTAGACAGCAAATAATTAAATAAAGTTACATAAAAATCGAAAAAAACGATAAAAAACGATGGGAAAAATAAAAAACGAAAAAACGACGTTTTTTGGGAGAGAATAAAAAACGAAAAAATCGTTTTTTACAACTATGGTTTTACCCCGCACCTGGGACAAAACGCCTCTTGTCGCACATTTTTATTTTCCGATAACCTTTGTGACTTCTAATTTAATACAATATTTAATAATATTAAACTAAAAACTAAGTAGGGCCTATCATTCGAAATTTATTAATGATATTTATAATTATCATACATATATCATAACACATAGGCCTGCGTGCATGCTGTCGATGAAAGAATAAAAATTTAATAAGTATACGTACCGGTAGTTGATTATTTTGTACTGAGTTATATAACGTAAAACTAATAAATTTATTATTTAAAATTAAATAGTAGACCTAATTATTTGAATTCAAACAAAATAACTGTACAAGACAGCACAATGCCCTCTTGAAAGAACGCCTGAGCTGTTGACCTCTTGACCCAATGAAGTAGACAAATATCCATCTGGGACCCTCTGCTTACCAGGCATCAGTTTCAGAGACAAGAGCCAAGCCAGACTAATCTACTAGCAGCCCACAGATGGAAAGGTACTAACTCTACCCGAGCCAGCATACTCCAGTAACCCCACTCACCTTCTATTCGGCCATTGGGCGAACTGGGCAATGGATGCCGCAGAATCCAGATAATTATTCATTCTGACCCAAGATTCCTTCACAACCAGTTGACCGCGCGAATTTGTAGTGCGTGGATCTTTAACTGGGGTGGGATATTTCTGAGTGGAAATATCTTGGGTGCAGCCAGAGTATGTGTGTGGCCTAACAACCCCAGCTGCGTTGTGGCTTGGTCATTTACAATGAGTATGGGGCGCCTGTTGGTGCGCAATGGGGCGCCAAAATCATGCCTGGCAAGCGGTTTGTAAGCAATATGATTCTTACTGGATGTTTTGGGGCGCCAAAATTGAATCTTACAAATTTACATGGTACAAATTAGCCAAAATACAAGTGCAAAATTGCTACTTTCAACCCTCATTTTGGCGCCCCCTTCCCTCGGCGCCCGGGGACACGTGTACCCCTCTGACCCCCCCTAGCTACGCTACTGCAAGGACCACAGCAGCATCAGCACTTCCACTGTCCTTTAATGCTAGTTTAGATAGAAGTTGCCATTTTCACTTAGAGGAAACTCTGTCACAAAATACATCTATCTAATTGTCTATTTTATTTTATTTCTCTATTTCTATAGCGCCCCTTCAAGCTGTCGACTCAGAGGCGCTCCCGACTACAGCGCGGACACTGCATCAGAGTTTCATGCCGAAGCGCCCAAGCAATTGCGAGTGAAAGACTTGCTCAAGGTCCCTACATGGCGACTTGAGGTGGATTCGAACCTCAAACCTTCCGGCTTCAAGACAATGACACCACCACTACACCACCGCGCCCCATGTGTCTATGTTGGAAGAACCCATAATTTCTACAGATATATATATATATATATATATATATATATATATATATATATATATATATATAAGAAATCCATTAATGAAATTTATGAAAATATTGTTGCTTAAATAGAAGGTGGATTGATGAAAGTACTTCTTGCTTCAATAGAAGATGGATTGATGAAAATATTGCTGCTCAAATAGAAGCTTGACTTTTTAAGATAATTCTTGCAAATATAGAAGTTGGATTGGTGAAAATATTATTAAGTAGGAGTTGGTTAAATGGAAGTTGTATTTATGGAAGCAATTGTTGCTCAAGTAGAAGTTGGATTGTTGAAAATAATTCTTGGTGAATCTGAATTGCCTGCTCAGGCCTCAGATTGTCCACTCCGAATTGTCCAGCTCTGAAGTGTTCGGGAACCTCCACATCATGGTGGGGATTTGTGGGAGCATGGTAGACTGCATCCTTCGTCGTTAGATTAATGAAAAAGAAAATCTATCTCTCAACTTCCAAAATTACATACAGTATCCATGATTCGTATTGTAGTTTATAGCTAAGTTACCCCTAAAGTTTAGAGGATGTTCCATCTTCATCTTCTTTAAGTTCTCTACCCCATGGCAGGTTTCAGCTTCCAATGACGCCATTCTTCTCTTTGCTGTGCTTTCCTCTTCAGTTCGCAGGACTTCAGTTCGTTGTATCCGGCAGTCATCATCCATCCCAACATCATCTGTCTCGATCTTTCTCTTCCCTCCAATCTCTCTTCTATTATTTCTCTCAGAAGGGAGTCTCCTCTTAGTATGTGTCCTATCCATGCAGTCCTTTTGTCTTTATCTTAAAGTTGTCATCGCCGACTCATCAGTGATCTTTTTTCTCCTACTCCTTGCAACACCTCTTCATTCGTCACTCGCTCTGTCCAGCTCACCTTTTCCATCCTTCTCCATATCCACATCTCAAAGGTTTCCAATCTCTTGCTATCCTCTTTTCTTATTGTTCACATCTCCGACCCATACAGGTACCACGCTCCATACAATACTTAGACATCAACTCTCCTCTTTTCGTGAACGCATCTTTTCCCAATACTATTCTTCGTTTTATATCATTATGGCATCTTGCATCTTTGGCTACCATACTTCCCAAGTAGCAAAAGCTCTTGACCTCCTCTCCATTTATCGTTATTTTCATTGCTATCTCCACCTCCTCACCACTTAACCTCATAATCTTTGTCTTTCCAATATTTATCTTCATATTGTATTTTATTGAGGACCTGTTTAGTTGATCCATCAATTTCTGCAGCTCCTCCTGTGTGGTCGCCAGCATTGCTTGGTCGTCGGCAAATCTTAGGGCTCTTAGGAGTATTCCACCCACTTTTATACCATTTCCTGTCTGTTCCATTACCTCTTGCATCAGTTTCGTGTTCCTCTATGTGTATGTTAAAGAGGAGTGGAGACAGTGGACACCCTTGCCTTACCCCTACCAATTACTCCTTCTTCTGAGTTCTCTCCCTCTATTCTCATCCTTACTGTTTGATTCATATATATAGGTTTCCTATAAGCCTCCTGTCCCTCCAATCTATGCCCCTTCGTCTAAGTGTATTCATCAGTTTTTCCAGTCTACTCTGTCAAATGCCTTCTCATAATCCACGAAACAGATATAGACCTCTTTTCCGCTCTATGCTTCTTTCCATCAGCACCCTCAGGAGCCCTCCGATGGCATCTATCAAAAAGGAATTAGATTATACTGATGATCAATTTCGAAACTGATAATCGAATTTCCAATTATCATTTAGCATCCCTACTCGTGATCAAGCTACGGTCCTTTGCTAGCTTTCAAGTGGTAATTTATACATTTTTAGTTTACGCTTAACCTTAGGCCTACAATTATGGTTATGTCTAACAAGCAAACACATGCACACCAGCTGCTGTCGTAACTTAAAACTCACTCGCCCAAATATGAAATCATAATTTTGCAAAATATGCTCCACTGCTTGTTGCCTGCTTATTAATATATACTGCTACCACTGACTGTTCATCTTTTTCTAAACTATAGTGTTGTTTCTTTTCAGATCTGGCAGAAATTATTTTCATACCGTTATTATATTGCAATCATTTACGAAATATTTATTTCTTGTACTTTTTTGAATATTTGAAAATCTGAAAGAGGAGATGGATGAGGAACAGAACTTGGATTGTGACCTGGAGGAGAAAATTATTCGACAAGAAGGGGAAATAGAGTGCCAGCGGAGTGTGGAGGTTATTGCAAATGCTGTTGAGGAACAAAACAGTCAGAAGAATGGCTGCGAATCTGAATCAGTGGCCATCGACTTGAAGGTAGACGAAATAACGTGGAAATACATCCAAAGGATGCCAGTGTACGCTGAAGCTGTGAAGAAGGTTCAGTCGGAAACTCAAGTAGGTGATATTCGTTTTGGATTAAACAAAGTGGAAATAAGAGGTCACTTTCATGATGCGGTAATGAAGGCCAAGGTCGAAATAGAATTTATATTAAATGAATGTATGAGAGAAGTGAGGACAGTTGTCCTTCCAAAGCTGGACCCGGAGATATACTCACAGGTCATTTCATTTCTTGAAGAAAGTGACGGTCACAGATGTATACTGACACTTGACCAGCAAAAAGTTATTCTTACCGGAAAAGTAAGAGATATTGATCAACTTCTTGGATTGCTGGAAGAAGCATTTGGAGTAACTGGGGTTATGCCTCTATCAAGTGAAGTTGAAGAAAGTAGCTGTCCTAGCAAACATTTGAATGAAATTCCAGATGCAAGAGATGACAATTTGAAAGAATCTTCTTCTAAGCAAACCAGTGACAAGGAACCTTCGGGTGAATCATCACTGAAGTTGCCTGATAGCTCTTTAAGTCATGATGAAGGTGACAATGAACTGTATGGAACTGAAGAGAATGAGTTTATTGGGTTAGAGGATGATGCGTTGACAGTAGATGAGAAGATATGGTGCTACATGGAGAAGCATCCAGACTACAGCGAATTTGTGAAGTTAAGTAAGGAAAAGTCTAATTTAAGTATTATGCCTGAATCAGTCAAATCAGGTTCAAGTAAAGAGTCAAGTACCAACCGAGTGAAGCTTGTGTTTACTGGTTCAGACGAAGCTGAGGTTCATGCCTCTGTGCACCAGACAAAGTCCATTGTTCAACAGTGTCTGGGTGCAGACACAAAGACTCTGCGAGTGCCCTGTCCTGAGCTTACAGTTCACCAGAAGATCACAAAACTCTTGAAAGCTATCAATCGTTTGCCATCATATGTTGCTGTGGAACCTGAGGTGATTACAATAACTGGAAACGCTGTAGAGATTGGAAACTGCCTGGAAAAGCTAAAGACCTATGGCCTTGTTTACGAAATTACTCAACCACAGGATGAATGCGCTCCTGATGATGCCGACGATCACAGTTCAGCTCAAGAAGCTGTAGATAACACGTACACTGAAAAGATGAATCAAGAGACAGCTGAGAAGAGCGCTCCTCTGCCAGAGCATTTTGAACACTATCGTCAGCTGCCAGTCCCCATTGAAGAGTTTCTATGGCTGTACATTGAACATCGACGAAGACAGGAACTGACTGACCTACGCAAGGACTACAACCTTCAGATCATTGCAGATGGAGCAGACATGCCTGATTTTGTGAGCATCACTCTAGCATCAGACAGCATCGACATGCTTGACTGTGGTCAGGATGCCATCGTCAGTCTGATTGTACAGTTGCGTCAGCAGGTAGTGTTGGGAGTCATGGACACAGCATCACCAGAAGACCTTCCACAGGAACTGCAGGGAATGCTGCAGCAGCAATGTCGTGACATGGAGTCAATTGTTGTCCTGAAAGGCAGCAAGATCTGCATAATTGGACCCAATGAGGAATCAATGAAATGTCAACAGTTAGTGGCGGCTTTCTTGCAGAATGCTGTGTCGGATGCCAGAAACATGGGGTATGACACATCTAGAATGAACTCAGTGGGATATGGTCAAGGACTAGAGACAGCTGATCATAGTACATCAGTAGGCAACAATCTAAGGCAAGGTTACTATGGAGAAGACTGTAATGGAACATTGGGTGAGGAGAGTGGTGATGCTGAAATCAGGTATGCAGGAGGAAGTGATCGGTATGGAACATCAAAGAATGTATCTGAGACAGTCTCAACTCAGGCCAGCGAAACTGGAAATCACTGCAGAGAACCTTGCACAAAAACTGATCATGAAGTACCAGAGAAAGTAGCCTTGACAGACTCAATGACTACCGTCAGACAGCAGAAACCAGAAGGTAATTCTGAAGACGAATCCACTATGAATGTCTTGCATCCTAATCCCATTCGTGAACGTGATGGGAATTCAGAGAAAGTTAGGAGCAGCAATCACAGCAATGGTGCATATCTGGAAAAGGAGAACAAAGATGCAGAATGCAGCATCTGCAAAGGCGACTACAGTTCCACTTCAAATCGACGTGAAATGTGTCATCATCACTACTGCTTGTCGTGTGTTCACCTCTACTTTCGTGAGCGTGAATGTCCAGTTTGTGGTACTGTTGATTTGTCATCTAAACAAAAGATATCTCAGCCAGACAATGGTCTCATGCTGACTATGTACGATAACTCTTTCAAATTGCCAGGTTATGAAAACAGTTCACGTGGCACAATTGTTGTCACGTATGCTTTTCCGCCAGGGATTCAATCGGTGAGATCATTTTTCTAATTGATGTAACTGAATGTAATTGATCAGGTGAAGTAATATGTAATATAATGGAATTTTGCCTGACCAGAACTTCTCTAATGTCGGCCACAAAAATGAATAATGCAGTAAATTCAGTAACTGTGAGGAACATCGATGCATGCCTTTTGAACTTCAAAAGGAACATGCCCATTGAGAGCCAAGTGTTGAATACGATTACAGCGATGCTTTCAGAAAGTTTCTAAGTGTTGAAGAACTAAGACTCAACAATAATTATAATTATAGGAAGAATTGGATGAGCTGATTTGGAATTATGTTTTTTAAAATGGTGAACAGGATAATTAGCCATTTGATTAGAGTTTACATTTAATAGTAAGGAGAGCTGCAAGGGGGTTGATGCTGTATAGGTATCTTCTCTGAGACGGTTATTTTTATAGACCTTGAACGTTATGCCTCATTCTCAGATTCAGATTCACTGACCTCATGCATATAGAAAATGAAAATTATAATAAATTGAAAAATTACATGTTTGACTGATTTTATTGTTGATAGGAAGAGCTTCCTAATCCTGGACGTGCCTATCCTGGTCTGACAACTACTGCTTTCTTTCCAATGTGTCTTGAAGGTTCAAAAGTAGTTGATCTACTTCAAAGAGCTTTTGAAAAACGATTGGTATTTAAAATAAGCCAAAACCAAGATAATACTAACGGAAACTTGGTATGGAATGGAATTCTTCACAAAGTCAACATTTTTGGAGGACCACAGCAGTAAGCACTTTAAAAATTGAATTGTCCATACCAAATATCAGTAACAAAGACCTGTGCGATATCAATGCTTAATCTTACTTGGTATTGTAAAGCTATACTGTATGTATAAATTTTAGTAATTAGTAGCCTAATTTGATTTTGATGTATTTTGCAGCTGTTTTCCTTCCATGTCACTTTTTGTACGATCTTTGCTATGGTCATGATGGAAAGGAGAGACTTGTAATATTTACTGTTTTACTGCATCATGTGCAAAAACATCACAATGATGCAAGACAGGGTACTGGAGTAAATGTCATCCTGGCTGAATTTCATATTAAGCATTAGGCCACAGTAATATAGGGTGACACGAAAGTTCGTTCACCGTTTTCAAAATGCGCTATCTCAGTAACGGCTCCATAGTTCTTTATAATATTTTGTCAGTGTATACAGCAGTCAAATGAAAGCTACTGGTACAAATTTGATTGTGATCCGGTCTGTTTTCGCCATTATTTATAAGAAAATGTAAAGACGACCAGTTTTTGCGGAAAAACTGCGTTCATCAAATTAAAACAATAAAAAAAACTATGTATACGCCTAGCCTCGTATACAAGCGTGACAAAACACTGTTGTTACCTATATAGGACATACACAGACATAGGCTATCTATTAGCGTATACAGTGTCTCCTTTCTGCTTAATGACAGCACTGAAAAACTGCGTTCATCAAATTAAAACAATAAAAAAAACTATGTATACGCCTAGCCTCGTATACAAGCGTGACAAAACACTGTTGTTACCTATATAGGACATACACAGACATAGGCTATCTATTAGCGTATACAGTGTCTCCTTTCTGCTTAATGACAGCACTGACTATCCGGCATAGGAAGAACGTCCCACCTGCTCCACAGATGAAGTTTAGTCCGTCAGTGATGGTTTGGTGTGGGTTCACTGCCAGGGGTTTCACTAAACTTCACCTTGTGCCAAATGGCACCCGATTGAACTCACAGTACTACGTAAATCACCAACATTCTCGAGCAGATCGTGAAGCCAGCTTTCGAGAGAGAACATGACAACGGCAGTGTCATGCAACGAAAGTTATTTGTTGACAATGGCCTATAGGAGTATTTCAGCAGGATGGCGTGCGCTGTCATACATCAGCTGTGACGACAAAGTGGCTAGACGACAACCTCCCGTCACACATAAAGCCGAAAAATTGGCCACCCAACTCTCAGGACCTCTCTCCTAATGAGAACTTATGGTGTGTTTTATCTCTCAGCGTTCATAAGGATCCTGAGCCAAAGAACGCTGATCAGCTCAAGCGTCGCCTCCAACAAGCGTGGAGATCGATAGCAGTTGGGACACTTCAGAGGCTGATCCAGTCATACCGGATAGAGTCAGTGCTATCATTAAGCAGAAAGGAGACACTGTATACGCTAATAGCCTACGTCTGTGTATGTCCTATATAGGTAACAACAGTGTCTTGTCACGCTTGTATACAAGGCAAGGCGTATTCACGGTTTCTTTATTGTGTCAATTTGATGAATGCAGTTTTTTCCGCAAAAACTGGTCGTCTTTACATTTTCTTATAAATAATGGCGAAAACGGACCGGATCATAATCAAATTGGTACCAGTATCTTTCATTTGACTGTTGTATACACTGACAAAATATTATAGAGAAATATGAAGCCATTACTGAGATAAGGCATTTTGAAAACGGTGAACGAACTTTCGTGTCACCCTATAATTACTGTGCCCTAATGCTTAATATGAAATTCAGTCATTTATTGCCGTCATTTCTTTTGACGTCATTCGAAGGCAGAACTAACTGGGCAGCTTAAGTGGATTACTAATACATGGAGCGTTGAGAAATTATATCTCGCAAATTGAATACTAGCGATATGAAATTTAAAATTTGACACATTTTAACATTGAAACTCTATGAGCCTGTTGATGGCACCCATTTGGCAAGGCTCCATGCCTACTGTCCCTGGGTCTAGTTTATATATTGGAATGGAAACTCGTGCAAAATAATTTATTTATCCAGTGCGGTGCAACTTCTACTTGAACTTTTGAGGGGTTCATAAAATGTGCTTTATAAAAGTAAAGATTCATATACACAATTTGTCATATGATGTTTAATGAAAGGAGTTTCAAGTCCTGCTTAATATTAGTTGTGGATTACACCAAAATTAATCGCTGATTTTTCATCATACACAATATGATTTTCTTTCAAACTGCAATGCATTTGTCATGTAAACAGAAGTGATGCTTCCTCCCCACAAATGTGCATATTTATGCATGTACATATGCAAATAGTTGTTGATGTTATCCATATCAGTTCCAGGCGAGCTGTCATCACAGCATAGATGTTTAAAACGACAAAAACCAAGTAAAAAATAGAATAAAACGTCGGTTTTCCTAAAAAAATATCGACGGAAAGAACGAGAATTAAACAGAAAACAAAAAATAATCGGACTTAGTTACATCTTGTACTGTAGTTTAAAATTTAAAAAACCTTGTTTACACAATTTAACTTTAATTAGCGAGTAAATAACACAACTTTATTAGAAAGCACTAAGTAAAATGATTCCAAGAATTTTATATAGCGCTTCTTCAAGAAACCAACTTAGAGGTGCTCTCTGTGCTGGCCTGTTTGATGTTAAGCATCATTATGAACGAAAATATTACATAGGTTAGCAAGCAATGCACAGTAAGCTGGAAGAGTCACCGTTGGCAGGCACACACACACACACACATACACACACACACACACAGAGTCAACCAATGTATTCCGTCAACAATGGCATAGATGGATGTACAGACCAGGTTGCATGAATAGGGTATAAAAGCAATGACAGGTTTGCAATCACCATGATGGTGCCAACGAGAAGTCTCTCACTGGTAGAAGATGATGCACGTCCAGCAAATCGTCGAGGTGAAAGGAGTAGGCCGGGAAGGCACTCATCATGTCGGTCTACCACCAGTGAATCACGGTTGTGGTATTTCCAGTGAATCACGGTTGTGGTATTTCCAGTGGGCCGTATTGCTTGTCTTCTACTGGGATGTAAACATTAAACAAATGGTTACCAGCTGTGTACGGCGTTCATGTGATTCAGGCTCGACCGTGCACATTTTTCAGAGGATGGGCCTGATACCATCACATGGCCGAGGCGACTTGAACAAAATGCCTTATGGTGACCTGAATTAGCAGAATCCTTGACTGCATACTATTCATATAATTATTTTCCCTAGTCACCCTATCTGTTTCAACGCCAAAATTGCCTACAATGTGCTTTCCAGATATGAAAATAATGCCATAAAATTAAATACAATTAGGGTAGTGATGAGGTTTGGATTTGTGGTATAACATTTGTAATTTTAGCAGACACATTAGAGCATTATTTTGTGTGCCTACGAAGTTAATGAGTAATTTAGGTACTGAGATATAAGAATGCAGTTCTCACCATCAATTTTGCCCAGGAGACTACAGACCACGTTGGCGAAGTCAATCAAGTCAATCATAGCACATGACTCAATCAGCTGCGGAGTATACTACTCCATCAGCTGCACTGGCTTCCTGTTGAGTTCATGATAAATTTTAAATTGGCCTGTTTTATCTACGAATCCCTTACCGTTAGCACTCGCTTCTAACTTCTAACTACTAAGAAACTCCCCATTGTCTGTGATCATCAGGTACAGGTATTCTAGCTAAACCCTGATGCAGAACAGTTATTGATGTGTGTGCATTCCTTGCTTCTGCCCCAAAGAATGAAATCGACTTGCTGCCTCTTGCTAAATCAAGTTTACTTAGTTCCTTCAAAAGCAGCTCAAAAATCACTATTTCTGCAGTATGTTTAATGTACCTCCAGATTTAGGTCCACCGCTCTTTTTAGAAGTGATTGCAGGCCAAAGGCATCTCTGGCTCAAAGGTTTTTCAGTGGTGGATATGATCCCCCTAACTTGCTGTTGCCCAGACTCACAAATGACCGACAAATACGACATAATATATGGTATATGTCGGTATGTGTATTTTATACATAGTTACACATACCTGATCGATGTGTAATTTTGTGTCTATTTCAGGCAGGCAGTCTTCACTTGCAAATTCCACTGACAGTATTAAAATAACAATTAGCCTGTCTTAACATTTCATTGTCATACTGTGATAATAAGCCTCCTTTATCTTTTGATAACTTGTGTTTTATGTCAATAGCATAATACAGGTCTATTAGAATAAATTAAATTACATTGGTTTTAATATTTGTTGTTATTATTTCTTGTAGATCTGGATATCCAGATCCAATTTATTTGCGTCGAATCTCCAACGAGTTAGTGTCCAGAGGCATAAGAGACGCAGCATAATTCAATCACTGATAATATGAAAGTCTACCACAAACACTCAACTCTGATTTTTTCACCAAATTATTTGCTAAGATGGTCTTTGCAGCACATGCTGTATGTTATCTGCTGACATTTGTAACCATTAGTATCTGGTAGCAGTTTGATGAGGAAGACTTGTCCTCAGTCCAGTCCATGTATCTTTCCTACCCTTAGGGTTTTGTAATTTTTAAAGAATTCTTCTCACACTATTGTGTTTTAACTGCCAGCTGTTTCCTGCTATGTATCCAGCAAGTGCATAAAGTTCTCAACTCTGATGCTATGGCCTGGCTGCTGGTCACTATGTATCAGGCTATGCTGACATACTTCATACTGGCTGCCAATGACATACCGGTAATCTACAAGGTTCTAATGCTTACATGTGCCTTACTGTAAGCATTGATCTTCAGAATACATAAGTGCATTTTGACTCAAAGTAATGTATTGTAATGTAATGTGATTACGACAATTTCTATAGCATCGTCGGTAGCAAGTTACTTCTGGAACGCTTGACGTGCATAATACTGTTGTGAACTGTCAGCATAAATGCAAAGAGCTCCAAAGTAGGTGCAGCTTTAACTGTTTTTTAGAGGCAGATTGAGTTTTGATTTCTTGGATAAGTGCTGAAAGACTGTTTCAGGACAGCGGCCCAAAAGGCACGATCACTGGCTTTAACTTTTGTTGCATGGACGGATACTTCGGCGTTCTTGGATGCTTGCAGCAGCTGTGACCTACTAGGATAGTCTGATGGCGGTCTGGTGCAGTCCATAAGGTAGCATGGTGCACAGTCATTTGAGGCATTTGTGCATCAGGGTGCAAAGTTTGAACTTGATTCGCTTGCCTATTCCAAGCCATTGAAACTGGTCCCAGATCGCAGTTGAAATATGGTCAAATTTTTTATATCGCAGTGCCAGATGAAGAGCAGCATGCACTGATGACCGCCTAAAGCCGAATAATGGTGTGCTGTGGCAAGCCAGCAAAGGCAACATTGCAGTAATCGATTTGGCCCAAAATCAAACATATTGTGTGAGAGACAGAGACAGATCTCAGCTGTCTGAGTATCCCAAAACTGGCCTGCACAACTCCGGTGATGTGTGACGTCATTGACAGGTCTCTCTCGAGGAAAAGATCGAGGTCGTGAACCTCATTCGTTGGCTCGACAGCATCCAGACCAATGACGAATGGGCTGCGATCTAGTTTTTCCACTCTGCGTGAAGACAGGCATCAGAGGAATTCTGACTTTGATGAATTGATCTGCAATCGATTGCATTTCATCCAGTTAGCAATGTCACTGATGCAGATCGTCGTCGAGACGTCACTTCAATCGTCCCTATGACATAAGCCATAGCCATCAGCTTGGAGATGACCATCCAGACCATGGTTGGATATTATAATTAAGATGTCAGTGGTATAAAGGAGGAAAATAATGGGTCCCAGGACTGAGCCTTGAGAAATGCCACAGGTAAGGATAGTGGCTTTGGAAGAGGAGCCGGCATGGTGGACACGTTGCTGTCTGTCTGTAAGGTAGGACGTCATCCACTGTGATCTGAAAGACAAGCCAAAAGATGTGTGCAGTTGCTGGAGCAGAATGTGGTGGAAGACAGTGTAGAACGTGGCAGACAGATCCAGAACTGAAAGGAGAGAAATTGCCAGACTCAGCCTGGTTGCCAGATGCTGCTGTTAATTGGTATAATCAGTTTTCGCATTCCCACACAATACAAACATGATCTGATGCAGGATGTTTACACTGACACTTTATGCATAAGCGAATGTATAGTTTCTTACTTATTTTCATTATTGTTTGGTCAGATCAATACAAATAAAAGTATAAATTAATGCTGTGAATTATCTGTGATTTATTCATAAAATTATACCGTGATTTTTGAACTTTTGTTATTTTTGACCATGAATTTCTACTATCCATATGTATCACATAAGAATTTAAGACCAGGATTTTTCATCTGACTGATGGCCTTGTATGGATATCTTATGAGGGACTCTAAAGAGGTGCTATATAAATATTCAATTGAATTGCAGTGCTCTTTGCAATATATTGTATAACAATGTCAGTCAAAAAAGTGGTGTTACATTTTGATATTTTGCGAAAGTGCTTTCAAAGATCATCATCATCTCAGTCCGTGGGCTCAGCGCCCATTGGTGTCAATCGCACGTTTCACCATCATCTTCCATTTGTCGCGTTCTTGCGCCAGCCAGCTCAGTTTTTGTATGTCCATTCCGCACCAGTTTCTGACATCGTCCAGCCATTCCCTGCTTGACCTTCCTCTGACCCCGCGCCGTCAATGGCCCCGAACATAGTTTGCTTCACCAATCACCAGTCTGCTGTTGTCCATTCTGCACACATGTCCAAAAAAGTTTAGCTTCCTTTCCATTATCACTTGTTCGATGTTTGTATTGCTTTTCACTCTTTCACGCACCTCCTTGTTTGTTATTCTTTGCTGCCATCTTATGCGCAATATCCTTCTATAACATCTCATCTCGAATGCCAGGAGTTTGCTTGTGTCCTGCTTCCGTAGAGTCCATGTCTCGCATGCATATAGTAGTATGCTAAATACGCAAGTTTTGATGATCCCCATTTTCGTTTGTATGCTGATTTCATGACTTTTCCAAATGTTTCCAAAGCCCACCATTGTCCCCGCTGCCTTCGCTATTCTTCTTCATCTTATCTCTTTACTGCAGTTGTTGTCCCAGGTCAGTAGACTTCCCAAATAGACGAACTCTTCCACATTCTCCAGCGATTCTCTGTTCACCTCCACTGCTGCTGAGCTCTCTTTCCTCCCGAATAATATTATCATTGTCTTTGTTTTGCTGTTGTTGATTCTTATTCCCGACGCCTTTCCTTCCCTAGGCAGGGACTCCACGTTCTCTTGTATGTCCTTGATGTTGTCCTCTATTAAATCTATATCGTCCGCAAATAATAGAATGTTTCAAAGATATACAAGTTTATATGGCAATTAGGCCTAATGATTTTCCTAATCTGTTAAAAACCAGATTCCTTGTGCTTTCATAAGTTGAGCAGATATTTTCTTTCTTCGATATGGATTAATTGCAGGGGTGTTGCTCAGTGCTTCTGAAATCTTCGATTTGAAAGTTCAGAAATCCAAAATCTCAATGCTGCACGACTGTTCACTGCGTAGATCATTCCGGTCCTCAGTTGCGTAGCAATAGTTCGTGCAACTCGTGCAGTGCACGTGGGCCCACGGCTGTAGAGGGCCCTCGCCGGTCAGAGTAATTTTCTTACTTTAGGAAATTATTCTGAATGTATTCGATTCTGCATGTACAGCGGTGCAATAGCAATGGATTATGCAGAATGTGCAAGGTGCACAAAGGCCCCCCGGCGGTCGGACAATATTCAGAATATAATAATAGAATATAATCAAGTTGAAATGTAGGCCTACAGCGTATACACTCAATCGAATAATTTTGCCGGAATGTCCAAGCGCGTGATTTAATACACAACCGTGTGCAGTGTGCCATCATAAAAAAGCTTTACTCTTTGCAGTCTTTGGCGGGCAGGTTGTGACGGGTCAACCTAGATAGCTAGGCTATCGGTCATCGTACGTCAATAGGCCACGCCCATAGCCACCCGTCCGAATGCGGACTGGACACTGACACGTATTGTATTGTTACACTATGTTTACTACTACACAAGCTATACAAACTACGGCACAAGATATGCATAAGATAGTAAGTTCATCATGACTGCACGTGGCCTATACTCTCAGTGACTAGGTACCGAATGCCACTGGGATAGCGTCAGTGTCCAGTTCGCATTCGGATGGGTGGCTATGGGCGTAGCCTATTGATGTACGATGACCAATAGCCTAGCTATCTAGGTTGACCCGTCACACAGGTAGTTGTAGCCTACGCCCAAATATATATAATGGTGTCACAGGTTACGGCCGGTGTGATCATTATTATTACTATTTTAAACAGAAACAGGGTACCAACGTAGCTGCACGTCACCATGAAGTCACTTAGCAAGATGACAATCAAGTTGGTAAATAAGGAATCTGTCAGATTATTAATTTGGTTCTTAAAGCAATGCAATTAAAATTTATAAAAAAAATGAAAATGGCCAAGGTGTCAATGACAGACAAAATGTGTATTCAGACACCGCTTGAGCAAGATCCTAGAGATACATTGAGCAACGTTTACTCTGATAAACAGTGAGAGCGCATTAAGAGTTGAGCTGAGAGTTAAGATTTGCCGTGAATGAAAGGAGATCGGCTCGATTGTTCTGGTTTCATTGAGAATGCCAATGGCCCCAAATCTCCGGATTTGAACCCGATGGATTGATAATTAATCAATTGCGGAGAGCTATGCTGGAGAAATATCCCAATCTGCAGCCAAAACCAAGAGCAGTAAGAGAATTTATGGGCGCATTGGAGTTGATATGGGAAGATTTGCCTTTGGAACGTGTCAACAGGGCCATCAAGAACTTGGCAAAGAGACTCAAAAGCAGTTTTGGCACTGGTGGTGGGCACATTGAACACAAGTTGTGAATCACTATCAAGTGATTCACAAGTTCATTTCCAAACAGTTATTTGAGATATGACTTGATAAAATCACGTTTTTGTTACTTTTTGTTGCGTTACGGTGGGTGGCCTCACTCAAACTGATATAACTTTTGTTCTGTTTGAAATATTTTGATGAAATCTGGCCATCATGTGTAAATATGTATTGTCTATAAGCCTGTAAAATTTCATTTGGAAATTCTTACTTTTGGTCAAGATATTGGCAAAAACCCTAGGGGGTATTTTTTTGGCGCACCCTGTAATTACTGCATGACAATCATTTGCAGATGCTGGGTCCAAAATTGGACGATCCCTGTCGTTGCAAGGAGTGGCTGGCTGGTTGTACTTTGGGAGAAACTCGACCTTGCCACCAGAGACAGCTCATAGAGATTATCGACGAAGTTCTATGTAGAAACATAACGAAATTTGCAAGAATGGAAAGCAGCAGATAAGCGTAAAGAAAACTACATCGTGTGCTGTGAAATGTCACAGGGCACTCAGCAAAAAGGGCAACTTGCAGCTACTGCTAACAGTATGAAACAAACGAGGTCACGCATTAAAGACTATACTGTGACCAGATGCATAATATTCACGTGGCATCTATATAGCACCCCTCCACCATATGCACTCAGAGGTGCTCCCAGTCCAGTGAAAAAGATGTGCTGGTGAGAAGTACCGGTATGTGCCAGGATATATGCCTACCCAGCATGCACAGACTAAGAGGAAGGTTATTCTTGGTAGGCTGCCCAACCAACCACTGATTAGACACGATGCTACACTGCTGCAGCATGTGCAAAAACTGCTGCAACATGTGCAAAACGACTGCAAGATCATAATTCTGTTCTGGGAATATTTCTGTGGCCAGCCAAAACCTAAACGAGGCAACAACTTTGGAGGTACCATATTAAGTGTCTTCTTAAATCCATCAAAAGCCTTACTGTAAAAAAAACTGGTAGCCAAAATATAGTTCTTCGAAAATCTGCAATCATTCTGGGCTGGTACAACTGGCACTGTGGTGTTCAAGGTTTCATCACAAACAAACTAACCCAACCTGATATGAAGTTGAAATATAAAGAGTACAATTGAGTAGCATTAAGCAAGTAAGTGCAAGCAAGTAATCCATTTTCAACACACGTTTTAAAAATAAAACAAAATAAATGCAACTTAATGCTAAATAAGGTAGAGTGAAAAGGACCTTATTCACACCTAATATGTACCAGCAATGCAAAATGACTAAGTTTAAAATGTATACAGTTTAAACTGGTCACTAAGACATTAACTTAGTGTTAACTCATATGCATGTCAATTACCAAACTGCCATTTTAAAACAATCATTAGCGTCATCAACGTCTTAGGTTTCACGTCCAAACTTTTCCAACCGATTCCACGAAAATGTCAGTTGGTTTATCCAACCAAGTGCTAAACAGCTGTGCTTAGCACTATGGTCATTGTTCCATCAAACTCTGCTCATCTCTATTCGGCGTCCGGTTCCTTTTCACGGAATTTTTTCACACGCTTCCATTCACCCGTCGCATAGTTCATCTGAAAGTAAGTGTCAACAACCATCGGCCGGAATGTGCCATCAGGATGCTGCATGCTCTCTAATGTCTCACTCAAGCGAATGTTAACTATGTCACCCTGCTGAGGACAAGGATTATCTGAAATGACAAAGAGCACGATCATCAGCATCACTAACATCTGAAATCAGTAATACTGCACTGGCTACAAAGCGTGCGCAAAAAACTCTAACAATGCAAAGAAGAATGTCCTAAATAAAGCATTAGCAAATGACATAAAACCAATGCTCTTGCATCATGTCCTTTTAATGGTAATACATAAGCATTCATAACATAAATTTCAAATTCCTTGAAGTTTTAATGACTTTATCAGCTCTTGATTAATTACAGTAAAATTTATAACTGACTGAGCTCAGCATACATAGGCTTGACAATGTTAACAAAGTAGATAAAATCCCACAAATCCAATTAAGTTTTTTAAGAAAGTACACAGTGCATTCTGGTAGCAAATGACTCTAGTGTGCAGTTCTGATCTCCAAGTTACACTTGCTACTGCACTTGTACAAAAGTCAAGATTTTACAACATAATAATAATAATTAGGGCTGCTGATTTAATCGCGCTAACGTGTGCAATAACAAGCCAAAAAAAATTGCGATTAAAAATTTTAACGCATTAATCGTACACGTTAATTAGATCTGATTAAAATGGAATTAGAGGCAGAAAAACTCATTTTAAACGGAAGGCTCATACTTAAAACTCGTGATACATTCTTTGGCAAATATTCCAAATTTTTTTTGAGTATTATCGTAACAATTCGTTGCTCAATTATCGCCTGCATGCGAACCAAAACATGCATTTAACGCTAGAGATGAACCGCCGACATCGGCCGCACCGCATCGTCCACTAAGGTTGTTTTCTCAACCCGTCAGACTACACTGGTTGAACCAATGGATTTCAGGTTTCAAATGATAAATGTTTACAGAAGGACAACTGAGACGAGGTTTGGCAAGAACCGCAACCTCTTGTGAAAAATTGTGACTAAATAATGAGGTTCAATAGTTAGACCTGTAGGTAATTAATAAAAGCATCCCTTGACCTGACAAATGTAAATAAACTGGTCTGCCAATAGGCTACAGTTGGCTTAATAAATAATTAATTTTGATAGTTAGAAAACAGTTGTCTAATTTTCACATTTAGGCCTATATCATTTTAATTAAATGTGGCTCAAATCAAAAAAATTAACGGATTTTGAGCAGTTGACTGATCTGAACAGTGTTTCAATTCTGTCTGTCATACAAAACTGTTCAATAAACTAAATGCAGAAATTCAATAGTCCTAAGCCAAAGGTTATTGAATATGTTTGCAATAGAAGGAATGCATTCAGTCATTAAAATTTTATGCTTCAGGGGTCCTTATAAAATAGTGAGATTAATATATTTGAAGGAAATGCATTGCGATTAATTTGCAGTTAATTGTGATTAAAAAATTAATCGACGTAATCGTGCGATTAATTTCGATTAAAATTTTTAATTGAACAACAGCCCTAATAATAATATTCGTTTATTAATTGACACCGACAAGTGTGTCACAAGGTTACATGATATAGCAGTAACAGATGATAACAAGTAAAACATGAATCAAATTTAACTCTATGGTTGCCTGCAAGGCACCATCTATCCACTGCTCAGTTTACAGTTGCCCTCTAGGGAGCAAAGGATGCATCAACCCTATGGGACTTGTGGGTATAGAACCTCCTTCTGATCTTCATGCCAGTTGTTAACATTTAAGTATCTTCCCACCAAATGAAATGTTAGCAGAAACTACAGACCAGATTGCTAAGATTTAACACTAGTCTTACCTCTGGCGCCAGCCATGAATCCAAGTATTAAGGCTTTTTCTGGTCGAGTCACTTTGTTAGAGGTACGAAACATCTCTTGGGCTTCCATCATTTGCTCTCTCTGTACATCATTAAACAAATGCTCATCCAACACTTTAACAAAATGAGGTCAAGTTAGTCTAGTTCAAGGTGTCCAACCTCTTTTGGTGGAAGTCTACACCAGAGGTTCGACACACCGGTGTGTTGCGAATAGACCGGCGGTGTGTCGCGTAAAACTGGTGTGTCGCGAAGAATTGGTGTGTCGCGAATTCTCACAGATTGCACCTGTAATTCTTGCATTGCATTGTCTTACTTACTTTAGCAGTTTAGTGTGCATATAATTATAGGTTGTGAGAATTCGTAGCACTCTTATTATCTATTCCATTTCATCGCAATCTGGAGCGGCCACAATGTTTGCATTGTAGGCTCACAATACGTACATAGTATAGCCTATACGTGAAATACTTAGTGAACGCCCCGAATAACTGTTACCCAATGTTGTAACATTCTAAAATAGTGGGGGAAATTATATTTAAGAAACGGAAAATTTGCAGATGACTGCATGTTTGTGTATTCAGAGCCAAACAACCATAATAATCGTTTGTGGACAAAGTCAAGGAGCCCTGAAATATCAATGGCCCGAACCTTTTAACTGAAAATTTCCTGTACTTTTCCAGTTTTCCGTGACAATAATAATTATTAGTGGACGTCTTGAGGGGCAGTATTTAGTTTCGACAGCGGCTAGCTGTCTTTGTCCCATGTTTCATATACTTTGCCTTGAACTATTAGGGTGGCTTGGAGCCTTGGACTATATGGGGTTATTTAATGATAACGTCATGCTCCTGTTGTTTTACCTAAAAAATAGTTTTACATAGATACCCTGTCATGTTCATTCGTTAGTCTAAACTTCCCGCTAGAGGCAGAGCGAAGAGCTCTGCAAGCTAGCACAGCAGATACTGGATAGCAGAGCTCTCATAGATAGGCCAGAGCACAGCCAAGGACACAACGCCAAACCAGTGCAGCAATTCTGTACTTGATAAGCTGCGTAGGGCGCCACGCAAGTAATCTGAAACAGAGGGAAATTTAGGTCTGCGCTCAATTAGCCGGGCTGCAGAGCAAAGGACACGTTCCAGTAGGGATATCAATAATAGAGGCAAACCAACCACAATAGAGCAGCAGTAGTCCAAGTGGCTGGTGACAAAAGCGTGGAAAGGGTAGCAGCAGCATCCTGGAATAGTGAGCAAGAGATGACCTCTAGCTGATGAATTTGGTAGTAACAATCAGAAGCCAGCTGACTGACATGCATTACATGCATTGAAAAACTAAGATCTTCATCCAGTGCAACACCCAAATCCTGGACAGAATAAAAAAATAAGGGTAACATGGGGAAATGCTTCAGCCACGGCACAACTGTCCCCACTCACCAGTAGGGTGTGCCAGAAAAACTTTTTTCTTGAAATTCTTAGGTCTCACCAGTCAAAAAGTTTCATATGGGGATGATAATATTTGTTTAATTTTTTCGAATTTTTAAAATAATTTTTAGGTTCCCCCCAAGGAGCTCAAAATTTTATATATAGCGTACTATGATATTCGTGTGCAAATATTTCAATATATGAGGCAACGTCATTCACACCACATATATTTTACATGCTTTTGCACAAAATATGATATTAATTCATTCCGAAAACTTATATAGCGCCCCTTCAAGAAGCCTACTCAGAGGCGCTCCCAGTCCAGCCACAGCTAAAAAGATAGGTCTTGAGCAACTTGTAGAAAGCAGGCAAATTATTCCGAGATAGTAAGCGAAGTGCAAGCGGGAGCCCATTCCATGTGGACGGGCCAACAACTGAGAAGGCTCGACGCTGTCTTGTAGCAGAGCGGGTTCGAGGGACCAGCAGCTCCCCATTGGCCGAAGAGCGTAAAGTTCTACGGGAGGCTACGGCAGAGACAGGGCAAGGCGAAAGAGATCAGATAACTAGGAAGGAGCACTACCAATTAAAAACCGCCAGGATATGTCATAGGCTACAATGTAATTGCTCAAAAAATGTTATACTGTATTTTGCTCAGACTGGTTTTGCATATTAGTACACAGTACCAAATGTGAGATAGTCACATGTTTGGTCCAATCAGTAATAGTCACATGTTTGGTCCAATCAGTAGTTTACTACATCGGAAGAAGAGACTCAAGTGAGTCATGGTTGCAATTTGGGAAGTATACTTTCGATGTTTTTGAACAGCTTGCAATTAGAACTGTTTATGTCTTTCATTTGTTATGGCATTAAATGTCTGTATCAGGAACAGCCATTGACACATGTCAAGTTGTTCACGAATACAATGGCTTAATATTATTAATTGAACGATTTTCCAGATGGTCAAACAGCAGGACTCTCTAGAAAGCTGTCGTCAATGCCGGTAGTCTGGAAAAAGCTTTGAGAGATATATAGCTCTTATAAAGTTGTGGAAGAAACTTGACCAAGTGAGATCCGATTTCGGGGTCATGTGTAGTATGAGAGTTGCTTCCTTGTGTGGTGTTAAGAGATCGGAAAACAATTCAAGAGTTGCGTGCTCTTGACAGAAGTATCAAGAATGGCATTGCATTACTTTAAGTGCAGTAATACTGAGAACACGCAGGATAATCATATGCTTGTAATCTTCTAACCAACATGAAGCAATTAAATGGAGCATCAGCTGAGGTCGGACAGTGCGCCAGGATAGTGAAACTCATAAACAGTTCTAATTGCAAGCTGTTGAAAGATAATATGCCATCTCAAAGTAAACTATTTTTTGAATAACTGCTCGAATTATTATAGTAGTCAATAATGGTTAAATAATATTCCGAATTCTAATAATTATATGAAAAGTCTGTGCATATATAAATTTGGTCAAATTTCAGTCAATTCACTGCAAAACCAGTCTGAGCAAAATACAGTATAACATTTTTTGAGCAATATTACATTGTAGCCTATGACATATCCTGGCGGTTTTTAATTGGTAGTGGTCCTTCCTACTTATCTGATCTCTGTCGCCCTGTCTCTGTCGTAGCCTCCCGTAGAACTTTACGCTCTTCGGCCAATGGGGAGCTGCTGGTCCCTCGAACCCGCTCTGCTACCAGACAGCGTCGAGCCTTCTCGGTTGTTGGCTCGTCCACAAGAAATGGGCTCCCGCTTGCACTACGCTTACTATCTCAGAATAATTTGCCTGCTTTCTACAAGTTGCTCAAGACCTATCTTTTTAGCTGTGGCTGGACTGGGAGCGCCTCTGAGTAGGCTTCTTGAAGGGGCGCTATAATAAGTTTTCGGAATGAATGAATTAATATCATATTTTGTGCAAAAGCATGTAAAATATATGTGGTGTGAATGACGCTGCCTCATATATTGAAATATTTGCACACGAATATCATAGTACGCTATATATAAAATTTTGAGCTCCTTGGGGGGAACCTAAAAATTATTTAAAAAATTCGAAAAAATTAAACAAATATTATCATCCCCATATGAAACTTTTTGACTGGTGAGACCTAAGAATTTCAAGAAAAAAGTTTTTGTGGGACACCCTACTCACCAGTCGCCCATGTCCACATCATCTTGTCTTTTCAAGTTCTTCGACATGGCAGGCAGTTAACTAAATACTGTAGTGCAAGAAATGCAACTTCATACTGAACCTTTTACACACTTTCCTAAATTTAGGTTCTTACATGGGTTAGTAAGTTAATAGGTTTTTCATTTGTGGCCCTTAGTTTCCTAGCCTTTCTTTCTCTGATGGGACATGATACTTCTAATCTCCTTCAGACCTTCACTGGTTATCAGCTTGCTCCAACCAACAACTTCAGCCTTCTGGTGTCTACTTTAAAAGCCAAAGGCCAAATATACTCAAAATTGCACCTATTGTGTGATGATAAAAGGAGTCTAGAGTGGGACACTCTGCACACTTCCCTCCACCTCATCTAAAATAATATAAAAAATATACAAGAATTCTGGTACTTTGTCTAGTTTAAATTTTCACAGACTGTCAAGAATCCGTTAAGCTGTTAAAATGTTCGTCATAAAAATATTTTTTACACAACTATTAACACACTATGAACAGATATACACTGACCGTAAGTGACAATCCAGGCTTGGCCTGATTCTGTAAATCTTTAGCAGAGGAGGCAGGATTTGGCTGAAAACATAATTTAAAAAGTTAATTTGCAAATTTAGTTAGCAGAAAGCATTCAGCAGCTCAGAAAGTTATAAGCCAAGCTTCTGATATTTTAGAGTTTAGACCTATCAGGAGAGCATGACATTTTCAACAAGAATGGACATCTGCATGACAGAAGGATAAAAGATAAGGCAGTAAAGAAAATATAATTATTGGCATTCTCGGAGTATATGAGTGAGAATACATTGTCAGCAGAAGGTAAGAAAAGAACCCAGATCTTTTTAAACAAGTGCACAAATACAAAATGGAAAGCATAGAAAGTTAAAAACACCAAAATAACTTTAGCTCACCTTATGTGTTACAAAAGGAAAACTGATTTTCTTCAATTGGTGTTATAAAAAATATGCCTATACAACATGCAAAATTAAATTCTTATGATAGAAGTTATCGAAGGCTGCAATAACTTACATTGTATACAGTGGCATAGCTAGCTTTTTGTGGGCCCATGCGCAGAGGTTCCGCATGGGCCCCTGCTTGGCCCTTTAGGGCCAATATCTTCACGTTCTCGCAATTAAGATCACCAAAAACTAATCAATAAGTCAGCACAACTACTTCCAGCCAAAGACTGCAAAGAGTAAAAATATTTGTAATAAGGTAGCCTAATCATGGACATTCCGGCTGAAACCCAAAAAACAGAGGGTGAGAGTGATGTCAATTGGGGACCACTGACATTGTTTCCCATGCTCATCAACCTGCTGAAAAGGTCTTCCCTCTCTCGCATGTGCCAACCACGATGAAGTAATGCATGTAAAATGGTCTCGAGTCGAAGCCCCTGACTACAGTGAAACAGGAGCTGGAGTTCAGTGCCCATTTCAAATGGCAACGGTTCAAATCAGGCACCTGCAGAATACTGGATTCCGTCAGGTCCCACGACAGCAGGGTGATCTCTTATGTGTGCATTAACTTACAAGTCAACCACTCACGATATCATTATAAAACCTGAAATTTTACTTACCAGTTCAATTGCAGTTTGAGGGGTGAAGCTTAAAACCGAGAGTAATTTAGGACGAGGAATATAAGAATGCAAAAATCGTCAGTTTTTTGGTCTAGAGACTACAGTCATTTTATGGACTGATGGACCAAGGGCAATGCATAATAGGGCAGAAAAATAAAATTCAACATTACTTTTAATAATATAATACACAATAATTTTTTAAACAGTTTACATTGCACTTGTCCAAAATATTAAGACAACAAGATAATAAAGTAATAATAATAATGTTATAATAATTTAATCACAATTAATAATACTAGTAGGCTATCACCATAATAACAATAACAACAAAATAATACTAGTAATAATAATGATGATAATAATAATGCTTAGAAGTTCATTACCTTTTGAGTGCTGGCTGGTTGGACATTGGTAACAGTTAGCTGAACTACTGGAGAAGCTGCTGCTAAGAGAAGAGAGGCCACTGTTGACTGTCCTCCACCTCCCGCTCCTCCGCCTCCACCTCCACCTCCTCCCTCTGTCCCAGCTGTAGAGGCAGGCTTTGAAGTTATCTGAATCTGTAGCTGCTGTTGCAAATTGTCTCTGGCTTGCATTGTTGCTTGAAAAGTAGAATAACAGTGATCAATCTCTTTTGAACATTGAAAAATATAAAGTGTACTATACGGTATGTGAAATATCAGCAATGTTATACTTATCACGATCGGGGAAGCACTCTTGATGTCGTCATCATAAGAGAGGACGAGAGGCCATCGGCGGTTGATGTCATCAGCGTCCCAGGATGCACGTCTGACCATCAGATGGTGACATGGCCCTTCCACGCCGCTCCAGTTGAGACACCAGTCTACAAAACCCAGCGTCGTAGATCCTGGAGGAGATTCGACGTCGATCGGTTCAAGACCGATGGAACTGAGACAGCGCTTCTCAAGGTGGTCACTGACCTTACCGAGGCGATGGATGCGGGAGATCATGCACTGCTCGGCTTGCTTGACCTATCGGCAGCGTTCGATACGGTCGACCACGATGTGCTGGTCGAACGCCTTGATAGGACATACGGCATCCGTTCGGTGGCTCTTGACTGGCGCTCTGTTCTTACCTACACGAACGCCGACAGACGGTGCTCTACGACGGAGTTTTATCCTCTCTTCGTTCCCTCATCTGCAGTGTCCCCCAGGGCTCTGTGCTAGGTCCACTGCTGTTCCTGCTCTACACGGCCGACGTTGGTGAGCTTGCTGCCAGTCTCGGCTTGAAATCACATTTCAAAGCCAATGACTCGCAGCTCTATACGTGGGGTCACCCATCAAGTGACGGACAGCAGCGACGACGGATGGAGCTGGGCGTCGAGCGAATTGCCGAATGAATTTAAGATCTGTCTACTTGTGTACAAGTCCCTCCACGGAGCCGCACCTGCTTACATGCGTGATTACTGCATCAGGACGCACTCCTCCGTCTCCTGGTTGCGACTTAGATCACTCAACAAAAGCGATCTTCACGTACGGCAGATGAAAAAATCCGTTTCGGTGACCGCACTTTCTCAGTGGCCAGCCCCAGATGCTGGAACAGTGTTCCTCCCATCCTGCGAGCGGCTGGCTCAGTTGACTCCTTCAAATCTGGACTTAAGACTCATTTATTCCTCAAGGCCTATCCTGCTGTTAGTTTAGTATGTGAGGCACCCTTGTAATGGCATGGCTGTGTTACGGCGACATAGAAATCGTCTTTGTTTTTATTATTATTATTATTATACACAAAGACATCATGTTAACATCAATATTTAGCATTTATAGCCTCTTCCCATAAACCTAACCAACGTTATCGTTGAAGTAGGAAATTGTTCACCTATTTAGCCAGAATAGTGCACCCGTTACCCAATGTCTTAATCACACTTTCCATTTGGCAACACATGCTGTGAAATGACATTAAAGTCGACATTTTCTTTGGCCAAACACTTCATTTTCGTCGCTTGATACATCAGAAAATTTTCTAACATTATTCTATACAGTTGCATTTGAATAAAAAAATTTAATTGCGTCAACAACACGATTAAATTTTTTAATTGCATGTAGGAATGCGTCTCTTCACAAAGAGCAGAGTAGGCAACTGAACAAGTCAGTGGAAACTTAGTCTGCAGAACAACTTACTTGAGAGCAAAGTTTGGCCACTTGGTGCAAGTGGCTGCGTCTGTGTAGTTGCTGCCCCAATAGTCAGATAAGCGCCATTTACCGTTTGAGATGATGTGGAAGATGAAGCATCCTAAATCAGAAAAATATGTAAAACATAGTTTAAACAAATTAGGGCAAACAACTGATGCTGCAGCAGTTTAATGCAACCATAAAAGTCTCCAGTCATTCAAGTCAAGGGAAATGATATTCATCCCCTCATCTTTATAGGCCCACATAACTGAATGACCATTACTAAAGATGTCACTTTCATTACTCTTTATTCTCATTTTAGGTACCAATGTGCGGTGTGTCACTTGGTTTTGTCATTGAACGAATATATACTTCAAATTTGACTCTCATACGAAAATTTCGTTTTAATCAAATTCAATCATGAAAATATCTTTAAAACACTATAGGTACCAAGAAGAACACAAAAAATTATTTTTTAACCACAAAACGGAACGATTTAATGGGCACTACGTATAAGAATAGCACAAATAAGCATGATGTTGACCGTTTTTCAAAGGGTAGCATTAGAGTCGCCTTGTGGGAAACCAAAAATGTTATATATGTTTAGAAAGGCCAAGTTCTGCTCTACATAGCGATACCATATTTGGGATTGGTAGAAAATAAATTAACCTAGAAAGGATGAATAATTAAGGACCATAAAACAGCCTTCGCGTTGCCAAGCGCATCACGTGAGGCAAAAAAATAATGGTGTGTTTCCGGTAACAGAGATTTAAAAAACCGGGTAGGTAGGTAGGAAAATACTTTTATTTTGGTAAAATATTTTTATACAGTGGCTACCCGAAAAAAAAATTCCGCTGACTTGTTTTTGCACAAAGATACACGATGCAACGAAGTATGCATTCTAAGCGAGTATAAAATGCCTATTTGCAAAATATCTGTTCCTGCAAACTGCTCTAGAAAACCATCTTATTAATTTCATTTTGTTGACGTCTTTTCTGGCAAGGTGGAGTGGGGTGGGAAGAGGAAGATGAATGCGAACAGAATATCATCGCTAAGGGTCGTTGGAGACTGGCAAAGCCAGTGAGTATTCACCACTAGAGGTTTCTAGAATACTTGTTCCCCAATCCCCAGTCACCGTTAGAGGTGGCTCAAGTGAAAATGACACCACTAGGCGTCTCTTGAGACTGGCAGCCAGGAAGTAGTCAGTCACCCATAGAAGTCACAAGATTTCTCTTGTTATTCATTAACAGCAGCATGTTAAATCCTTCACCAAAGGGTGCTCGATTGATTTCAAAGAGAATTAATCAGTGAGTAGGAGAGCAGAGTTAGTAGAAGTCTGAGAGCTCTGTGTGCACAAGAAAGCACAGTATACATAAAAGCACAGTGAGTAAAAGAGAGCAGAAAGAAGCAGAAAGCAAAAGAGGGCACAGTGATCACAAGACAGCCTAGGCTAGTGTGCTTAGGAGGGCACAGTGGGGGGAAATGGATAACCTTAGGATGGACAAACAGCTAGTTAAACAATAAACTTGAAGCAGATGACAGCTGTCTATAGCCATAATATGCAACAAGCGATGGCCCTCTAGGGAACATCCACAAGGAGTTGCCATTCATGAGAGAACTGGGCTGCCCAAACGAAGTAGAGGAATTTTCCAGCCAAGTTGTGTTCACTGACCTGTGTGGGTCCCTCTATGCCAGCGTTTCCCAAACTTTTAGGGCCACGGAACCCTTCGCGTCCTAATATTTTCTGGCGGAACCCCAATCTAAACTGAAAGCATTGAATCCTGCGGAACGCACGGGAAGCAAAGGCTACTAATAATTGTAAGCATCCATAGCCCTACCTAAATACACTAAATTATAGAAAGCTTATTTTTCTTACATCATGAAAAATTAAATTGCACTGTTTTCAAAATCACGATTTGTGGATCCTACTGAGAGTAGGCTATGCCCTACACCAGGTTAGAATGTTAAGGTTCATTGGAATTCTGCTTCATTCGTGACAAGTCAATAAGAAGTTTGTAGTCTCCGTTAGAAGAGTTGGCTGCTTTTTACCTTCATTTAATGGTTTCGTATCCTATTATTATCGTAATTCATGTAAGGGAAACATTTAACCGAGTTCGCTTTCAGGTCCTGAATATGATTTGCAATTTCTGAACGATAGATTTCTTGTGAACCATTAAAAAAATCGTGTGGGTTTGGAAAGACTTCCATGTTTATAAATTAAATACACGAGGTTAGAACACTAGCTATAGTCTACGTAAGTTACTCAATTTTGACAAATTTTTATACAAACAAATTAAAATCATTATTTGTTGTTACTGTTGCAAGATCAGACTTGGCGATTCTTTTAAAACGTGCATTCAGGCAAGTTTCGTCAAGATAACGATAACAAAGATGACTGCGTCTCTGTTCAGACTTAGGCCTAAAGCTCTGAAATACGTTACGTTCAGCAGTGATGTCTACGCTTATGCAATGTACATACTAGTATATTAGGCTAATTATATTGGATTGTAATAATCAGTGAAAGGTCGGATGAGAAAAAAACACAAAAGACGACTGACGCTATAGTTTCAGACTTCCAGTGCATTTTCAAAAGCGGCTTGAAAAGTTGTAACCTATTCAGTAAATTTCTCCAAAAAAATAAATTTTTTCTCAACTTCTCGCGGAACCCTTGTGCTCGCCCCGCGGAACCCACTTTGGGAAACGCTGCTCTATGCAGATTAGCATTCTGTGTGCCCAGTTGAGTTACCCAATTATACACACCTTGGCACATGCATTGTGATAGAATAACTGCAAGGACATTATATACACATAATATATGTATATGTGTATGTACAATGTATATTAGGGTGTCTCTTAAAAATGAAAGTTTAAATTTTCAATCTCTCACCATTTCAAGTTGTTAGGTTTGTGAAGAAAAAATTATAAAAAAGTTGGTGTAAATCGGATAATATTTAGAGGTTGCCCTCTGATGTTAAAGTTTTAGCACATGCAGGCCTATTGTTTAAACATATGAGCTACATAGTTCGCATTGTTAAGGAAGGCCTAAATTGCCTTATTATAGGCCACTTTCAATCTACACTAGGAGTGAAGCAGTCTATCACATGCTATTCACTTTTATTCATTCCGATAATTTATATAGTGCCTTATAATTTATATAGCACCTTTTCAAGCGAAATATACATAGGCGCTCTCAGCCCAACAACAGCTGACAAAGTGAGATTTGAGCGACTTATAAAAATCAGACGAGATTTACCCGGCCATCAATCACAAGTCTACTGGGAGGCCATTCCAGATGCAGGAACCCACAATCGGGAAGGCTCAACGTTTCTAATGAAAGTATGAGCTCGCAGAACTGACAGCTCCTTAGAGAAGAGCAAAGGGTATGATGATCTTTGTTGGCCTGTCTCTTTGACCTCGCAAAGGAAGATCCAACTTCCACATGGCATATTGGCCATCTTCAAATTCTTATATCAAAACGCTGGAGTGCAAGATGGCAACTTTGCAGTTTGTCTTCCACCTCAAGACCTGGATTACTATTCAAGTCAGGGTTGAAGCACCTCTGAAAGACTTTTGACTCATGAGTCATGACCGAACCCCAAAATGCAAACTGAAGCAATTTCCAGTGTCACATGCAAAAAGCTTGGACTGCATCTATAGTACCTTTCTGAGGAACTTCTTGATTCCAGAAATGAAGAAACTAATCTTAGCCATCATGGAAGACCCAGCCCCAGATCTTGCACCAAAGAGCTATACAAGCAATGAAATCTGCAGCATTTTTTGAGTACTAGGAGTCTGGAACAGTGCTGGATAGGAAAATGACTGTTTCCATACTTGTTCTTCCTCGGTTTTCCTTTAACATGAACCCTTTGAACAGGTTGGCAGAAATCAATGACAGGGCTGAAATACGAGTGGTTTTCATTCACGAATTCCATAAAAAGAAGTGGACAGCCGGGAAGAGCAAAATATTCCACCTTCAAGTTGTCTCTGGCACATGCTCTTGCCCGTAGTAAAGTACTACCGGTAGTCCGGTACTATTCTTTAATTTTAACATAAATATACAGATAGAAAGCAGGCATGTGCGGTGCGGTGTAGTGGTGGCTCTATGCCTTGCAGCCGGGGGGTTGCAGATTCGAATCCACCTCAGGCCGCCCCGTATGGACCTTAGAGCAAGTCCTCAATAATTGCTCATGCGCTTCGGCATGAATATCAGATTCAGTGTCCGAGCTGTAGTCGGGAGCGCTTCAGAGGAGTAATCTTGAAGGGACCCTATATCAAGTGCACATACATACATACATACAAGTGTTATATAAACAAGCCAATTTGATTAGCACCAGGGCTTTTTTAACGTGCAGTTGTACACAAAATGTGCAGTTGTAAATGGATTTGTGCAGTTGTAGCAGCACTTATGTACAGTTTTAACTAGCAAAAAAGTCATTGTCCTCCAATTGGAAGTTATTTACCATGGAGGATGGGAAAGGAAAGAAGGAGTTGTGCAGTTCTAAAAATTCCTTTAAAACAGCCCTGATTAGCACTAGAAATGATGATTAATTATTATGCGACATTAGACTACATGATTTTCCATTGTTGAAGTAGGATTATTACATGCAAACTTTGAGGCTCGAAGGCAGCCTCTAAATTTTATCATATTTTAATGAAATTTTTTGTAGAATTTTATTTCAATAAACCTAACAACTTGGAAGGGTGATGTGGAGGAAAATAAAAAAATTGCATTATGCTAAGAGACACCCTAATGTATATATATGCATTGTTAGACAGCTTGTGTATCTAACGCTTTTCTGCTGATCTTACCCGACATTAATCGACCAGCTGTGCTTTTGAAGGTCTTTGTTAGACTTGCTAAGTTTTGCTGCCAAGACGGTGTTCTGGTGTTTTCGGGTCCGCCTGTTGATCTTCTTTCATGAAGGCATTGTGTATATTTCGCTTGTAAATATTGCTTCTGTCATTAAAATACTATTTTTTTACACCCGGGGCCTACTTCATTGATTTCTCCTTAGGCAACGTGTAGCACTGTAACAGTATATAAGACGCACACCCTGAGGTAAGACTGTCAGGTAAACTTGAAGCATTGCTGATTGGCCTGCAGTTCTCTTTAGCCAACCATTGTTTACAAAGAGAAGATCGAACCTTGGCCTACTTGGATCTATTACTCTTCCCCCCACAGCCGTCTGCCTTGTCAAACTGACCGTGAGAAACTATTGATTGCTCTAATTAAGGGGACTCTTACATGCATATACCTTGAAAGAGAGTTGCTTACGAAGTCTGCCTTAGTGAATGCTATAATTATAAAGTCCCAAATCTACCTGTTGTACACGGAAGGCAATGTCATTATGTCACTGTACTATGTCAATAAAATAAAAACCTTTCACAAAAATATCTGAGTTGCTGCAATTTTAGAGGGTCGGTCGGTTTACCGGAAACACAACATTATTTTTTTACGCCTGACGTTTTGTGAATGCGTTTTCTTGGAATGTTGTTTCTGTCACGGCTAAACTTTAAAGGCGCACAGTTCCAGTTAGGAACATCATAAATAAATAAATAATATGTCATTTGAAAGGTCTCATAGTGGAGAATCTTGTGGGGCTGGAGAATCTTGTGGGAGAATAAAGACAATTTTGATTTCCTACGACAAAAGCCTACTTTTGACGTGGTCGGTCACATTTAACAAACTAGGCTAGCTCATCTTAAATATATTTCTCAAAGTTTGTCCTTCCATTTGTTTGTATGTCCGGATGTATTTTGACTCTTTGTCCCAGAAAGGCTCGGAAATGACAGAGTGTCGGTTTACCTAAATTTTTGCAATTGATTCTTACCAAACTTTAAGGTCAACGTGACTATTTTCAGCTCTCAATTCATTTTAAAACCTGAGATATTAGCGTTTTAATTAGATTTAATCAGCCATCTCGCTGCATTAGTAAAGAGTCGACTGTCCGCATGACGTCATTCTCGTCCAATGATAATTTAGCGATCAACGCTGGGTACCCCAGAGGAGTAGTGTTGAAACCCCTAAATTTCCCGGGCAACGCCAGGTTCCACATCTAGTGATAAATAAATCATAATTGTTTGAACTAGTAATAGACTCCAAACCAGTACAGTACCAACAAAGAAACAATTTTTACAGGCTACAACTGATATGAGGACTGTAACTGAATGATAGTTATATATATATATATATATATATATATATATATATATATATATATATATATATATATATATATATATATATATACTAACATCAAGTGCTGGGGCCAACAATCCAACTGCATAGTCGGGCATGACAGATGGCTGAAGATCGGTTTTCTTCTGCTGTTCCTGCGATTCCTGGTCTAAGAATTTTGCAACAAATAGAAAACTTCAAAAACAATTCACTGCAAGAGAAGACTACAGAAATAATAAACAAAAAAACTGTCACTTATTTTTGTTAAAGCAGTCCTTTAAGCTATACCCAAAAGGCAGTCATGGATATGAAGAGTTAGCAACTTCAGTTTCTTACCCAACGCTCATGACGTTGGGTGGTCAGACATGCACCAGTATCTGGTGTCTTTGGTGGCAGCAGCTAACTATGATAAAATATTAGATTAACAAACTTCTCCCTGAAGTGACTGCAATGTAAAAAGCTGTTGAACTCCCCTAAAATGCATCCATCATTACCATCAGGGCCGGATTTAGGGTGGTGGGGGCCCATGGGCGCCCATTAAGGTGGGGTCCTTTTTGCAACACGTATTTTGCTTTTTGATGCACCGTCTCCGACAGAGACAAGCCCTGTAGGCTACATGTGTACAGTCATAGCATATCAATCACAAGCAAAGGTGCTGAAAGAAATGTTTAAATTGTTGACTGATTGTTGATAAAAAATTAAATACCTAATTATAAATGAAGACAAATTGAGATGATCATTTTGCTCTTAAATAGTGGCTGCTATTGTATTATTAGGTATCAAATCATTTCTCAAATACAATGTTCAAGAATAAGCGTCGAGCTTTTTATCCAGTTTTTAGTAGCCTAGGCTGTAAATCACTGCATGTAGGCTATGCAGAAAAAACACAGAAAGTAAAAACAGTGATAAGAGAGACCTCCGGGAAAAAAACCAAGTAGCTATAGTCTATATACCCGTAGTCAGTTAAATATCTTGGTTAGGCCACAGTAGGCCCATAGATCTCAATTTGAGTAGGCCCAGTCATAGACGTAGGGGACAATTCGGAAGTTTAATTTTTGCCCGAAAACCACATTTGCCCGAAATTTAGGGGGACATTTGCCTCCCTCGATCCCCTGAACCCTCGCCTCCTACGCCTATGGGTCCAGTAGAGACTTTGCGCATTTTTCTATTGGCAAAGTCATAAATTAACTGATTAAAATCCAGTTGGTAGGCCTGTAGAATATCACTCGATCAATGCTAAACACTCCAAGGTGGCTACGTAACTCGTGTGTCATACTTGTGCCAAGCCTGTTTTTAATTATCGTTGTCCTTGAAAATGAGCGTCTAGCACTATACAGTGTGTGACCATGAACACCAAGTAGCCTACATTGTTAGCATTATTTCCACATTTTGGAAATGAACTTTCATCACCTGTGTCAAGGTACTAGGCTTATAATATTGGTTCGTGAACTGCTTCTGACTTATGCCGAGGCTGTTCTTCGTGTCTCGTCTTGAAACATTTTGACAAGATAATAAAACTGCATTAGCTCATTGCGAGGGCATTCATCGAGGTCATCCTCATTATACTGGTACATGGTTTTTCGCAAACTTGAGTATTTCTTCATCACTAGGGGGCCTACACAATTTAAGCTTAGAAAGAAAACAAACCAAACCTTTAGTAGAGCAGTTCGTTTGATTCTAGTCTTTTGTCATCCACGGTGACAGCAGATTTACTTAGAGCTGTTGCCTGAAGTAACACGACTTGTCTTTGCAAGTAGCCTATAATATACTTTCTCATTTTGAGATCCTTTTTCTTTACTGAACTTGTGCTTTTGAGAGCCGCTCTGTGCCTATTTGGCCTAGTGCTCTGATCTTAAATTCGGTTCATGTCTATTGGTTGAAATTACTTAGAATCTTCAAATTATATTAAGTAATGCTGATTCAAAACTCACACTGTGATGGCATTATAAACCGTGCGTATATTATATATATATATATATATAAACACTGTATATTATAAGCGTAGAGTCCTATATAGGACTGCAGTCTCAACCACTCTTGACAGCATAGAAATGACAGTAAACAGCTGTGCACTGCCACAAATGTGAACATTGGGTCACTCAGGGTCAAAGTGCCAGCCGAACGCTGAGCTAAGACAAAATACCCACTGTCTTCGTAACACGATACTCGTGGTGAGGGCCGTGGAGGTCATCGTCCTGAGCTGACCAGAGAACGAGGTCTCGATCTGTCTGACTGCGGCATGTGGACCAAGTCGAGGGAAACACCTCTGACACTGTATCTGCCTACATCAGTATACGCCATCTGAGCTTGAGCTAAAAGGACGACAATCTGTCAACAGCAGCTGCTGCTGAAGATGTATCGCTTAGAACGGTACTGGTGAACAATATTAACGAGCATATACAGTGGTCAAATCAGAGGCATGCTACTCACTGATCTCAAGACCCTTAGGATCCCTTCCTCAATCAAAATTTATCGAGTACGCTCTTAAGGGATAAAAAAAATAAAAATGCAACTGGTGGGGGCCCCTAAGTGGTGGGGGACCCTGGGCTGGAGCCCGTGTAGCCCATGCCTAAATCCGGCCCTGATTACCATAAGAAAAGTATTGACAGCAATACCTCATGCTAATTCAACAAAGATAAAAATAAATTTGCAATTTGGACATCTGAGATCTAGTAGAAGAATTTTAGTAGAAAAAACATCAATCGACTCAATAAATTTTCAGAAGCTAGAGACTTTGCATAGTTGTTAGGTACACCCCACTGATGAAAATACCAAAAGTCCCCATAAATCCGTGCTGTGCTCGAGCCGCCATCTTGGAAAATGGCGGCCCAAAATTGGTTTTTCGACAGTAGCTCCCGAACCGTTACAGCTACTAAAAAATATATAATTGCAAAAATGATCCTTATTGAACGATAAATAAGTTTTATGTATAACATTTCTTTCTAGGATTAAAGATAAAAAAGTTACACATGATAATGTAGTTACTATTATGTATATAGCAATGCGACGTACGAAGTTTTATGGCGGGAAGAGCCAACGCTGTGCTGTGAATAATGATTTATGTAGTTCTTTTGCCAAAACTGACAACAGTCACAATACAAATCAAGGATTAATGTGCTATTCATTTGTGTAGTCTACATATTTATATAGCGCACCTTTCAGAAACCTATGCAGAAGTGCTCCCAAGTTAGCGATCTTGGAAAATGGTGGAAGAACAAATGTGGTGTTGCGAATGACGATATAAGATAAAATTTAGGTCAGTGTCTAATCCTAATTGGCTGATATAGTCCTTAGAGTCACCTAGTGACATCTCAGCTGAGGAGCTAAAGCAGATAGTTACTTGGCATCATCCACACATTTATGTAGATGAGAAAGAGCCTTCATATATGGAGTGATGAGCCTTGAATCCTGACCGAGTTGGGGGAGAAGACCAGACTGCTGAAGATAGGGGATTAATTGGAGGGAAACAAGGCTCTCCAGAGTCAGGGATAGGAAGGATAACTTGGAGATAGGTCGGTAGTTTTGGCAGAGGTTAGATCATGATTAACCCTTACGAGTGTTGCACTGCAGCTGCATTTGTCAGATGTAGGGATGCCTGCCTGCCTATATAAAGATTCTATTTGTCCAGTGTACGGTTGTTCAAGAAATGCCTTACAAGCTCATAGCTCATACTCAAAGTAGCCTACCATTTTGCTACAGTTTTGCTTTTGCCCAAACAAAGCATTTGTGTGGAAGAGGTCTTGTTGGGAATGCAATATCAGGCTGTCGTTTCCCAAGATTTCTAAATTGGGAGCACTTCTGCCTAGGTTTCTGAAAGGTGCGCTATATAAATATGTAGACTACACAAATGAATAGCACATTAATCCTTGATTTGTATTGTGCCTGATGTCAGTTTTGGCAAAAAACTACTTAAATCATTACATACGGCACAGCATTTGTTCTTCCTGCCATAAAACTTAATACGTAGCATGGCTATATACATAATAGTGACTACATTATCATGTGTAACTTTTTTATCTTTAATCCTAGAAAGAAATGTTATACATAAAACTTATTTATCGTTCAATAAGGATCATTTGTGCCATTATCTATTTTTTAGTAGCTGTAACGGTTCGGGAGCTACTGCCGAAAACCCGATTTTGGGCCGCCATTTTCCAAGATGGCGGCTCGAGCACAGCACGGATTTATGGGGATTTTTGGTATTTTCATCAGTGGGGTGTACCTAACAACTATGCAAAGTCTCTAGCTTCTGAAAATTTATTGAGTCGAATTTCCTAAAATTCTTCCACTAATCTATATAAAACTAATGACGAGACAATAGTAACATGATGCCAATGTATGATGTATGACAAACATATATAACATATTCATACAGAACCTTTAAGAATCTTCAGTTTGCAGAAAGCAGACATTCAACAGATTTAACAAAGAGAATAATAATGTCAGCATGATAAAGGAATGTGAAGGAGCACTTCCCTGCACTGAGTGAAATGCTTACCAGCAATTTTCTTACGCCTCTTAGCTTCTTTCAATCCAATTGGCTGTTCAGTTATATCCAGCAGCTTAAGACAAATATAAACAGGTATTTTTATAGAGTCATGTTCAGCTGCACAGGTGCCTTATGTTTGTTAGTGTTTTCCGGCAGTCACTAACAATTTAATCCTGTAGACCTACCACTTGTAGATGGCACCTATGATGTCAGGATTTGAGGCCAAAGTAGGCCATTTTGAAATGTCTGGCATCTACTTTGCATTTCAATCCTCATCTCTCAGTGTTGGCAATTCAGAGTTACAGCTCTACTCTGGTGTTTCTTAAATATAATATTCATGTTCCACTAATGCAGATCTGCCGTTGGCTCAATTCCTGCACTGATACAGTTGAACTCACCCAATATTAAGACTTACTTACTGCTAGTCTTGTGTAAGCAAGTCTTCAGACTTTGAGAATGAAATGACATTTATGTCACTAAACAGAATCAACAGATAGAGGAGGAGTCTAATAACAGGTTTTGTGAAGGACAATCTTGCTTGTACAGCCTAAATTTTAGAGTTTTTAACAAATGCAAAAATGACAAATGATTAAAACTAGATTACATTATGACACTTCGCGTCAACTCAATTATTTACTATCTCATTTATTCACCGATGTCTTCCTACGATATCCTACACTCCCCTCTCATTTCTTGGTCCATTTTTTTAGTCTCTTCCTTTCCGTCATTGAGATTTTTCTCCATATAGTCTTCTTGCATTTTAACCACACAATTCTTCCCTCTAGAACCTTCTTACTGATCAGAAATATAGACGTGACTTGTAAAACCTATTTGTGGCAATGGAGACTTAATTTAATTACTTTAACATTGCAGTTATTAGATTGCATATTGCATCAATATGTGTTTGTTTAGATGAATTCAGAGTAAAATTCATAATCAATAAGAGAAGACCAGTCTAAGTCCAACCAGTTAGCGACATCATATGTCAAGCGCAGGTGGGTAAGCGAGCTGAAATAAGTTTAAAGTTTATTCTGAATTATATAAGAAAATTATATCCTAAACTGTAATGACATAATGTAGCTCAAGGCATGTAATAAGTCAGCTTGTTTTTATCTTCTCATACACCAACACCATCATAACTACAGTTGATTGTCATTTGAAAAGAATAACTCATTGAAAACCAATTCATATATCAGACGAGATTGTCCAATTGGAGGATTGCTTGTAACAAATAATTTGTAGGTTTAATGGCAGGTCACTGTTCCAGGAGGAAATGGTTTAAAATGGCACGAGAAAACACAATGGGTCTACATCATCATCACATGGAAATGTATTTCCACAAGTCCTGGAAAAACTGCCCAACTGAATGCCTTCAAAGGCATTTCATATAGGTATTACTGAAATACGACGGGAATACCTTTATTCCTCCTTCCTTCTGAGGAATAGTTCCACTCTTCTGCCCAAGAGGCATACTGCCAAAGCGACCAGCAAACGAAGATGACTGCCGAAATCCACCACTAGGCAAAGGTCGACTAGGAATGCCACGAAGAGGAGCTTTTCACACAAAAAATCATCAAAAAGTCAGGTCATAACAAGCATTAACTAAGAAAGCCACATGCTGAAGATATTTGGCTGCTCCCTCTGTTCCAAGAAATTGTAATTGCAATGACTATAGTGCGGTGTATTGTATACGATTCACTCAGTGTAACTTACCCAATTCAGTACATCACTTGTAAATTACACGACAATGTCCTTTGCTATTAAATATAGAACCAACAGATCTATACAGATTTATGTACAGAATCACTAACATTAATCACAGCAAACATTCAGACTCCCCATGGGGCCCCAGAAATTCGCAATCTAGCACCGCGCAAATTCTGCGCAAAATTCCAGGTATAGCACAAGAGCGGAAAAATTGGCAATGAGCGCAATTTTTCCGCAAAAGGCGCAATAATCTTGTAAATTAACAAATTGGGCTTTGATTGGCTTAAAAATCACTGCGATGCATAGTAATTCAACATAGCAACGACACCGTTGGGCGATAATAAAAATGGCCGCCGAATGGGATGAAATTATAGAGGAATTTTTAGTTAAAGGCTGTTGTTTTGGTAGTAATGCACAAACTCAAAGTATAAAAAATTCCAGAACTTCGCGGCCACACAAAATAAAATGCGTTAGACGAAGTTTCTCAAAGCGGTCACACAGGAGTGTCAGATAGTGATGGAACAAATGCATTTTAACCTATAGGTGTCAGATGTGCTCATGTAGACGGAGGGATACTATTCAGCACGTTGTGTAAATTGGCGATTGATTATAATATAGGCATATATAATACTATCTTGAAGTTGTATTTGTAATGAGTGAAGATTTCTGTGGGCTATACAAAAATTCTTTTCAATCGTCTGAATACATTAATCTCATGGTTACAGGAGCCTTATAACTGCATTTTTTGCTTTATTGTGTAATTTCTAGGACACCAAAGCTACACACTAAATAACAAAAACACAGTTAGATACTTTGGTACACTGATTCATTGAAAAAATGACGTACTTCATAATTTTTTAACTTATGCAAAATTTGTGCAAATTTATCGTTTTTGGTGCACATTTTTTTCACTTTTTTGGCGCAAATTTCTGGGGGCCTAATTGAGTTGGACTGGGCAGCTTAAACAAATGCTGTGCGGAGTTTAGGAAAATGTCTAAAATCAGAAGTTTCAAAATGAATATCAGTCAGGTTATTCCTGTTCTCTGCCATGAGAAACATTGTAATCTGCTAAATTAGATGAATCGGGATGGATTAAGAACTTGCACAAAGCCCTGGAAGAATCATCACTTAAAGAACAATGTGACACATTGCAATTTCCAAAATCCAGTAGTAGTGGTAGCAGCAGCAGCGCATTATAGTAGCAATAGTAGTATTACTTAGAAGTAGTAGCAGCAGCCATTTATTGACAGAGCATCAACCAAATGTGATGCGATCTAGCAAAACCAGGCTTATTTCATGAAAATCGAAAATGACATTTTTATACCATGTTAAACAGTAGAAGTATCCCTTTAAAACAAGTCCTATTCTGATCAAATATCTTGACATTTGACCAAGTTGTGAATATTTTAGTGTCCGAAACTTGGATAATGCAGTTTTCGGGAAACACCAGTTAAAGGTGATCACCCTAGTTTCGTTTGTTTTCTAAGGCTGCCTCTAGATCCTGCTTGTTATCATGGCCTGAAAATAATTAGCATAATTTATGCGGCTGCCATTTGTTAGCCCACAGTCTCAGCTCTCAGAGAATTCCAAGTTCAATAGGGGTGAAAGGTTATTATGACCAACGGCAATGCTTTGAAAATGCACTACAAAGTCCGATTTTGACACTTTGGAAAGATGCAACATTCACAAATAAAATTAATTTACAATATTTCCAGACAGATTTTAGCTTTGATACTTAATTAGACAATACAGTGTACTATACGAAAATGAAAAAAGTCAAAATCGACCTCTGACCCCAGCTCACTCAAATCGACCATTATCTCAAAATGCTATCGGTCGACATAAGCCTGGTTTTGCCAGATCTCCTCAAAAATACAAAATAACAGCCATCAGTACAAACTCAATAACTTTCAAGTGATTGATGCACAAGTCAAAGGAAGGATCAATCCAAAAGGGTCACATGGACCCACTGAGGTTGGATTGACCCTTCCTTTCTCGATAACATTTGGCTGTAGTAAAACAGTGCAAAGAACAACATGTTATAATAATAATAATAATAATCATCTTTTCTTTAATTGAGCGGCTGCAAGACGCACTGCGCTTTACATTTACAAGTTATGCAGTAATCTTAATTAAACTTAACTACCAACTGAACAGACAGCTTTGCAATTACAACGGCGCTAATAGCAGCCTACAAAGCATATCCGCCCAACGGGGGCTCGAACCTGCTACCTCTCGCACTCTTGGCCAGCGTGTTAACCATTACTCTACCGGGCCCCGAAATGAAATGAACACAAAATGAAACAAAATAACAAAAAAAATGACCAATTGTTTAAGCCTACTAGACAGTCTTTTAATTTTTATTAAACATGCTAATGGTGGGTATAAGTGTAACATACTTTGGAAGATAATTCCATATCCAGCCGATCGCCTCGTCTGGATCAATCAACTGCACTCCCTCTACCGTCTCTATCATCAGAAAGAGTCGACATATTGGGAGGATTTGGTTATCAGGAACTCTAAGAATCCTAAATGTCTCTAGTCTGCTATCTCCAGTCTACTGGGTCGATCCTCCTGTACAACTTCGAATCCTTCATTCACAGCGAACAATTTTCTACTGATGCTCACAAAGAAACTGGATGATCTTCGTGACTCTACTGCCAATTCAACACCGCCCTCCTACACTCCTACCAAGTCGGCTTTCAATGATTTTCAACTGATCCTTCAATCAGAACTGCATCATCTCCTTTCTACTTCTAATTTAAAATCATGTGAATTAGACCCTTTACCCCCGTTTGTTATTGTAGATATACTAGATGACATTGTACCCTTCCTGTTGTACTTATTTAATAGGTCTCTTTCAGAAGGTCAACTCCCAGCATCTGAGAAACCTGCTCTTGTATTTCCCTCTCTCAAGAAACCCAACCTGGATCCTAGCTTGTGCCAAAATTATCGCCCTATTGCAAATCTTTCCTTTCTCTCTAAGACTTTAGAGCAACTTGTTTCTTTGCAACTTCTCCCTTATCTTGAGCAATCGGGTCTTCTTCCAAGACAATCTAGCTTTAGAGCTCACCACTCGACTGAAACTGCTCTTCTCTCTCTTCTTTCTGACATCTATTCTGCTATGGATAAATCACAGATTACTCTTCTGGCTCTTTTTGATGCATCTTCAGCATTTGATATGGTAGACCATGATATTCTACTACATCGTCTTGAAACTTCTTTTGGTCTTAGCGGTCTCCCTCTTCTTTGGTTTCATTCATATCTTACTGACTGTACCTAAATGGTTATACTAGATGATTCTCGCACCTCATGGGTTCCTGTTAAATTTGGAGTTCCTCAAGGATCCGTACTAGGTCCACTTCTTTATATCTTGTTTACAGCTGATATTCCTCTTCTCTTTGCTAAACACTCAGCCTCTGGTCACCTCTATGCTGATGATGTCCAAACTTTTGTTCATGGCTCCTCTTTCCAACAACTTGCTCTCTGTCAGTCTATTGAATCTCTTTCTGCTGATCTCAATTGTTGGATGTCTTCAAATCGTCTTTCGCTCAACTCTTCCAAGACTCGGTTGATCTGGTTGGGCACTTGTCAACAGCTCAACAAGCTTGTATACGTTTTACTTGCCAAGCACTTTCCTCAATTTACTTTTCTGACAAATGTCCGTGACCTGACTATTGACAATACTCTTTCCGTCTCTAAACATATTGCTAACATTTGTCGGTCCAGCTTCTATCATCTGTGACGTTTACGTGCCATTAGGCGATCTGTCTCTTCATCGATTTTTTCTTCTATGGCCCATGCCTTCATCTATTCCCGCATTGACTACTGTAACTCGTTACTCATTGACCTACCAAAACTCCGCTTGGCTCCACTCCAATCCACATACCGGTATGCATCTGCTCGTTTAATTGCAAGATAAAATTTCGATGATTTGACGTGGCAAGTAAAAAATCTCTTAGTTGAAATTATAACATTTACCGCAGTGCTCAAAACCCTAAATATTGGAGAATAATAATTAGTGATGACAATTTCCTATGTAAACACCGCACACACGTCACAAGGACGCATCGACAAACATAAACACACAAGCATTCAGATATACCCCTTAGAGAAAAGATATTTCTTGAGACTTGACTTGAAAGAAGAAGATAGGATCCTGGTCTTTGTTGGACCTTTGTTGGTGGTATTTGATCATGTCTTGCATTAAATAGGGAAGTGATGTGCTCCATTGGTTTTCTATTTATCAGCATATCAAGTTAACAATTTGGGTCTGGGGTGCAATTAGGCGATGCCCATAGAAACTCTGCACTGACAATAATAAATTCTGCATGGGCCACTGGCCCACCATGCTATATGCATTATGCACCCATCGTCATAACAAAAAGAGTCTCTTAACCACTTCGCTGTGACAGCTTTTTAATCCCGTGTGCGGCATAATAATATACCGGTACAGGGTGGGCCAGCAGGAATGCAACAACTTTGATGCCTTATAACATGAACACTTTTTATCTGAGCGTTTTGTCCAATATATCAGATTGAACATAATTATCCATTCTATCATTCTGCAGAATATCTAAGAGATACTATTACAGCGTTTTGAGATAATGCTATTAATATGCGAAGTCCCGTTTTTTGCCATAAAACTGCAAGAAAAAAGTCTGAAAATGAATATGTCAATTCTAAACAATCACTTAGTACTAACAATTAATAACAATTAATATCTGGAGTGGATTTACCATTAGTCTAACAAAATACTCAAGATGTCCACCACGTGCTTTAATGACTGCATCAACACGAGACGACCACTGATCGATGGCTGAGTCCACCGTTGCTTGCAATGGGTTATTTCAGCCCAGCTGCGAAGAATCAGTTCTTTCAAACGTTCAGCGTCACGTACCGGTTCACGATAGACCAGTTGCTGAAGACAACCCCATATCAAATAGTAAACCGGGTTTAAATCCGGATTGTTCGGTGGCCAGTTATCAGGTTCAATAAACTCTGGCACATTAGCGTTCAGATAGGCAACCGTATGACGTGAACGATGCGCCGGCGCTCCATCTTGCTGAAAGATGTAACCATCAACTCCAGACAGTTGGCGAATATCACATAACAGTCCTCTTGCGAGTATTTCGTCGCAGTAATAAACGCTGTTCACCTTAGCTTTTGGAGTGACAAAGAATGGCGCCGTCTTTCCTAGCTTTGAAACAGCCAACAACACCATCACACTTTGTGAAAAGTGCTTCCTGCCCTTGAGAAGCCGAGCAGGCTCAACCACACGCTTAAAGCCAACAAATGACTCAAGAAGTGAATGACAGATGAAAAGACCGACAGAACATGGTTCACAGAATAGAAGATCTTCACGGTTCAGACGCCAACAAACACTCAGAACGACCGTGTGTACGCAAAATTAGCTTTTTGACATATTATTCAGTTTCAGACTTTTTTCTTGCAGTTTTATGGCAAAAAATGGGACCTCGAATATTAATAGCATTATCTCAAAACATCGTTATAGTATCTCTTAGATATTTTGCAGAATGGTAAAACGGATGTATCTCTTAGATATTTTGCAGAATGATAAAATGGATAATTATGTTCAATTTGATATATTGGACAAGATGCTCAGATAAAAATTGTTCAAGTTATAAGGCGTCAAAGTTGTTGCATTCCTGCTGGCCCACCCTGTATAATATACAATATTAATAATTCTACCTGTAGAGTACAGTAGTCGTTTATTGTTAGGCCTAAATATATCCACACCTACAAACTTTTTTAGCAAGCACATGGAAATAATTAGACACGGTTCGACCTTGAACTGGGAGTGATCTGACCTTGAGCTTGACCTGATATGACCTCTACGACTGACATAATTATATAGTGAAGAATTATATTACTTTGCTGTGCAATAACGATTACATCCAGCGTGCGCATTAGCCAATAGCCGCCGACATCAACACACTAGCTGTTGAAACCTGCTTTGTATGGTAAATCTCGATTTGCCTCTCGATTTTATACCCCTCCCCCACTTCGCCCTCATATCGCCTTACCCCACAACCTGCCTCACCCAACCAACAATTCGCCAAAACCAACCCCGACCATCCTCTCCGTCCCACGGCAAATTTCGGATATTAGCCGGCAGCAACCTGCGTTGTATGGTAAATTTCTATTTGATTCTCGATTTTATACCCCCACTTCGCCCCTCATATCACCTTACCCCACAACCTGCCTCCCCGCACCCCACCAAAACCAGCCCCGACCATCCTAACCAGCTACATGTACATGGCAAATTTCGGATATTCACCTGCGGTAACCTGCGTTGTACGGTAAATGTCAATTTTTTTCTTCGATTCCCCCACCTCGCTCCATCCCCCAAACTTGCCTCACCCCACCACCAATCCGCCCCAAACTCACCCCAACCATCGCCACCTCTCTAGTGCAAATTTTGGTTATTTCTCAGCAATGGCGTAGTATGTATGCGGTCACATAAAAAAATCCATAACCCATAATAAAAAGATAATTCCGCCATCTAGTGACAGAAATATTACTTTTAGTCATATAATGCACTGATTTTTATCATTGCATTACGCGTTGACACTGTATTTCAACATGCGCAGCGTTATTCTATCGCGTTATCCTGAAATTCATTCATTCATTCATTCAAGAATTTATATAGCGCTTCTTCAAGGGGACTACTCAGAAGCGCTCCCGACTCTAGCACGGCAAAAAGGAAAGTTTTGAGCTTAATAAAAAATGTTTCAGTAATAACCCCAGCAAGTAGACGTAGCTCCTGTGGAAGCCCATTCCAGACAACTGGGCCGATCACAGAAAAGGCTCTATGCTGCATCGTTGCAGTTCGTGCAAAAGGGACCAATAGCAATGAAATACAGTCATGACGATAGGTTGTCGTCATCCGCCTACGAGATTAAAGTTTTATGACAATAGATTGTCGTCTTCCGCAGGGAAGAGGTTAACAAAAAATTAATAATTTGTAAACAAGCTAAAGATCATGATGCTCTGATTTTATAACAAGGAGCAAAACTAAATCTTAATTTTTCTTACACAAAGTTAATCAAATTAATTAATCAAATTGGCAAATAAAAAATAAAAAATGCGATATTTATTTACGCCCTCATTTACTTCCGATTTTTGCATGATTCCTTATTTTGTCCGATTGGTTCTGTGCACATGCACGACATTTAAATTGTCCACACACCACTCAATCATGTGATCACCATTGCTATGTACCGGTACTTCAATTTATTCACCCTGACAAAGTTTAAAGCTCATGAAAAAAGCATTGTATTGGTTTATTACTAGGGATGTTAATATCGTGTTTTTTTAAAACCTGTTATCGGTTTTAAAATCTGGTTTCAAACCGGTTATCGGTTTTAATTGCCTCTAGGAAATGTTAGATATTATATAATTCAAATTAATCTATGTAGCTATTAAGTAACGCAACATATGCACACGCAATCTAGCATTAACGATGAATTCTTTATTTTGTAATTAAAGATTCAAAATGGACAAAATTTACACTGTATGTTTCTATTATATCTTCATCATGCAATTAAATAAAAGATATTCATAATAAACACTTGTCTTCAGTTTTTAGTCTTTACAAAACAGCAAGAAATTCTTATCTCTAAAAACGAAACTTAGAGATTTCTGGCATAAACAAACCATAGATGATAGATTTATGAAATTTCCATAGAGTAAAAAAGTAGGTAGGCTAAGTGATGCCAATGCCTACTATATCAATCATTTTTAGTCTCGAAAAATAAGCGAAACTAACCTAGGATATATTTTATTGGTAAACTCTTCAAACATAGTTTAAAATAGTAGGTTATATTTAACTTCATAAGTTACTTTTTCTCTTTTCAATTCCAATAAAATATCATCAAACTCAAAAATTATCCTGTCTAATGTGATTCAATCTTAATACCACCCAACCATCTACTGATGAAACCTGGATGAGAAGTGAGGCTGCATTAGAGGTAGGCCTACTACATCACGTATTCTAACTATCATCCCAATCCAAGTCAGTAATACCATTCTTCATCTCCAGCACATGCAATCCCAACTAGAAACTCTGAACCTGTTATTAGTAAGTCGTTGATAAGATTGCTGGTTTGGTCCTAGGCATGTGCAAGAGTCAGCCTCCTACATTATACATATACAAATATACAAACATTAATAGATCTTAACATTCAGATAACTTCATAGCGTAATATGGCGCAATATATTACTGCACGTACTTGTGTCATCCATTTTCTTAGCAAAGCTTCTGATCTTCACAGGAACCGATGTTCCAGAATTTCTTTTGATATTGTTGGCCGCATCGCTAGCTACAAGAAATGCACTAAATTACAAAATGCAATTAAATAAGCCTGAAATCAGATTGAAGCCAAGTTTCAACCACAGCCAATCATCAAGAACTTGGCCGGTGAGTGCGTCATTATCAGTTATTAAGTCATTCTAAATCCAAAGTTCTAAGCAATTCATTCAGTCATTTTTTTCAGCTGCAAAAGCAGTCTAATCTAATAAAAAAAAGATCATCAAGTACTCAGCAACTTCTAATGCACAAGGCATCAACAAATAGCAATGTCACTCAGAATACCAATCAATCAAGGGAGAGATAGCTTATAGTGCATCAAATCAATTTCAAACAGATAAATCCTAACTAGAGAACAAAATTGCATAAGGTGACCATACAGAATGAACAGATCCAAAGAGGCAATCTAAAAATCTAGGTTTTCTAAAGCAGTCAACGTGTTAGGTATGACCAAGAAAGCCATCTGAATAGTAATAACGGAACAAGGAATGGTTTTACACACTGACTTCATTCAGCCAGAGAATTGAAAATTCTCTGTAAACAGTTATAAATTTAACTTTATAATATCACTAAAAGAAGTGCTACAGTAACCTAGGTGACTGGAGACTAATGCAATGCCAGAAATATCCTAACTCAGTTATAGGGACATATTAAAATGACTGTCCCCGTATCAGTCATGAAAGTGCATGTGTGCATGACAACTTACAAATTATGGCACTGACAGCCATGACTAATAGTCAGTCCGTGAGTGACATCATAGAGCCTAAGACAAGACACAAACTATGAACAGAATCAGCCAACTTAATAAGTGAGTCACCCACTTTGAAAGATTTAAACCATTAAAACTTGCTCAGCTGCTATGGAGTGCCCAGCAGCAAAAGTGCACAGTCTTTGACAATGAATTGAGAATACGACAACTAGCAGCCATCTTCAAAGAGAGTGGACAAGATGCAGAATTGCAGATGGCTCTAATATATATGACAAAGCAACCTGAAATCCAATGGACAAGTGTAAACAAAAGGGGGCCAAGTATCAAACCATGAGAGATATCAACATTAGCAAAGCATTGGACATTGCCATTTAAGTGCAATGCAGACTTTTGACGTGTTTCATACACAGCCAATTTGGTTCCTCTATCTAGGTGTTTCTCTAAGAAACAAATATCAATTGTGGACTTAACTGGTAACTCATTTACCACACAGGTACTACAGAAATTGCTAGATTAGATAAAGAAGCTGAATTGAAAAGATATTGAAAGACCTTACATTTCTGTAGTATCTCTGCTCTTAGAGCAGCCGACTTTGGCTTTCTCTTCAGGGCAAAATGTTTGACTTGTTGCTGCTGCTGTCCAGTGACAGAAGCCATAGCATTGCGGCTGAGATATGGACATTCCAAGGGCAGCATGCCTGCATCCTGATGTTTCTTCACTAAACACAGTGCAGTACGATGAGACATATCTCAATAACGAACTTTCAACACAACATGATCAACAAGTGACGCATGTGGTACATTGATAAAGACTGTTCTAACCATCACAGATCAACTCTCATTGCTCAAATCCCTGTAAAAATCTCATGCACAATATTTGAGCACTGGGTAATTTTAAACCATTTAATAGCCAACAACAAAAATAATACAACTATTCGCTGATAACAAGAGGATCATGAACTTATCAGCAAAAAGTGCTGAAAAAAAATCCGCTAAACTTCTAAATTACCTGTAGGTAAAGTAAGTCAGTGTATAATGCAAGAACAACGAACGTGTGCTGTGAGAATTTAGTAGACTGATGTTATTTAGGATTATTTCGTGTGATCATTGGCCTACTGCGTTGTGTCAGTTTGGAAAAGACACGAAGATAATTTATTATCATTATTATTAATTCGGGACACACCAATTCTTCGCGACACACCAGCGACACACCACTTTTACGCGACACACCACCGGTCAAGTCGCGACACACCAGTGTGTCGCGACACACCGGTTGAGAACCCCTGCTCTAAAGTGCTTTTAACACAATGAAATTATATTTTTTCTAACAAAAGTTGTGCTCGTTTGATTCTTTCATTAGTTTATAGTGAAAAAATAAAATAAAAAGTTACTGAATATTCGTGTCATCCAAGTCTACTGAATACACTAAGTTATTATTCTGAAAATTTTCTGGGCATTAGAGGCATATATTCTGAATCAGATAACCCAAATGGCATCAAAATCGGTTCACTACTTTGCAAACTAGGGCGAATTCACAGTCATATACTGAATTGAAGAATAAACTGCATTCTTTACCCCTCTCGCCTATTTCGGCGTCTAGCACAATATCTAGGAAGCGACAAACGACGGGTTTCGAGCCCCTGCGTCACATATAACCAAAAAGAGAGCGACTAATTGATTGTTTCAGGTGTTCTATCGTTGCATGACCATGATCGCCGCTGTTATTATTGTGCAGTTTTGTCCTTGCAGCTTTGACCGAATACCAAAATATATTCTCTATATGTAAAATTGTACATCCACATATATGTAAATATATATGTATTGTAAATATCTGATATTATAAGTCCGAAAATCTGTCCTTCCATATGTTTGCATGTATGTATTTTGACTCTTCGTAACAGAAAAGGATCGGAAATGACAGAGTGTCGGTTTACCAAAATTTTTGCAATTGATTCTTACCCAAATTATAAGGTCAACGCAACTATTTTCAGCTTTTAATTCAATTTAAAACCAGAGTTATTAGCGTTTTAATCCTTACAGCAGCCATCTTGCCGCATTTAGTAAAGAGGTGACAGTCCGCATGACGTCATTCCCGCCCAATAATAATTTCCGTTTAACAACAATCCGCTTGACAAACCGAAACCGGTTACAGTTTGGAATTATGCACAAGAACGCAGATCACAGAAATATTAACTATACTAACAGAACAGACAACCTGCAATAATTGTATTAGGCCACAGTCAGCACACACACCCGCCCCTCAGGGACGGGTCATGTTTGGCTTTTTGGGAAAGTGGGGTGGACGGTTACCGAAAACCCAAAATTTAGCGGTCAACGCTGGGTACCCAGAGGAGTAGTGTTGAAAAATCTAAATTTCCAGGGCAATGCCGGGTAACACATCTACAGGGTGGCCCATAAAAAACCGGACTATTAGTTTTTGCAGTTGCATCGCTTGAATAATCAAAGTAATTATCGCCTTAAAACTATCATTAGACAGAAATGACACAACCAATTCACAGAATGATCGAGTGTACGCCAACGTAGCTGTGAAACGAGACATTCCTTCAGAACGCTTACTGAAAGGTCGGAAGCACTTCTAACAGAGCATCATGGTTTCGGTTGCCATGTCGCAGCTGGGGAAATCGTCATCAGTTTTCGTTGAACGAGGAGCAAAAGTTAACAGTTCCTATTACTAGCATTGGTTTGGCATTTAATATAACATTGAATGAACTGTAAAATTTCAGAATTTTCTGCAATTTCGGTCAAAGTGATGTTCAATAGGCCTATGTCCTCCGTTTGCTGCGATAACCAATGATAATCGCTTGCGAAACTGTGCAATAGCCCGGTTGATAGTGTCCTCGCTGATTTCGTCCCAGCATGCGGTCAGAGCTTCTTTCAAATGTTCAATATCTCGAATTCTCTGCCTGTAGACAAGCTGCTGAAGCATTCCCCAGATGGAATAGTCTACAGGATTCAAGTCCGGACTGTTCGGTGGCCAATTTTCTGGTTCAATAAAGTCTGGAACGTGAGCAGTGAGAAAAGCAACTGTTTTTCGTGAACGATGTGCAGGTCCTCCATCCTGCTGGAAAGTGAAATTGTGACCAGAGTGAGCTATAATGTCTGGCAATAATCCTTGATGTAGGACGACGTCACAGTAATAGGAACTGTTAACTTTTGCTCCTCGTTCAACGAAAACTGATGACGATTTCCCCAGCTGCGACACGGCAACCGAAACCATGATGCTCTGTTAGAAGTGCTTCCGACCTTTCAGTAAGCGTTCTGAAGGAATGTCTCGTTTCACAGCTACGTTGGCGTACACTCGATCATTCTGTGAATTGGTTGTGTCATTTCTGTCTAATGATAGTTTTAAGGCGATAATTACTTTGATTATTCAAGCGATGCAATTGCAAAAACTAATAGTCCGGTTTATTATGGGCCACCCTGTAGTATATATATATATAATTTTATGTGCATAACAGTAGTGCTTATATACATATACATGTATACTTAAGTGTAAATTTTACAAAGCTTTGTGCTTTTGTGTCACTGTGAAGTTTACCTAATTTTTTCAAATCTGTGACCACTTCATGGAAGAAGTTCTGTGATTCATCGACTTCTGCATTGAGATTTCCAGTGCTTGGGTATGTCTTGAGTATGTCGCCAACCATAGCAACCCATTGATCACTGTCATCCTGTGCCATCTGAAGAATCTCTTCTAGTTCGGTCTTCCACTGAACAAAACATATCCGCTTCATTAAATTTCAAACTCTACCATAAACTTCAATTTATTCAAATAATTTCATTAAGGTCAAAGATGCAGCACTGGTAAACATTTTAATGACCTAGACCAGGAATCTCAAACACAGGACCCGTGGGCCGCTTGCAAAGTCTTTTTCTGCTGCTCATAACAGCCTTCAGATCTTCCTGTGTTTCTGAGAATGAAAATTCATATCTCATTAATTGTTTCTTATAATAATGAGTTCTCAAACACCGCAATCTTTTTCTGCTCCCGTAACAGCCGTCAGAACTTTCTGGGTTTATGACAATGAAAATTCATAGCTGTCACCATTTAAGCCAGTGATCCGCGAGCTTAAAAAATGACTTCTGGTCCATGGCTTGCAGAAGCTTAAGAACCACTGGAATACACCAAATTTATAATTTTATTAACCTGACCGTTTTTGGAATATGAATATGTAGTCGTTGGCAAAATGGCCGACGATTTGGCCTCTGAGTCGTTACGGCAGATTATGGTGTCTGTAGTGAAAGTCGCTGAGAAATTTACGAATATTTATTAGTCTTTTGAAGTCGTGATTGCTTCTCTGACTTTGTCGTCTGCGTTTTCATGATGTTTGAACGGGATTTTGCATCGCATGTTTCTTGGTGTGGACCTAAGGCAACCGGCGTTTCGCCATTGGACGGGTCTACTCCATCTTCCGCAAGGGATGCCAGGTTGGTCACAATGCCATCATATCCACCAGCAATATCTTGGTGTGGAACTTATGAAACCGGCGTTCACCATTGGATTATTTCATCCTCCGCAAGGGATGCTAGTTTTTATCACAGTACCATCATTTCCGCCAGCCTGCGATTCAATTACCGGACTCAAATACTACACGAATGAGACGATGAGACGAGAGAAGGATCTTATGCTTCATTTACTGTCTTTAAGTGAGGATTGTACCGTTGCGGTGCTACGTGTTTGCGATAGTTCTGCTCGTTGCTGTTCTTTGCTTCGACCACCAAGCAGGGACTGTAATATTTTGATGCTAAACTCAACATAACATCGTACAAGAAACTTTCCGACTGAACTCTTATGTCTTCATCAGTGTTCTTTCGATTGTGACTCGTGTTGTTGGTTTTTTTTGGCTGCGTTATTACTCTCAGATGACTTTGTTTGCTTGTAGCGACTGTTAACATCATAGGCCGTGCGCTTTTGTGCAAGACGTGTTTTGTCTTGTGAAAGCGCGTTAGAAATAATAAATTGTATTGTTTTATTTAGTGTTAAGCTACCCGCTGTCTAGCCGACCTGCGTGTCGTGCGAAGCGGGCCGTATTTCGCATAACCTGTATCTGTAATCATTCTGCGGTTTGTCAGATTGAGTTTTTATTAAACGAATATAGATAGACTTAGGCCTAGATCCCGCATTGATTACTTACTTACTGAGCTCATTGCTTCATGGGATGTGGCTGATAGGTTGCAGTGCTCTATTTTAGACAAGTAGTTGGCAACCATATTGTTTTGTATACAGGCACGCAGTCTTCGGGATAACCGCGTTTGTGTATTTTCAGCCGTTTCGGTTTAACCCCTCCACGAAACGGTGCATGCGAAATAAAAGAATGCAAAGATTATTATAAACGCATCAATACAGTGCAGCTTCAATATTGGTTGCCAACGACTTGGCTAAAATAGAGCACTGCCACCTACAGCAGCATCCCATGGTGCAATGCGCTCAGGAAGTAAGCAATCAGTTGATGCAAGATCTAAGTAAAACGGTCAGGTTAATAAATGAGGAAAAATTATTCAGTAAATAAAAGTTACAAACTGAAGAGACCTGGGTTATTGTTACTGACGGCTCGGTAGGACGTAAACAGTATGGCGGTCACAGATCGTGGCAGAATAGAGCGTCCTCAACTCCGGCGATCGATAACCCAATGTTTCCGCTTAATAGTCAATGGTCAAAAGACCACGAAAAGGTATATTTTCATAAATATTAATAAGCCTAAATAAGGTAAAGAATAAAAAAATCGATTGACCTTAAACACTTTAATACCCACTGTTTATCAATTCAAATGCAAATTGGAAGCTTACCGTTTGACTGCACTGTATCTTCCGCCTATGGAGAGGCACTGAATTATTGCCTATATATCACTAGTTTTAGTCATTTCCATCGCAGATAATATGCCCATATACCGTTTGATAAAATATTGTGGGGCGACTAAAAGCTGGATTGAAACATTAGCGATCGGATGGATGAAACAGTTAAGCTGCTCCGATGGACTAATTTACAACGCTGAAACTATTGATTGCAAAATGCTCCGTTTTTTTAAATTATGTAGCCTGCTCTATTACTTAGTCTACTTACTTACTTCACACAACAACACTGACTGACACGGAAGCCCAATGTTTCGCGCGGAAACATTGGGCTATCGATCGCCGGAGTTGAGGCCGCTCTATGCTGCCTCCATCTGTGACCACCATATTGTTTACGTGCTACCAAGCTGTCAGTAACAATAACCAAAACCTGTACCTCGTAAACTTGGTTGGTGCTTTATAAAGTTAAATGTTGATTGGCGTTTCACACTGGTTCCATTAATATCGAATGGATCTGGTCGCTATAGCTCATGACATGAAAGGCCGTTTGCGTCAACAAAATTTCGAGGTAAACACGCACACTGCATGCCCGTACTCCAAACAATATGGTTGCCAACGAATGCAATAAATTAGAGCGCAGTGACCTATCGACGGCATCGCAACATGCATCCCAACATGCAAAGCGCTCAGTAAGTAAGTAATCGGCTCATTGCCCACATGCAAGATAAGTAAGTAAGTAATCAAATTAAAGGACGATATATGGTACATTACAGTTTGAGAGGAAATAAATCTGCGCTTTGCGAAAAAATTCGGCGCTTTCGAAGCTATAATTTAGCTGATGTTCCGCCTGGCGCTTATGAAGCTATCAGCTGGGCACGAACATTTTCGCCATTATTTTCAACACTTAGGTAGAGGTGCATTTCTGTTAATTCAGTAGCTTTACCGTGGCTTAATCGTAGCTTTATCGTAGCTTTATAGTTACAACATATTAAACGTCACAATTGTTGGCTCCAATTTGATTTATTGTTAGATCACATCAAACGTTTCTTATTCACATCGCTTTAATTTTTACTGTTGCTACTTGCGTAGATAACCCATAAACTTACTTACTAAGTTACTGAGCGCTTTGCATGCTGGGATGCAGTGGACAGATGTCGTCAATAGGTCGCTGCGCTCTAATTTATTGCATTCGTTGGCAACCGTATTGTTTGGAGCACGGGCATGCAGTGTGCTTGTTTACCAATTTCAAACATTTAATCTTCACATTTTAAAGCTTATTTCGAGAAAAAAATTTATTGCTGTAATCCAACAAAATGTCCTATTTACTTACTTAGAACACGTGCTAATTTCTAGTTAATTACTTACTTACTGAGCACAGGTTATTGTTACTGACGGCTCGGTAGGACGTAAACAGTAAGGTGGTCACAGATAGCTCTAGGCAGAATAGAGCGGTCTCATCTCCGGCGATCGATAGCCCAATGCCTCCGCTTAATAGTCAATGGTCAAAAGACCACGAAAAGCTATATTTTCATAAATATTAATAAGCCTAAATAAGGTAAAGAATAAAAAATCGATTGACCTTAAACACCTACACACTGTTTATAAATTCAAACGCAAATTGGAAGCTTACCGTTTGACTGCACTGCATCTTCCGCCTATGGAGAGGCACTGGATTATTGCTTATATAGCCCTAGTTTTAGTCATATCCATCGCAGATAATATGCCCATATATCGTTTGATAAAATATTGTTGGGTGACTAAAAGCTGGATTGAAATACTAGTGATCGGATGGATGAATGTTCAGTTAAGCTGCTCCGATGGACTAATTTACAACGCTGAAACTATGGATTGCATAAAGGTCCGTTTTTAACAAATTATGTAGCCTACTCACTTACTTACTTACTTCATACAACACAACAGCACAGACTGGCGCGGAAGCCGAATGTTTCACGCGGAAACATTGGGCTACCGATCGCCGTAGTTGAGGCCGCTCTATTCTGCCTCTATCTGTGACAGCCATACTGTTTACGGGCTACCGAGCCGTCAGTAACATCTACCCAGTACTGTTTACATGGACGGGCACGCAGTCTTCGAGATTACCCTAATATCTTAATTAATTCGGCACCGATCAAGGAAAACATACGTTATAATATTGAAAATATGAGAAACGGCATATAAACTACCTCGTCGACATGTCTTTTTGATAGGTGCAGAAATCCCAACATAAGTTTCACTTTCACGTGTGGCTGTAAATTTTTAAAACAATCCTGTATATTTAATAGTTTTCCTCTGCTCAGTTGAGCACAAATGGACGCTCCTGACCACAAATCATCAGTTGAGCCGAGCTTGTTTTGAAGCCAACTTGTTATATCGCCCTCTCTGTTCACCGCCATTCTAAAAAACCAAATAAACTTGTCAGGGATGCCACTCTGAATTTAAAAGAAGGTCAGATCCGGCCAAAAAAGGCTACAAAAGGCTAGATTGAGAATTTCTGAGAAAATGCATGGATTTTTCGATTTCTCGCGCTTGAAATTAAATTTCTATGGACTTTTCATGCCAAACTAATTTCTGACCAGGGCAACGGCCTCTGTTGTGATAGACCCTGGTCAAATCTGGATCCATCCATAATAATAATAATAAATGTTTGGATTTTTACATCTTCTTTCTGCGAAATGTCTCGTGAATCGGACGGTCATATTAGTTGGATCTGATCCACTGGAACCTTGACGCAATTTGGTTAGAGAAAAATCTCTTTTCAAACTTAACCTAACTGACAATCGCGCCATTTAAATTTTCGCTGATGGGCGTCCGCCACTTTTAAAGGCCAGTGACGTCACAATAACTTTGTCGTTAATGGCAACGCATCGCTGTCACGCCGAATAGCGATAATGCAGCGAAGAGATATGTCGAGATGGTCTAACCAATCACAGGCCAGCCAATCAGATTTCGATGCTGAACCGTACACTAAACATGTCATGTCATGTCATTCCGCCATCGTCGCTCTGCGACGGTTGGCTGCACGAATGGATGAGCATTTTCCACAGTTGTCTATCTCCTGCCATGTTCATTAACCTCCTCCCCGAAAGTCCAGTCCATTTCAAGATGTTGTCTATCCATGCCATTCTTGGTCTTCCTCTTCCCCTTTCTCCTTTTTTATGCAATCCATAGTGGGGGGGGTCCCGTAGCTCAGTGGTGAGAGCGCTGCATGGTCGTTAAATTGAGAGTCAGCCGCGCGGACCCGGGTTCAAAAAATTTATTTGAATTTTCTGTTAGCTGCCATTGGCGCTTTGCTGTTGTGTTGCTTGACTCGGGTTCTGCTAAAAAATAAAGATAGCCCTCCCACTTCTGGCTTGGCCGACCAGAAGTGATCCCGTAGCTCAGTGGTGAGAGCGCTGGTCGTTAAACTGAGAGTCAGCCGCGCGGACCCGGGTTCAAGCCTCACGCAGGGCAAAAATTTATTTGAATTTTCTGTTAGCTGCCATTGGCGCTTTGCTGTTGTGTTGCTTGACTCCGGTTCTGCTAAAAATAAAGATAGCCCCTCCCACTTCTGGCTTGGCCGACCAGAAGTGATCCAGTACTTAGGCCATTAGTTAAGTTACCGAACCCACTGCTGTAAAGCCGATCTGCGTGTCGCACGTGCTACAGTGGGCCGTATTTCGTATAACATGTAGGGGCCTACTTGTGATCGTTCTGCGGTGTGTCAGATTGAGTTAAGAAAATATTATTATTCCATCAGTCCCGTCATCAGGTTAATTGTTTTCTATGCTTTCTTTTTGTTGTCTCCATGCAATCCATGGTTAGAGAAAGTATCGTAACTTTCTTGTTTTTACGTGGGTCAACAGTTCTTGCTTTGTTCCTGCTATGAAGTACAGCTGTTCGTTGGTCAATTTTTTTGTCCATGGGACTCTTAATATTTTTCTAAGACATTTGTTCTCGAATGTTTGTATGCGTCTTTCCTCCTCTTTCTTTAAGGTCCATGCCTCACACCCGTACGTCGCCACTGGAAACACCAATGCCTTCAGTAGTCTCGATCGTCTTTGTTCCGTTGCTGACAGCTTTATTTTTCCAAATCTTCGTCATATTTACCAGACTCGTCATTCCCATTCGTACACTAAACAGCACACTGTAAACAACGTCAAGGCCAGTGGGTGCTAGGACAAAATGTCCCCGGACAAAATGTCCCGGACAAAATGTCCCTGGACAAAAAGTCCCCGGACAAAAAGTCCCCGGATAAAATGTCCCCGGATAAAATGTCCCCGAACAAAAAGTCCCCGGACAAAAAGTCCCCGGACAAAAAGTCCCCGGACAAAAAGTCCCCGGACAAAATGTCCCCGGACAAAATGCCCCGGACAAAATGTCCCGGGACATACCCGGACAAAATGTCCCGGACAAAATGTCCTGGACAAAAAGTCCCTGACAGAAAGTCGTAGGGCAAAAGTGATGTCGCTACACTACGTCGCATAAGGTTTTTGTTTATTATTGAGAATATGAAATGCACTGACACAAACCGTCTCCCCCAATCAAGGACAAGAAACCCGCCTTCATAAAAGGAATTTAAATTTGAGCAATTTAAATTTGAGCAATTTAAATTGGAGCAAGTTAAATTAGGCCTACGATTGATGGAAAATTTAGGTTAGGGTTAGCTTTAGGGTTAGGGTTAGTTTTAGATTTAGGGTTAGTTGTAGGGTTAGGGTTGGTATTAAAATTTATTAAAACTAAGCCTAGACATTGAGAGGCCTAAGGCCTAACGTTGATAACGATTGTTTTTACTTGTCAAAAAAATAAATAAAAAATAAAAATAATAATAATATGTGGAGATTAAAGTGCCATGGGTTCGATTAATCGATTAACAACCGTAGCAACGATTCAGAACACTTGGAGCAGAGAAAAAGTCAGTCAAGAAGGGCCTGTGTAAAAAGTTAAGTTTTTAGATGCTTCTTGAAAGTTGTCAGCGATGTGGAGTTTCTGATCTCAGAGGGAAGATTGTTCCATATTCGAGGTGCTGATGAGTTCGAGGTGACGGATCTAGATGCAGTACGTGGCGGTGCGACAGCGATTCGAAGGATTATAATTTATATAGTGTTCGGTTTCCGGATGATCACATGTTTCTTGAGGGCTCATAATTCTGAAGGAGATCGATTTTTTGGATGATTAAAAAACGTCAAAAAGGTGGGTGTCCTCACTAAAAGTGATATAACTTTTGTTCTGTTTGAAATATTTTGATGAAATTTCGGTCATCATGTGTAAATATGAATTGTCTATCAGCCTGTAAAAATTTCATTTTGAAATTCTTACTTTTGGCCAAGATATTGGCAAAAAACCTAGGGGTTTTTTTTTGGCGCACCCTGTATATATTATATATTCCGCGGCTCTTTTCCTGCACTTGTTAAGCATCTTACATACATGTAAACAGAACTAAACTTTGGAAATGGGAAATCAGAATACAAACAAACTGATGTCAGCTTCCTCAGTGTGATATAGGCTTACATATAGACCTATGCTGATAAGCGACTTTTATAGTACTTAGACCTTTTGCAGGAAGGTTCTACCCGGCATTAATGCAGATGTAGACCCAAGTTTATTTATTATTGAAGGGAAACATTTATGTAAACTGTCCTAAGTGCATGCCAGGACATACCTCAGTTACACGAAGCTGATTGTAACGTTATAGCTCAAAAACATGGAAATAAATGGAAAATTTGAAGATTCCTCAAAAACATTATGCGATGGGACAATTTCAAGGAGATTTTCGTGACCTGCAGCAGAAACTGCATAAGAAACACGTGAAAGTGTTCAAGAAATAAAATTACTGTTGTTCAGTGTAATTTTTTAAATTGTCATTATAAGCCAATCCCGGGATTCTGGAATAGACTCATTTATAATTCCTGAATCACATTCCCTATCGGACACTGAATCGGAGTTTCATGCCGAAGCACTGAGCAATTGCAAGTGAAGGACTTGCACAAGGTCCCTACGAGGCGGCTTGAGGTGGTTTCGAACCTGCAGCCCTCAGGCTGCAAGGCAATGAACAACCCACTACACCACCAGGCCCCACAAAAAATGCTGTTAGCATAGTAAGTCGACCAGCAGTGTTTATCTGTATTTATTCTATGTTTTCTTGCTTTGCCTTGAACTATTAACTAGTGGCTTAGACTATGGATCAGTGTTTAATCTAGTCCCCCTCCTCTGGGGGGGGGGAATTGAGGTTTCTGGGGGGAGACAATTGAGCGTCCGAAAGACGCTCGTGATGCACCTAGCACCCAGACTAGGAGGGGTATGGGGAGGAGATGCGCCCCTCCCCATCAGATACTTTTTGAATTTCCACATTGCAATGGCAGCATTTTAAGGTGTCGTCTTAACAAAAAAGCTGTACTTTTTCAGTGACCCACAGTGGCGGCGCTAGGGGGGGGGCTGGGGGGGCTAAGCCCTCCCTACAGGAGGCTAAGCCCCCCCTAAAAAAATGGCCATTTTAATTATTTTACATAGAAAATCCACGATTTTTGATCGATGACTAAAAAAAAAAAAAAAGGTCGTCAGAAATTTTGGCGGCGAAAATGGAAAATTTTCATGAGATTTTGGTCAATGACTAAAAAAAAAAAAAAAAAAAGGTCGTCAGAAATTTTGGCGGCGAAAATGGAAAATTTTTCCGCGGGCTTCAGCCCCTCCGAAACTGAAATCCTGGCGCCGCCACTGGTGACCCATTAGAAAAATTTTGAATTTCCACATTGCTATGGCAGAATTTTAAGGTGTCGTCTTAACAAAATAGTGACCCATTAGAAACTTTTTGAATTTCCACATTGCAATGGCAGTATTTTAAGGTGTCGTCTTAACAAAAAAAGCTGTACTTTTTCAGTGACCCATTAGAAAATGATTGAATGTCCACATTGCAATGACTGCATTCTAAGGTGTCATCTTAGCAACATAGCTGTACTTCTTCAGTGACACATTAGAAACTTTTTGAATTTCCACATTGCAATGGCTGCATTTTAAGGCGTCATCTTAACATGATAGTATCATATATTATAGTAGTAAATAATCTCATTATTCCACCTGGCCCAGGACAGAGGCAATTGGAAGAAGAAGACGAAGTTGACATTGGACATCTACGAGCATATGGCTCATGGTGAATGATGATGATGAATCTCATTATTATGATATAATAATAAATAATATCACGGTATATTATAACACTTCATGTAAAACAATGATCATGAAAACAGTAACTAAAAACCAATATCATTTCGTCAAATTTTTCTGGGGGGGGAATGTCAATCCTGGGGGGAACCCCCCCCAGAGACGTCTAGATTAAACACTGACTATGGAAAATTGACGATAACTTTCATACTTGTTTCACCTAAAAATAGTTTTATTTAGCAATCCTATTATTTTTCATTTGTTAGTCATGTTAGCCTAATGCTTAAAGTTCCCAGGGACCCTGGCAAGGCTGCTACGTAATTGGACATCACAAAACTTTTGGATCCTTTCCTCACAATGACCTGCAGAAAATCCAGGAGCAAAAATCTCATTTACTGTTAGGCCAAACAATTAACGAAGAGTCATAAACAATGTAGTATATTTAGATCAGCGGAATCTAGAGTTTTGGAATCACTAGAAACTAGAAAGCATTCAGTGTCAACAGTTTCACTGATTAAAATTTTTTTAAATTTGAAATGAATAAGCTAGTTTAACTTTGACATATTTTCATTTTAATGATATTGCATGGTGTGTCGCCAAATTTGATTGTAAGTTTAGCAGTGTCGTGCATGGAAAAAGATTAAGAATTTCTGATGTATATGGATGGTACTACTGCCCCTGTAGACGGGCAGCACTAAATTTTGGCATGTGATGCACCTCGAAAAAACTTGTGACAAGCCAGATTTGCTTTTAAACAATTTAGAATTAAAAGTTATACAGGCAAAACAAGATAGCACGAAATGTGTACATTGCTATCTTAGTAGGAACATAATAAACGACAGATTATTTTTTTTGCGTAATTGGACATTTTGCGTCATTTCTGAGCACTAGTAATGAGTAAATTGGCATGTTGATGTTTAGTGGTCTTCATCGTAGGTTAATATTTTCTACGAAATAATCAAAATTTATTGTTTTAATTTGAAAATGTTATTAGTTTTATGTAATTAATTACCACTAGATTTGCTAAGAATTGTGAACTTTTATTATTAGTAATTTATATTGTGATGCTAAACGGTCTAGGCATGGTGTGTGATGATCCAAAGCCGAATGCTTTTGGACATAGCCTCGTTCAACCAAAACCTAGTCTCTTACCATCTTACCGCAGCAGGGGTGCAACAAGGGGTTCTTAAGCACTCTCAGTATAAAATGGTGACCCACACAATTTTCTAAATCCAGTGGGTTTTGGGGGGTGGAGTTGGTGGGACTTCTCATTTATATCTAAGACATTAGAATATCTGGTCTATCTTCAGTTTCTCCATTACCTTGATGTTTTGTCATCCATCGACCCCTCTACTGCTGGATGTAATTGTACAAAATGTCAGATAGCGCCACACATCTTGTATATGGTAAATAGAGCGAGCATCTACTCGATCAATCTCGACATAGACAGCATCATAAAGAACAGTTTCATTTTATAAACTTTAAGTCATTATACACAATAACAATTGGTTGTCATTGTGTAAGTGCAGATTCAAAAACTGACAAATAACATGTAGATGATTTACAAGTACCTTGAAGTCTAAACTCTTACAGTACAGTAGGGTATTGCTTGCTTACACATGCAACAAGCTGTACAATATGGAATTTTATGGATGTTATTGCCATACACACTAGACAATTTCAGAGCAGTTCTTACAAGTAGTCTGGAAACGGAAGACATTGGAATCAATAGTTCAAGATGCACACACGCGTGCGCTATGCACACACCCAGGCACAACAAAATGTCTTTTATCTCACATCCAAGAAGTTGACAGATTTTTAATTTGTTTAGCTTTTCACCCACATGTATTTACATGGTTACTTCCTAATAACAAAATCCTCCACGAATTAACTGAATCCAAACAGCTTGTCAAGCAATAATGTAAATTTTTCCGGATGACCTGGTTCAAATGGTTTGAGCTGAGATAAATCCATGGTTTTCAATAATTCAGGAAGATGGCTAAAAAGAGAAAACATAGAAAGTAGAAGCCAGCACATAGCGGTAGTTCCAGCATTTGAGTTTAATACATGTACTTGGATTCTATAAATTAAGGCTACGATAACTATGAAACATTGATCCTGCCATGCTCAAGTGGTTGACTATTAGAAACTGCATCTTGAATACAGACATCATCACCTAAACAAACTGTCTTTGACATTCTGATCATAATGCTCTGAGCACTTAACTCTGTCACAAAAATGCCCACTTACCACATACAGCATGCTCCAATCATCTCAACCATACTACCTTATCAAGTTATTTAAAAACAAATGACTCTGCTCAGTTAACTCCTTTTCTGCCCTAACACTTATCTGCTCCTCTGTCACCTCGTCTCTAAAATATAGAAAACCACTGCTTGGCCCAAACGTTTTTACCTTCTTGAACAAACTTCCATCACAACTACAACAAATATTTGATCCATCCTGTGAATGGATCAAACATATTAATTAAATAGCTACACATTTTCAATACTTCATACCGACAAGTGGTGCGGAAAACATGGCCATCAATGTGAAGTCTGTCTGCTAGTTCAGTCTGGTGATTATTCATAAGATCTTCATTGATCACAACGATCAAAAGCTTTTCTGCACCAAGAGCCTCCAAACAGCTGCCTGCCCCTAGTAAAAACACAAACTTCAGATCAGATCAAAATCATAACTAAAGCCATTTCGAAATGAACCCAGTCTAGCACTGAATGAACTATAGCATCTAGGAAGCCATAGTTCATAGTCTAAGACACCAGATACTCAAAGTTGTCAAAATAAGATACAATCTGCCATTAGCATACTAAACAACAGCGGTTCCAAATCCGTGGCCCGTGGGCCAAAAGTGACCCGCCAGGACTGAGAAAATGGCCCCCTCATCTCTCAAAGAATTAACAGAAATATATGAAAAAATGACAATTTGGACAGGATAGAACACAATTATTTTCTATTGCAAATTATTTTATTTTGACGTCTATAAATAACATCAAACATTCTATTTTTAATCAATTACAACAATTGTATATGCTGTTAGTTAATTAAATTTTAGCCTTGTGACCCCTAATGTCCTTCGGCGAAGAAAAAGTGGTCCTCATATCCTCCAACTTAGAAAAAGTGGCCCTAAAGTCAAAAAAGTTGGGAACCACTGCTATACACCATAAAAGGTTATACAAGTCTCAGTCAGACCTGTTACAACATTTTACAATAACCTGGAACAATATATGCAAACGTTTGCTACATGCACGGTCATTATACTCTCAGGCATTGTTCTTTTCACAATGGACGAGAGCGGGACGCCTTTTCCTATAACTAAGGTCAGTCCACGCATGTCCACGAAAGGGGTCATTACATAATTACATACAGCCAAAGATGACCGTTTTTTGCCCACCCACCCTGTAACATTTTCAACGTTTAACTTGACCCACACTCCCCAGCATTACATAATAATTGTAACGAAATATAAGTTAAGATGTAGGTCTAGTAGGCCTATGGGAAGGCATAATAATACTTCATATTTTTTCATAGCGAATTTAATATATCCTAATATGTGAATTATAATTTGACAGTAGGTTAGGCCTAAAATATACAACATGTTTTATTTATATAAAATAATTACAGTCATGTTTGAAATGCATCAAGAGTAAAATTTCACATAAGCTGAAAAGTATCATGGGTAAAATTGTTCATTAATAATTGGTCAAAATTAAGATGAACTAATTATTTGCTTAGTCTGGGAACTTCAATAATTATTGATAGAAATATTGCTATAATTTTATTGAGCACAATTTTAAATGTTTGACATTCGTGTCCATGAAGAAGGCCAAAAAAATCTGCATCAAATTGGTTATTCAATGTCAGGAATGTAAGGAGAATTAGACCTACCATGTTGTTTCGTCAGTAACTATTAAAGATCCAAACAATTCGAGCAGCGGTTTCCGGTTTACACAAACGAGAGAGTGGAAACCGTAGAACAGATAATAATATGTTGACCTGGCATTTCACTGCTTCTTCAGATATATAGGCCCATTTTGGTTAAATTTTAAGATCAATGTCACGAAGTCTAAAGTTCTATCATATTATGTCTTAAGTGTCATTCAATATTTATTGAAATTCATCTATAACAACTGTTGGTAAAGGCGTTACGTAATGTTCAGCTCCCCGCACCCACCCACGTAACATCTCGTAACATTTTAAAAGACTTGAGCATTACCTAATTATGCAACGACCCCCCCATATGTAGCCTCCTCACTTCCTGGCTTATTGAATTCCAATCTGGTTTCTCTAGTGGATTATGATTTCTGATTAACTGAGGAGTCGTCTGTCCACTATTATTAGAAAGATGATATGACAGGGTTTTCTGCCAACTAACTCTCCTACTTTTGACATGCTATGTTCTAAGGCAGATATATCCCTTTTTTCATCTATCCTCTCTGATCCCGGGCATGTCCTCTATAATCTTCTTCCACCTGAACGTGTAACTAGTTACTCCCATTCCCATAGGCCCCGCTCACATAATCTAGAGACAGCATGTGATTCCTTGAGTGGAAAGGGATTTAACACCAGAAGGTTATATAGTTAACTTGTTCTACGATAATAGTTTAGTAATTATATTATACTTAACTTGTGATTTTAATTTATCCGTTTTTATTATCTATTATTACTTCGATGTAATATAATGATGTTCTATGTCCCATTGTGCGTTTGCAAGAGGAGTAATAAAGAAAATACTTACTTACTTACTTCTACTATATTGAGCATCATGATATTGGCACAATAGGAGTCATTAGCTCAAATTAGATTAAACAGTGTACAAGAATAGGATGGGTGGAACGGTGGTTAAGAGAAAAAAATGGCAATCTTTTCCCCTGGGGAAAATGCAGAAAGCGCCTCTGAATAGTCTATTCCAGTGGTTCTCAAACTTCCGCAGGTCACAGACCGGAAGTCATTTTTTAAGCTCACGGACGACTAACTTAAATGGTGACTGCAAACAAAAGCGACCAACATGCAAATTATAAAAAAGACTGTTAGAGGCCTATAAGGCAATTTATAATTAGGGTTTGTTTCAGTAATCAAAAGATACCCCTTGCAGCATTTAATTTATTTCTCAATTTAATTTCTGATACAACAACAATTTTTGAAGTTAAACTCAAAGTTTCAGACTAGATTAGAAGTGAATTTAATTTTGTTATAGTAAGTGGATTTGCAATAATATAGGCCTAGCTAATAAGATACTAAGATTGTGCTCGAAATAAAACACAGTAACCAGGAAAAGAAAAATACAGTTTGTGAAAAATTACAACTTATTTTTAACTCTTCTCCATGAACCGGTGATCAATACTCCACGAACCGGCACCAGTCAGCGGACCAAAACTTTGATAACCACTGGTCTATGCTGTGAGAGGCGCTCTTTAACACATTGATCGCCACGACTATTATTACCGCTACGCCAAGCCAAAGACGCAAAATAATCAACATGTGAGATTCATTAACAAATTAATGTTTCACTTTATTTTCACACCAGTTCCACCTCACCACCACCCTAGATGCATCCCACCAAACCTCCCCATCCCCCACCTCACCCCCATTCCTCGCCACACTGCACCATTTCTCCACCCCCACCTCGCCCCATACAGCCACCCCGTTGGGGTAATTTAGTTGTTCGTCCAGATCTCCTCCTCACTTTGCCCCCACCCAGCCCACTCCAAACCAATACCACAACCGTCCATCCCTACCCCACCTCTACCCCAACTCTGCCCCACCCTACCCATTCCCCACCCATCCACCCGGTCCACCCCGTAAAAGGCTGAACATATAAAAATAATAAAATATGATGCTTCACATTGTTTTCACACCGGTCCCACCGCGCCCCCACTCTGGCTGAATCCTACCAATTCCCACCCAATCCCTGCTCCACGCGCCTCCACCCCACTTCCGCCCAACCCCGCCCAACCCCACCCCGCGATCATACATCCCCACCGGACTGGAGCGAAATTTGATATCCTTCCAGCCCTCCGTCTCACTTTGCCCCAACCTGCCCACTCCAACCCATACCCATCCGTCCAACCCCTCCCCACTCCTACCTCAACTCTGGCCCACCCACCATTTCTCCACCCCACTTCGCCCCATTTCACAAAATGCTCAACTTACGAAAATCATGGAAATTTATGTTTCATTTTCTTTTCACCCCGGCCCCACCCCGGTTCCACCCATCTAACCCCCACCCCATCCATGCCTACCCCACCTCTACCCCAACTATGCCCCGCCCTACCCATTCTCCACCCATCCACCCGGTCCACCCCACAAAAGGCTGAACATATAAAAATAATAAAATATGATGCTTCACATTGTTTTCACACCGGTCCCACCGCGCCCCCACTCTGGCTGAATCCTACTAAATCTCACTCAATCCCTGCTCCACGCGCCTCCATCCCACTTCCGCCCAACCCCACCTCGCGATCATACATCCCCACGGGGCTGGAGAGAAATTTGATATCCTTCCAGCCCTCCGTCTCACCTTGCCCCAACCGGCCCACTCCAACCCATACCCATCCGTCCAACCCCTCCCCACTTCTACAGTAGTTCTACCCTAACTCTGACCCACCCACCATTTCTTCACCCCACTTCGCCCCATTTCACAAAATACTCAACTTACGAAAATCATGGAAATTTATGTTTCACTTTGTTTTCACCCCGCCCCACCCCGGTTCCACCCATCCAAACCCCACCCCATCTATGCCTACCCCACCTCTACCCCAACTCTGACCCACCCTACCCATTCCTCACTCTGCCCCATCCCTCTGGGAAAAGGCGGGAAATTGTTTTTACCTATTCTAGATGTATTATTGAGACGCCTGATGACTAAATAACAACAGTTCCCTGAAGGACGAGTTAACTCGTCCGTGGCGTGTGTGTAATCTTTTGAAGGACGAGTTAACTCGTCCCTGGTGTGTGCGTAATCTTTTAAAGGACGAGTTAACTCGTCCCTGGCGGCCAACGTGTTAAATTATTACATATGATACGATATGAGCTGAATGTGTTCATGTACGAGTACACAACATGCTGTTTGTCGAAACTAGGTTTCAATTTGTGGCCGAGTATCAAGAAAAACCCTAATTTGATGTGATATACATTATACAGCATGGCCAATAAGAAGTGGTCCAGCAATTGCATGACAACCAAAAGATCACCATATGTACATTACACAAAACTATACAGCAAAACTCATTCGCCATATTTAATAACATAAATAAAGTCACCTGCATGACTTATTATCAAATCAGCAGATGTGACATCACTAGCGATCGAGTCTTTGTACTTGAAAAGATCAACTTTAATTCCATCCAGCTGTGGAATTGCAGGGCATTCTTGCATTGCTCCAATCTGCAGAGTCAGTTGTGTATAGCCACGCTCTAACAGTACCTGCAATTCACCAGAAATTCACCAGTTAATTAATTAATTTGCAGCCATGTTAATCACGTTCTTAATGAGAGTAGTGAAAACCTATAGTTCAGGTGAAGGCAACAGATGATCAGCCATATTAGTTCCTCTGTTACTGGCCAGTGGCCAGGATGGTCTTGAAAATATTGCATTGCTTCTAATGCCTATCCATGTGGCCCACTGATAGATCATTTCTCAGTTATGCAAAGGGCAAAACGAGTCAACGCAAAAGTGAAGCAATTCATCAGTAGTTCGACCCAGATACGTCATTTATATTGTATTGTATATAAGCATTTATAAAGCACCTCTTACAGACTAGCTATTCAGAGGCGCTCTCAGGGTGGCAGCCCCAAGGAAATAAAAAAAGACTTCAAGCAGCGAAGGGCTGAAGATGACATCCCCAATAAGATACGGATAGTGGGAGGGAGGTCATTCCACATCAAAGGACCTACACTGGCAAAGGTGTGCTGATGGGCCATGGCAGTCCTTGCCCCTGGAACCAAGAGATCAAGTCGATAAGCAGACCGGAGAGGGTGGGAAGAGACTGCAGAGAGGGGTTTGTGCATCAAGTCACAAAGGTATTAAGGAGCTTGTCCAGTTTGAGTTTTTGAAACTAAGAGCAGTACCTTGAATTGGATATGAGAGGCAGCAGGAAGTCAGTGAAGGATATCAGTCATGTAGGTAGAAATGTGGAAGTAGCAAGGTAGATAAGCAATGAGCCTGGCTGCCGAGTTCATAACTGACTGAAGGGAGGATAAGTGAACTTTGGGAAGCCATGCAAATTTAGTGAGTTGCAGTAGTAAATTCGACAGCAAATAAAAGCATGAACAATGGTTTTAAATACAGAAGAGGAAACAGGGCCTTCTAATGGCTCTCAGAATCTCAGGTGATAATAACATGAGTGTATCAACTGTGAGAGGTGATCAGAGAACAAAAGGGTGCTATCACGAGTGATGCCCAAATCACGGACACTAGATGAAAATGTAAAGTCAGTGTACATTGAGGACAAGAGTGGGAAGTTAAGCTTATGGAGCTGTTGTTTAGTATCAAACCAGATCAGTTGCATCTTAGTGGGATTAAGGCAAAGTCGGTTGGCCAGCATCCAAGAGTGGAAATCATGCGACAAGGAGGCAGGAGGACCATGTACAAAGGTCTGGACATCGTCGGCACACAGGTGGCCAGTGGCCAAGTGTCTAGCAAATAATGAAGGAATGTCAGCGGTATAAAGTAGATACAAGATTGGGCCAAGGACTGAGCCCTGTGGGACTCCAAAGTTAACTTTAGCCCAAGTCGTTCTGGAATCACCAAGGGCGACCATCTGAGAACAATCTGAAAGGTAAGATTTGAAACAGTTAAGAGGGGGGGTCAAGAGAGACCATGAGACAGTTGAGGACGCTGTAGCAGGATCTCATGGTCAACCATATCAAAGGCGGATGAAACATCAAAGAGCACCAGGAGTGTTAAATGTGACTTATCAATGGCCGAGTCTCATATCAGAGAGGAGAGATAACATGGCAGTTTCTGTGGAGTGATGCCCTCTGAACCCAGATTGGCTGGGTGGCAGGAACCCAGAATGCTCAAGGAAAGGCAGGAGCTGGATTGAGACAAGTCTCTCAAGAGTTTAAAGATAGATGAAAGGTTAGAGATAGGACAATAATCTTGACAAACATGCTGGTCAAGGTTAGCTTTCTTAAGAGTACGGAAAATTATCTTCCGTTTTTGACATGATGGGAGGTGACCCTCGGTAAGGGACCTATTAAACAAGTAAACAAAAAATGGAGCAATGTCATTTAAAATGTCAACAATAACAAACAAGGGAAGTGGATCAAGTTCGCATGATTTCTGATTCGAAGAGTTGATAACCTGACAGAGTTCATCTTCAATGATGGGGCGAAAGTCGTCAAATTTGAATTATGTTGTAGAAAATTGAGGTAAAGGAGCACCAGCAGTTGATGCATGAAGACCTGCAATCTTCTCTGTCATCATCTTACAGAAGTCATTGGCAGAGAAGGAAGGAGCAGCAGACGAGCGGGAGGCTTGACCCAGGAAGCCCTTGATGGACGTCCAGAGGCGTTTCGGGTTCTTTTCATTTCAGGCCATGAGATTCCCCCAAAATTCTGCTTCCTTTTGGCGAAAAAGTCGATGGAGTGACCGAAGTTGAGTGACCCATGCCAGGCTGTCGTTCGAATCCCTTGAACGATGGTAGCGTCTTTCGAAGCACCGCGCCCGTCGACGATGCTGGTGACATTCACCATCGAACCAATCTGCAAAGGGTCATAGACGCGTCTTGACACTTCGCAGAGGAAGAAGATTGTCCACCAGTTCAGTCATGGTGGTGGAGTAGAGGTCGAAAAGTTCCAATACTGACAGAGAATCAAGAGAGGAGGGTTTGGAAGCGAGTTTTGAGCGAAGCAATGCACTACTCAGAGCTTGATAGTTGAGAGATTTCCAGCCCCGCATCATATGAATGCTGTGCATGGGTTGGGAGTATATAGAGGGGAGGAAGAGTAAATTCCACGAGCGAGTGATTCGATAACACTTGCGGGTGAACATATAAGTCCTGAATAGCAGCAGGTCAAGAATTCCACCGAGCGAATGTGTTGTCTCGCCGACATAATGTTGACGAAGACCAAATTGCGAGAGTAGATCAAGGAACCGCAGAGTGTCTGGATCAAACGCATTTTCTAGGTGTATGTTAAAATCACCCAGCATGACCAGTTGAGTATTTCGTGTGATGAGGCTTTCCAGGACGGACGAAAACTCATCAAAGAACTTTCCTGTGAGGGAACGGAGAGAAGAGTCTGTAGATGGAGAGAAGAGTTGAAGAGCTGTGAGATGTAGTGATTGTAAGACAGAGTGCCTCGAATGTAGTAATCTCCATGTCCAGTTGAACAGTAGAGGAACGACGCGCTGAGCGATAGTAGACAGCGATACCCCCGCCACGAACCGACCGACCATCAGGACGACGGTATCTCGGCCGTTCATGGATGGTGAAGTCAGGCGAAGCAGCACGAGGAAGAGGCACATCATCAGAGCCACGATGCCAGCTTTCTGTAATTGCTAGAACATCACGTTGTCTCTCCTGTCGAGTGTGGACCACATAGGCAGATTTGTCAGAGAGAGAACGGGCATTCCATGTAGCTATACGAAGCCCTGGAAGCCTCATGTAGTCCGAAACAGGCAGATCAGGAACAAATCGACCGGACGGAATCTGTTCAGACCAAGTCAGTCTAGCATGGTACGGAGGTGAGCTGGAAGTCGGTATGGATCCAGCCACAGAAGACGAAGCAGCAGATGGAGACCGGTTGTTATGATTGAAGTGAAGATGGGAGGCGACCGGATACCAGATCTGATGATAGAAGAGCGTTTTTCGCAGTGACCGCTGAGGCCGCAGATTGGTCAACTGAAATGCGTGAAGTTGTTCTGCTGTGTACGAGAGACGTGTCATCTTTCATCATTAACGGCATCCAGTTAAACATTTCAATATATGAATCCATATTGAGATATCACCGACGCGTGCACGCAATGCACTACAAGCATAAACAAACAATATTCAGTTTACCACCCTACCCAAGGCGGCCTCGTGTGCAACGCAGCGTAACCTCGATCTCGTGCTGAAAGAAATGTCCAAAACTTCACAAAAACTAATGATGGTGAACAGAGAAAACGACAAAAATATATTTTCCAGATCAGGAGAACAGATTTAAGAGTAGTGTCCGAAAAACAATTTTCTTGCCATTTTTGTTTAAATGGTTTGTCATAGACTGAAATAGACTCGAATAAGATGTAAAATGAACGGAGCTGACCACACTGATATGTATACATGACGAACGCAAAACACCCTTCAATCAGTGCAGCCACCTTTTCATTGGCCCGGGTGGAATGGTCCTACTAACCACTGCAATTTGGCCATAAGCTTAATGCCTGTAGTCTTGCATTAATAGTAATAATAATAACAACAATGACGATTTCTATGGCGCCATAACACAGCCATGCCGTTACAAGGGGGCCCCACATACTAAGCTAACAGCAGGATAGGCCTTGAGGAATAAATGAGTCTTAAGTCCAGATTTGAAGGAGTCAACTGAGCCAGCCGCTCGCAGGACGGGAGGAAGACGATTCCAGCATCTGAGGCCGGCTTTTGTCGGGCGATCTAAGTTGCAACCCGGAGGCGGAGGAGTGCGTCCCGATGCAGTAGTCACGCATATAAGCAGGCGCGGATCCGTGGAGGGACTTGTAAACAAGTAGACAGATCTTAAATTCAATCTTCTGGGGAACTGGCAGCCAGTGTAGAACATCGCGAAGTAACGGCATTCTTATGGTCTTATCAATATTGTCATAATCCTCGTGGACTCATTTATGCCACACCACCTTGACTATCAAGCTAGAGTGCACACTAGAATTAGACATAAGCCTCCGAATATTTGGCCCAGTGTTCTGAAATTCCCAACCGCCGAAGATCACAAGTCCTAATAACTTGCCCCAATTTATAAGCTGAAAAAAGACCATCTCATGAAACTACACAAAATATACATTTATAGCGACAGCCTTATCCTCTGGTTCTCCTCAGTAATGAAACTCTATAATTAGGATTCGGGAAGCGATATGAGTTTGTGTACTTAGAAATTGACTATCTATAGTTTATGCTTTTATCAAAGTGTGCTTTAGACTGCTAACATGGTTTGTGCTGCTAAATGCCACTCCACTAGTCTGATATTGTTTGTATATTTTGGCGACCCTGTTAGCGGAACAGTGTGTCATCTTGGTTTGTTTGTAAATTGTTTTTGTTTGAAGATTGGTGAACAATAAAGTGTATTTGACGTTGAATTTAGAACGTTAACCAAACGATAAATGGCAATCTATCGCTTTAGATGAAATTGGAGTTGGCTTGATAATAAATTAGTTTTTGCTTAAGTAAATGGAAGCTGGAACGATTAAAAAGATTCATGTCGAAGTCGGATTGATGAAAATAATTATGCTGTGCCAGGCGAATAATTTAGAACGCTGAAGCGATAGATTACCGGATAAATTATCATACCTTTACAGTCGAAATATCGCACAACGTATAGATTAGTTTGTCGAAAGACGTTGTACCAACTGTAACGAATACCCTCTTCGTGGAGCCCGCCATTTTTGTTTACATAGAGATGAACTCAGATGAATATAGTAAGCCCTAGATCTGTGCTATTAATCTTTGCTGTCGTTTGTCGTGATCTAATATAGATAGATATCGATGGTCACAATCAATCGAGTTGTGCAGATTTAGTAACCATGGAAATTTGTTAGTAAATATCCAAATGTTCGCATGAAACCCAGTCATAAGCATGAAGCTACGCTTGTATAATATACTGATACTAGACGACACAAGCACGTAATATTATTTTTATATAATAAGCTATTTACGTCGAACTCTTAAGTTAAATAAGTCATAGACCTATAGCTCTTAATTGCAGTCGATATGGCTTGCCTTGATAGCAAGAAAAAGAAATCGACGGGAAGAGAACAATGCTGCCTTCTCTTGAGGTTACTGTGGATGGATGACCATCTGGAACAGCCCGAAACGCCCAATACACATTGTCCAAACTCATTACCAAGAAAACCGTGTTGTTCGCGCTGCCGCGTAAACTCCGCTTCCAGGCATCCAGCACTTGAAATACATTTTCTTGAACCGTCAGATCAAATTTGCAAATGGACAACTGGATTAGAATCGCCATGTAAGCTTTTGGTTACCGGTACAAAGATGAACCTGCAGCCTTCTGCGAGGAGACGTGTATCGTCTGCTACATGTAGGCCTACAGGGCGTGCATCATCCGCTGGCGTATGTGCATCATGTGTCGTAAAACACAGGTCACGAGATTCCAAAGTGTGTGCCAAACGTTTGCAAGTACACACTAGCGCTTCTAAACTGTGTAATACTGAAAAAGTGGACAGGCTCTTCAAACTTTTAAATGAATTTGGAGAAATCCGAGAAAGGAGCCGACAGGCCAAAGAGATGCTGCAAGAGAGTTTTGCAGCGAGAAGAAACAACCCCAAAATGCAGTGGTGCAACAGACAAGACACTGAAAATTTGAGGGATGATTTAAATTTTGACGAAAAAGGCAAGCAGTGCAGCAGCATTTGTGATAGCACACTTCCCAAACCAGATGATGAGTGTTCCAACTGTGGGTATCCACACTAATTATAGGGCTGCACAAACATTATTAGACCTAGGCTAATAGTTTCACAATCGAAGTGTAGCCTATCTTGGACCAAAACGCTGGAGGACACACAGTTGTAAAAATGGCGAACTTGTGCTACAATACAACGTGCATCACATATAGGCCTATAGGCTACTGTGGTTGCGTATCATAAACATGCCGGATGAGTGCAACAATTATAGTTATAATATTTCATTTAAAGGCCTATCTCTGACTAATCAATTTCAATGCAGAATTCACCGATGATTATGATGATTATGGGCCTTGCCTATACTTTCAGTTTCTCTCATCATTTTGTTTATAAGCTTGGCAAATTAGCTTCTGCATTTTCCCATATTTGCCGCAGGTGCATCTTAATGCAGTTTTGCTTGAACCACAGATAATTATGCACAAAATCGACTTGAAGGTCCGAGAGAAATTGACGCGGGAGCTGTGGGTGTCAAGGGCGGATACAGAAATTTTCGATGGGAGGGGGCCAAAATTTAGGGTCTTGGTCCGGGAAACCGGGGAAAAATTTCGTCAACCATCCGCCGAAAAAACTGATGACTTTTTTAGTCATCAGCCTTGAATTTTCCACAAAAACAGACCTTTTTCCATCCGCCCTCCACCCGAAACACTGATGGCCTTCTTCGCCGCTGCGGGGCACGGACATACGGAGCTACTCGCGGGTGGGGCCAAGTTAACTTTTCGGGCCAGAATAGCTGGTAAAAAAATAAAGAAAATTCTAAATGGGGGCCATGGCCGGATTGGCCCCCTGGATCCGCCCCTGGTGGGTGTAGAAGTGACAGTGGAACCATAGGCACAACCACGTCCTAAAAGTTGGGGACCAATCCTAAAAGTTGGGGAGACCAATCCTAAAAGTTGGGGACCAAATGGAAATTTTTAGTAGGACTGTAGGAGTAATAATAGCGAGCGCGAAACGCTCGAAGCTGCGATTGTCGAAGGCAAGAAGCCCCTAACGAGTAGCGGATATGGGGGAGCGTCGTAAGCCCCCATCGGGATCTCTAGCGGAGCCCCAGAAACCGACGAAAATTTGAGCATTTGATGCCAAATCGAGTGCATTTTGAGTTCTATCCTGAAATTTTGCAACGATGATATCGGAATAAAAGTACCTAAACCACCTCGATCTGTGAAAGTCTAAATCTGAACCAGTCAATCAATCACTTAATTAGCCATAGTAATTGACATTTGACATTGCTTACAAAAAATGGCGCAGCTTCGTGGGATGCAAAGCTAATGCAAAGCTTAGGCCTACCCTAAAGGGACAGAATTCATGCAACAAATATTCATTTATTTTAATATAGGTCTTCAGTACTCTACACATAAACTAAGCCACAGTGGAATCAAAGAATGAGAATCCGTCTAACCGGAAAATGGGACTGCAGATCAAATTAAGTCCCGCTTCGTCGATTAGGTGCCGTTCCAGATTTTTTATTTTAGCATTAGCAATTAGGGTGTAAGTCCCTGAGGAATCATTGATTCATTATTATTCCTCGGGGCAAAAAAATAATACATTGTAGGGGAAGACGGGGTAATTTCGGCCACGGGGTAAATTCGGCCAGGGTGATTTCAAGGAAACCAGTGAGCACAGAAGGATTTTATTGCTGCCATCTAGCGTATAATATCATATTAAGCATGTTTATCGAGATAGTTTTGCTTTTATGTGAGTATAACTTGCTAAAAGCAAAAAAAATGAGTTCGAGCCTAATCCACTTATCCATACTGTGACAGTAAAAGCTAAGAATTGAAGGTAATCTTCTTCAAATGTTAATTATTTGCTTTTATTCTGCAAACCACGATATTTTTTGCCAATTTTGTTATCCAAATTCATGATACAAAAATTCGGTCCATGCTCGTTAAAATTGTTATGGAGGGTGGGTGGGTCGGGGTAAATTCGGCCATGTGGACGAATTTACCCCAAAGATGTTAGGAATGGTACATAGTGCCTATTTTAAGGCAGTAACTTTATATTTTGTGCCAATATACCCAGTTTTAATTTAAAATATAATTGTAACGCATTATTTCATGCTCTATATTGTGTTTTTTTTTAAATTTGAAGAAATAAATTTTTTAACAAATTATTATTTTTATTAAATTCTGCAAAAAAATCAAAAAAATCGCAAACATACTACCAGGTATTCCCTGAATATCTCTGATGTGTAATTTCCGACTTAATGCTGATTTCGGTGTGAACCGCCACATATACCTCATCTGGTTTGTTGGCCGAATTCACCCCGTATACCGGGGTAAAACCGGCCAAAAATTCACTTTAAAAAATAATTTTTCTCCACAAATGTCTTCCTTCTTTCCCAAAAAATAACCTTGCAGTATATTGTCCCTACCTTGCTTTATTTAGTTGCGATTTTATTTAATTTTAACAGTCAACCCGTTTCAATTTATAAAAAAAAATAAGAAAAATGGCCGAAATTACCTCGGCTTCCCCCTACATGTGCAACTGAACAGGGAATAACCATGAGCACCTTTAATTTCATGCTTCTCAGCATTTCTAAGTGATACAGTCATCATCAACACCCAATATTATGAGGAAGAACTGTTCTAAGGATAATGTTGTCCAATGTAATTAAATAATAATATATTGCAAATGTAAGTCTTATACAATATAGGCCTACGACTATTTCAGTTAAAATCTTACAAGCTGCTTTTCTCAAAAACCTTATGTGATACAAAAAGTTCTGAGAACACCATCGGTTCAGCACGTCAAATTCTATAGAAAACAAAGTTTTTTAGGAAAAGAAAAAAGTTAAAATTTGTTGTCTAGTGTTATTAGACGTAGTATAGTAGTAGGTAAAATGCAGTAAAGCTTTCTCTTTGTTTTCGGTACTTCAACCGCGACCAATTATAGGTGTAAGTATCATTTGCTCAAACGTGGGCTAATTATCCATTTCGCGGTGCTGTGTCAACTAGTTAGTGTCATATCTGTCGCCAGGGCCTATAGTAGGACAGGGGGCACTGAGGCGGCGAGGCCATTTGGCCCCAGGCCTCAATTGATAATTAAAGGGCCTCGAATCCCTCGATCAGGGCCGTTTTAAGGAGTTTTGGGGCCCTAGGCACAAACCCTAATCCTAAACATATCCACGAGTCTAATCTACTCTAGCCAAATCAAGGTTTCTGGGGACGGAGAACAAGTATTTACACACACATTTTTGTCGGTCGATTGCTCGAGACGTGTAGCGCCGAGACGGGAGGGCTATGGGAAAGGAATGTCCGAATGTGTCCCTCCATGAAGTCAGAAATTGTTGAATTTTCACATTGCATTTTAAGCTGCCATCTTTACAAAATTGCTCAACATTCGCAGTGATGACATGCCTAGTCTAAGACTTCTATGATTGTTCTTGCAATTATAATAATTCCTTATTCAGTTTCCACATTGTAATGATAGGCCACATGCAGCATTGTAAGCTGGGATCTAAGCAAAATTACAGATTATTATTTCAGTGCTGATTACAAGAGTGGTTGAAAGTTTCAATAAAATTAATATAATTATTATTACAATCATAATTTCTTGACGTATCAAATTCAGCAACTCAGTTCTGCTGCTTCTGGACCATTAGGCCAACAGCATAATAGGCCTAGTATCCTAACGAATAACTGCAGACAGATCTAGGCTATAATTATATAAGACCTACTTTCTTGCATTGGAATTGGCTTATTCCCGCGCGTTGCTAAAAAGGCTTGTATTGTTGACCATGGAGGATAGGCCTACAGTTCTCGGAATTGCCACAAATGTTACACAAACCAAGGAAGAACCGCCAAAATCTGGAAGTCATGTAGTAGGCCTAATGATGCTGTTACTAAGTGTTCAAGTAACAAAACCTTTTTAAATTTCGACAGTTTTAAATTTGAAAGGTAGCACTAAAAAGTCGAAAATTGGTTTTACAAAAATAGTACTTGTACAAATATTAACAGTAAATTATACTCATTGTAAGATGATTGTATCATATTATTACATTAATAGATTTTATCGTCGTAATATCATACAATAGTAAATAATATCACGGTATATTACTAGAGTTCGTGTATTATACAATAATGTAAGCAGCAATTCAAACTTATAATTTGGTCAAATGTTTTGGGTAGTCATTTCTGGGTGAAGTTCCTTCCACACTGGGAGATGCTTAGATTAAACACTGAACGTAACCCGATTCCCGTCTCAAACTCTCAGTCTCAGATATAGAGTGCCGGTACTCTATTCATGCCTTCTATGGGCATGTGTGTCATTTTGTTACGTTTATTAATATTGATAGAAGAACCTAGGCCTATACACAGCTAGAGCACAGCAATCTTTGTATTACAAGTGTACTGTGTAAAATAAATTTAAGCTTAGCACACGTTAAAGTTCGTATAACATGTTGCTAATTTGTTATGCAATGTAGCATTTTGGGTCGCCGCGGGGCCCCCCTGTTGCGCGGGGCCCTAGGCCCGGGCCTCGCGGGCCTGTGCCTTAAAACGGCTCTGCCCTCGATTGGAATTACGGACTTATTTATAATAAATAGCTCCTTAATTTCGCAATTCCCCATTTCAATAAATAATTTACTGAAATGGGCAATTACGGAATTAACGAGTTATTCACTTAAAGCATTATACAGATTCTAATTATTTCGTGACGAAATCGTTGACGTTAAATAATTGCAAACTGTAATTTTTTTCCGTAAATCTGTTATTAGTTGTAAAATTGAACAGTTGTCAATACTCAACAGTATAAACCAGTGATTCCCAACCTTTTTTAGTTTGCGGCACACTGAGAAAGAATAAAAAATTTCGCGGCACACTTAATAGTAATTGCCTTCATTTTTGTCTATCTGTCACTATTATTTAATAATATTATAATTGTTTGTTCTTATTGTCTAATAATAGCCTACTCTATCGTGAGTCTAGGCCTATAGTCAGTTAGCAGATCAAATCGAGGCTCCAGAGACGGCAATCATACTCGCCTATGAGTCGCATTTTTCATCTAAGAAGTTTTTTCATCTGTTTACACTTTATTTCAGTTCAGGCTGAAAATCTAAATTCACAAAGCCACGAATATGCAAATGGCAGAAGAATTTTGACTGCTCTCCAAGGATATGATTTCTAAATGGAAAGCAAACTCATCCAAACTCTTTTCAGAAAATGTTGACTAATAAAATTTTACACTTTGTAATCAATGAGCTGTTCGTCATCCTTGGTTGTAAAATTTGTTGTTTCGCCGATTGCGAATGGATTGATTATACCCAGTCAAAATTGTCGATTGCAAGCGAATGGAAGTAGTGTTGTACTGCTGGTTGTAGACCTATCAATGTGTTTATTATTTCAGGAGCAATTTAAAAAAACGTTATTCATTGATGGTAGGAAAACAATCAATATTTCCATTGGAGACCTTAACCTGCTACAGCGTGAGAGATTAAGACCAACTGACCTAAGTGTTGATGTTGCAGTGATGATGTTTCAGATGGTTTGTTTGGAATCATTACTAATTAACAGCACATTATAATTTTTCCCGCGGCACACTAGCAAAGTTCTCGCGGCACACTAGTGTGCCATGGCACACAGGTTGGGAATCACTGGTATAAACTCTATCGTTACTCGTAGGCCCTATAAGTCGTAAGTCAAACACTCAAACCTAAAAAATTGTTTTAATATTCATGAATATAATTATTGTTCTTATCATCGGATTTGCTGTGGATAGTGTTTCCTACACAGTAGGCCTACACTACAATAGGGCCTATATATATTCTTACTTTCTTAATTGGTCTCTTAGAGCGGTACGTGGTGTAGTCAGGATTTGGAGTTTGGGGGTAGTGTAGAAAATGAATGGACCCTGGGGTGGTGGACGAATTCGAGCGGAGCGAGTGCACGATTAGGGGGTTTGTTTTTAGCTTTTGAAATTGATATTTAATCTACATTGGGCTAATTCATTAAAATAGTTTCAACAATATCAGTCAATTTGACAAAATTGACCACATTGCCAATTTTATTGTAAAAACAGCAAATATTTCCTCTGGGGCCCTAACTAATAGTCTACTATATTATATAAAAAATATTATTTTAATCTAATCTCTTACAGAAAGATGAAGAGATCATTCGAAAGTGGACATGAGAAACGAAAGAAAGAAATTGGCTCGACAAAACAAATATAAGCTGCTTCGACAGCAAGCCAAGAAAAATTTAAATTTCGTTGCATATCCTGATAATAGCAATAGGCTCAGCCAGACTGAATATCTTCGAGAAATAAATTAATCACAAAGAGCTAGAAAGTACCCTCCAAGAGAATTCGACGACTGTAACAACTGTGACTGACAGAGAATGGAGTTTTGAACCAAGAAAATGTGAAATTATTGTACAGTATTTAACAATTGTCAATGAATCAGATAATTCAACTGATTTTCTTTTAAATCCTTCAAATTTTATTAGACATGTTGACATTGGAGCAGGATCTCATAGCAATCCAGAATTTCGACGTAGATTCTTGATTGAGAAGGCCTTGAAAATATGGCCCTGGGCCTCCAAATTCTGTCCAAGGCCCTGCCTGTCGCCGTCATTCAGGCGTGAACTTAGAGCTTGTTAGTGTCATTCAGTCACTCGATCTGAAGCCAATAGGCCTACCTGTTAGTGTAATTTAGGACAGCACGAATCCTGTCATCAATCCAGCTTCCATTTAGGCAAAAATTCGTTTAACTTCTATTTAAGTAACAATTATTTTCATCAATCCAGCTCCAATTTAGGCAAGAATATTTTCATCTATCCAGCTCCAATTTAGGCAAGAACATTTTCATCAATCCAGCTTCCATTTAAGTAAAATTTATTTAGTATCAATCCGGCTTCTGTTTAGCGAGAATTCTTTTCAGTACAACCACTTATACGCATTATGTTCTACCAGGTTTTTTCCTACCCTGGGGGGAATTGTCCGGGGGGTTTTATCCGGGGGATTTTGTCCAAGGGGAAATGTCCGCGCCCCGATTAATGCACATTAAAAGAAAAGAAACCCAGAAGTCTGTTAGAGTGAGGCTGTCGAAACGGAAGAAGATTAAAGAACTGGGGGTCCCGGGTCACAGTTCAGCGTAAATATTGTATGAAGCAGTGAGGGGCAAATTGCGTTTCTCACACAAAATCACATATCCTTTTATGAGTCTAAGGGGATAATGGGGTGAACAAAAGATAGATTGACTCAATTTGACTGTTGCTTCTATTGTATATATCCTACTACTGGACGTACTATAATACCGAAGAGATAGGCTAAGCTTACACATATTGCAAGTATGCTAATTCATTACATGCGCGTAGGCCTATATGGGGGCAGCTGCGAAATATGGCCTATAGATCTATATAAATATAGCCTACATATAGGCCTACTCATTACACATACGACATCCTATATCGTATGATACACTGTGCTACTGTACAGGATGGAGCTGTGGCGATATATATATATATATATATATATATATATATATATATAACTGACGAATCGCTCTGCTGATCAGCCGCCGCTAGAATTTGAGAGCGGGCTGCGCCAATGCAATGCCTATGCACATACAAACAGACGTTACGTGAGACAATAATATTAGGCAAATTTTAAGTAACGATGAAATATCATCTGTAGCAAAGTAAGACATAAAGGATTTGCGCAGAGACAGAGTGAGACAGAGAATGCCTTGTATTAAGAGATCGAGATAACCCCTCCGCCTTCTCCTTCTCATCATCTTCTTCTTCATAGTCCTCTTTCTCATCCAGTCGCAGGCTATAGTAGGCTATATCTGTATACTATACATGTAGCCTATGTTAGTAGCGTACGCCTTTCAGTAGGAAGTAGAAGCTAAACCTATTGGACAACTGCAGGCCATTTGACCTGACTTTGATAGACCTTATACGAGAGTCGACGTTGTTGTCTCTCGACATTCCACCGCGGGACATCGTGTTCTACAGAAGGAGAGAAACGCACGGAGGAGCGGAATAATTGCGAGCAGACGACATAACATTACTATCATCAGCCGGAATAATATGAAGAACGGGTACGGATCGATGGGAAGAGAGAACGGGGGAAGAGATGGGGGAAGAGATGGGGGAAGAGAGAACGGGGGAAACGGTGGCGATGACGATGGTGGTCGAAACGAGATCTTCCTTCATGATCAACTCCAGGTCAGTCTTAACCACATCATCATCATCATCATCATCATCATCATCATCATCATCATCATCATCATCATCATCATCATCATCATCATCATCATCATGATAATGGACCACATCATTCACTCGATACCCCTTCCAGCCAGCTGGTCATGTGTAAATTATGACAGTAGCCTAACAGGTCAATCGTGGACAGTGGCGGCGCCACCCGGGACTAAGCCCCTAAAAATGGCCATCCGGTTTTTTTACATGTAAAAGTGAAATATTTCCATGATGCCCCCCAAACATGAAATACATGACTAAAAAAGGTCGTCAGAATTTTTGGCGGATGAAAATGGAAAATTTCCATGGGATTTCAGCCGAATGACTAAAAAAGGTCGTGAGAAATTTTGCGGATGAAAATGGAACTCCGCGAGGATTCAGCCCCCCCCCAAAACTGAAATCCTGGCGCCGCCACTGATCGTGAACTGTAATCGTTCGTTGTCACCCAGCACTATGTGCAGACCTATAATTATAATGATCCCACTAAAGCATGAGAGACGTTCCTCATGCTGGTCTACGAGACATTAACCAAGTCTGTGGAGTACGGAATGTCAACGATTTCACTTTACATTGCTTTGCATGAGCGTAGATGACCGATCTTCTCATAGGCGTCGATCGGGAGTTTTCACCAGTGGGGGAATTTTACTTCTGCCCGAAAAAATAAATACGGAATAAATTACATCGCGCATTTATATAGGTTTGTGCAGTGACAGATCTAGACAGTTTCGAGGGGAGGTGTGGCAGATGGGAGGACAGCTGCAAGGTGCATATGGCTTTGACCGGACATTTTTCTAACGACTTTTTTAGTCTTTCGCCCAAAATTTATGAAAAACCGTGCCAAATGCGTTACTTTCAAATCTGACAACCTTTTTTGTCACGTTCAAATTGACTGGACTCCTATTTTTGAAACCTGTCGCTTGAAAGATGCTAACAAAGCATATGACTTGTTTATGAAAGAATATAAAAGAAACTATGATAAGGCGTTTCCAATAAAAACTAATATAAATAAAGGAAAACCCATGCTTAAACAACCCTGGATGACTCCTGGACTTCTCAAATCTAGTAAGAAAAAAGCTAAACTTCATTTAAAATATGTAAAGGTCCCTACCCTTGCCAATAAAAATAAGTTTGTTTCATACAGGAATAAATTTAAAACAATTAGAATGAAGGCTGAAAAGCATTACTATGCTGTTGAATTTACCAAGCATGTTAATAATTTAAAGAAAACTTGGACCCTCATTCGAAGTATAATTAAAATGGATGAACAACATATTAAAATTGAAGCACTAAAAATCAATGGAATAAGAAATGATGACCCTAAAGTGATGGCTAATACTTTTAATAATCTCTTCTCTGACATCGCTCATACTCTTGCCAAACAAATTCCCGCTCCTAAATCTCCTTTTAACACATACCTTGACCCGCCACTTCCTTATTCTTTTGGCTTGGTTCCTACTTCACCTGAGGAAATAAAAAATTTGAGCCACTTGATCCACGACAGTCACAGCCGTGGCGTTGATGATATCGACCCTCATATTGCTAATTCTTACATTTCTCAAGTCGCAACCCAACTAGCTGAAATAATTAATTGCTCCCTCAATACTGGAGTTGTACCTGATGCTATAAAAATTGCAAAAATAGTCCCTATTTTTAAAAAGGGTGACAGGGAGAACCCTTCTAACTATAGGCCCATATCCATTCTTCCTTTTTTTGCCAAGTATTTTGAAAAAATAATGCATGATAGGCTCAATAAATATGTAGAAAAATCTCATATTATTTTTCCATACCAATATGGCTTTCAATCTGGTCGATCTACTTTTATGCCTTTAATTGATATGTATGATAAAATTTCTAAGGCCTTTGAAAACAATGAATATTCTATTGGTATCTTCTTCGATTTAGCAAAGGCCTTTGATACTGTGAATCATGAGATCCTATTAAAAAAAATTAGCGAATTATGGCATCAGAGGCATCCAATTAGCTTGGTTTACCAGTTATCTCGAAAGACGTCTCCAGTGTGTTTCCTGCAATGGAGCTCTCTCAGACTTTAGAGTTGTTAGATATGGTGTGCCCCAAGGTTCTAATCTCGGACCCTTGCTTTTTCTTCTATACATTAATGACTTGCCTAATATATCTCCTACTCTTTCATTCATCTTGTTTGCTGATGATACAAATGAAGCCTTCATCGGAAGAACCACTAGAGTCCATTTTTTCGATTTTGAGATATTCACAAAATAAATTTTGCAAGTCTATAAGTATTTCACTTATGAAAATATGGAAATAATATTTGGCACATGTGTTGATATGTGTTGTGTCTGCAACATGTTAAACTAATTTTGACTCACCAGCTAGGTGGCGCCACATAAAAATTTTTTTTAGACATGATACATATGGCAATTTCTTAGGAAAAATTTGCCAATTTGCCAGTGTGCATAAAAGATATTCAAGAATTGTCCTAGAATAATTACGAAATTGTTTTTCAGTTGCAAAATAATAATATAACCAATAAAAAAAGATTTAAATTTTATAAAGTGAAACACATTATTTTAATGGATTGTCAGTGCGTTCTGTGTCGCTTAATGCTAATGTTGCTATTTTCGTCGTCATTGTTAGGTTTCTGTTTGGTGACTGCATGGATGAGGCAGAGTCATGATTTAATTTACTGGTAATTTGATACAGCGCTCCTTCAAGGTTAACTACTCAGGAGCGCTCCCAGTAGAACATGATGGTAGAGTGCAGCTGTTTCAGAGCATAATTTGAACAACTGCTGCAAAATCGTCATACTTTGCCTATGCTGCGGTGGAATATTACACTGTTGGAGAAGCATCACGGACTGTGCAACTTTCTCCCTTCCCCTTTATTGTCTTCTCCAGAACTTCGACAGTCCATTGTCCATTGAAAGCATCATTGAAGTTCGCATGTTGATAGGCCTAAGCTACTCTTTAACTGAAGAATTGTGTCGTGCACCAGTAATCCCTGAGCACAAGCCATTGGGTGATTCCACAGCTGTTTCTTGTTAAGCAGGCCTATGTTCCAATAATATTCAAGATAAAAATGACGTCGAACAGGAAATGTTTTTATGACATGGTCAAATATCCCCTGGCTGCAATAAGGCTGTGAAAGTCGTGAAGGGTGTTGTATAATAGTATCATTCTGTTAAGCACATTAATCAAAAAAATTGCTAAGTTTCTGATGACGTTATTGAAATCATCCAAGATTGAGGCATTATTAGCTCCTTCATCCTTTGCATTCTTTAACTGAATTTTAATATCCTTTATTTTATCTGATATTTCATCAGATATGCTGCACTTATCAGCACGTGGGTAACCAAGCCGAAAATTTAATTCTATGTTGAAGATCTTGTTGTAAACCTCATATGATGTTTTGCTGGATACTTCTATTTGTACATAGCAAAATCTTTTGCATGCTTGATTCTTCTTGAAGATATACTCGCTGTTATTTGACCTTTGTTTTAATTGTTAAGAACCATCTTGCGTGGTACTAAGGATGCTTATCAACGGTTGCTAAGGCGAAACATCCATAGCCCACCGAAAGTAGTTCCACGTGAATTCATGGAAGAACCACTGAAGTCCTGGACTTAAGTGGTTATTGCATGAACACTATATTTTCTTTTCATTATAACTTTGGACTGACGTTAGTTTTCTGAAAAAGGAACTTGCCAATACATGCTCTATAGTATTAAGAATGACCAGACAACGATAACTAAAAAATGTCAAAAATGGACTCTAGTGGTTCTTCCGATGAAGGCTTCAAATGTCTTCTACTCTCATAAATCCTATCAGAGTCTAATACAAACAGTAAACAATGAACTTGTCTTCATAGCCGAATGGTTCTCTGCTAATAGACTCTCCTTAAACATAGATAAAACTAACTTTATGCTCTTTCGAACTAATAAAAAGATGTGCCCCCAGAATGAATTGCAACTGTCTATCAATGATACCTCCATAACGCAGGTTAGCTCCACTAAATTTCTTGGTGTGTACATAGATCAACACCTCACATGGAATGATCATATTAAATATATCTCTGCCAAGGTTGCAAAAACTGTTGGTATCCTTCGTCGAACTTCCCATATACTCCCCCCACTATCCGTGTTAAATTGTACTACTCATTAATATATCCTTATCTCTCATACTGTAATTTAGTTTGGGCATCTACATATAAATCCAGGCTCAATAAATTAGTACTTCTCCAAAAACGTGCAATACGTATCATAGCTGGAGTTAAGCCTTTTATTCACTCAAGTCCTTTATTTCAATCATTTAATTTATTAAAGTTTCACCAAATAATGACTTTCCAGATAGGAGTCTTTATGTATCGGTTCACCCATGATCTTCTTCCCCTTAACTTTGCAGGGTATTTCCAAAAAGGATCTGAAATTCACTGCTATTCCACCAGGAACTCCTCTCATTATCGAGCCATATCCGCTCGTTTAAACTCAAGAAGATTCCATATTAAATATACTGGACCAGGTATATGGAACTCGTTTCCTAGTCATGTTCAACAAGCTTCCAGTTTACAAAGAGCAAAAACATTACTGCGCAACTACTTGGTTAATGACTGCAAAGATATTTAACCTTGTAGGCACTGATTTTATTTTATTATTATTTGTTGTGTTTGTTTTGCGTTCTTTAGTTAAGTTTACTACATTAATTGTCATCTCATGCTGTTCTTTTAGCCTATTGTTCAATTCATTATGTCAACCGTCTAGCCATCTGTTAAAATTGCATATGTAATTAGGTGTCCCTGTTAGCGGGATATTCATCCCTTAGGGCCTTCCTTGTTACCATCCGATTATGTGAAGCATGTTATACTATGTCTATTGTGTATGTTGATGGTTGGTTACAATTAATGAATTGAATTGAATTGAATTGAATTCAATAACAGTTACTGGGAACCGCGTTCTGTGTAAATGTCAAATTGGACATGACCGGATTGCCCGCTCTGGATCTGCTTCTTGACTTGTCTATATATGTACAAAAGCAGAATTTCTGTTCTTGCGCCCGAACCCGGAGAGAAGGGGTAAATACCATGGGCCCATCTACTTTTAGAGCCCCATGCTGGGCAGAGCCGGCCTTAGCCCAAGTGGCGCCCTAGGCAAGGCATAGCCTACATTGGGCGCCCCAGGCATAAGGCCTGCACTTGGCGCCCTTAGTTTCCCACTCAATTGTTCAGCCCACGTTAGAATCTAAAGATGAATTGGGCAGAGCCGGTATACGCTTACAGGGCCGTAGCCAGGATTTTATTTCGGGGGATGTTTTCTTGACCGTGTATTTTGAGGTGCGTACACGCTGCGGGCGACTTTTTTGGGCGAAATTTTCTGATGACTTTTGTTAGTCGTCGAATTTTCTGACGTCCAAAAAACACTATTTTCCGCGATTTTAAACTATTTTCTGCTCAAAATTACATTACACACTGTCATGTGCTAGCAAATGCATCATTATTTCATTTCTACATTATTTCATTTAGGAGGGGGGTTCAAACACCCAAAACACCCCCCTAGCTACGGCCTGGTAGGCCTACGCTCAACTGAGTAATTCATTATAATTGCTTTATTAGTACACTGAAGGTTGGATATAATATTCAATTTTGTGGAGAATGGTAGGCCTATAAGTTAAAAAAATATTAAAATACACTCTTGTGGATATGGCGCCCTCTTTGATGGAAATGGCGCCCTCTAGAACTTGGCGCCCCATGCAACTGCCTGCTTTTCCTATGCCTTAGGTCGGCCTTGCCTCAGCTACTGCCCTTTCTTCATCGTCGTCCCTACTAGAGGCAGGCTGTAATGTTGTAATCTCATCTTCATACTCAGCAAGGCCCACTCCCATTTCATACATTTCATTTCTTGAATTCTTGCAACATCTTCACTATCGAAGTTGAGCGTCGCGTATTTTAACCTGTCTCCTAAAGCAAAGAGTAGGCCTACGGAATGTAGTTAAAAATCGAATTTTATTTGTCGATTTAAAATTTATGCAGTCCTTGAAATTGAATTAGGCCAACCTGAACAGGTGCAAAGAATCCATAATTATTTTAAATTCTTTCCATTAGCGAAAGTTTTGAGTTTAAAAGAACATAGTGTAAAAAAATAAAATCGCCGGTGCCGCGGCGCCCCCCAAAGACTGCGGCGCCCTAGGCAACTGCCTACTTTGCCTATAGGTAAGGCCGGCCCTGATGCTGGGTAATGTAGGCCTAATCATGCGTGCAGAAGTATAGGCCTACAGAGACGCCGCAGCCGTGGGCGACAGAAGAAGAGATGGAGGGACATAACCCAGCAGGACATGGAATTTCTTGATCTGAGAAAGGAAGACGCTGGAGACAGAACAAGATGGAGACAAAGGATCCGAGTGTCTGACCTCCACAACGAGGTATTAATCCTAGCCAGAAGGAAAAGAAGAATCTTCGAGAATTTCTCAGCGCCCGCAAAGGCCATGTCAGGGAGACCCGCTTATTCACCGGCGAGTAATATTAGGCTTATATAGGCTTATATGCAAATTGCAAAGTTTATGATGTAGGCCTATGCCTTCACTATATATACAATCAATTTAAACTTCAAATGAACAACTGAATAAATTCATAAATGTGCGTTGTTTTGTATTGTGCCGTATTTAATCATCTATGTCTATGTATAAAAGCAGTCTGACTTATAGTAGGGTGAACCGTTCAGAGGCGCTCCCAGTCGTTCCGGAACTTTTATTATTTCAACTTGTTTCTAGTTTTTTCCTCATATATTCCTAGCCTTAAGATAGTTTAGGGACCCGTGAAAGCTCTGACTATATAGCGCCAGGAATTTTTCTCATCGACTCTACTTGAGCCTGCACAAATTGCCGCGATTTTCGACCAAATTTCGACTGGTGAATTTGCTGCAGTTTTAGCCATTATTTACAAAATGCTATTGCGAATTCAGAACTTTTCCCACGAATTTCTTATCCATGGTGGTTGTGAGCTAGTAGGCCAGGTCTCACTCGATTCGGGCAAATTTGAACTGAGAGATAAAGTTGTGTAAATGAGCGTTGAATTTCAATTATAGTTGTTTAATAATTTCCCGGGTCTGCGTGCCCAAAAACAGACTCGCCCCCAAATTTTTCTTTGGGGGGGGGAAATTTGCCCCACCCGTGACCCCCGCCTCCTCTACACCTATGGAATGTCTTCTTCTGTGCCGTCTGATCTGTCCACCGTCACCAGATTACGGTTTATTGCGTCATCAGTTTTATAACTGAGTCGAAAGAAATTCCGTACGTGTAGCGAGGATTTGAATGAAACCTCTGTCCATCACATTAAAACATTATAAACGTTCATACATTGTCGAGGCGTTTTATTACATCTATGTGGAAATGTATGTATGCACGTGTGTATGTATGCATGCTTGTATGTAATACATACATATAATACATACATACATGCATACATACATACATACATACATACATACATACATACATGTGCATGCATACATGCACACATACATACACATATCTACACTGTGTCCGGTTAAAAAGTAACGCGAATATTCGCGACCGAGTTATGACACTTTTTTGTGAGGGTTACTTTTTAACCGGACACAGTGTATGTATGTACGTAATTATACGTAATGTATGTATGAAAACTATGTATGTAAGTATGTATGCACGCTTGCGTGCATGCATGCATGCATGCATGCATGCATACATAATTGTATGTATGTATGTATGTATGTATGTATGTATGTATGTATGTATGTATGTGTGTATGTATGTATGTATGTATGTATGTATGTATGTATGTATGTATGTATGTATGTATGTATGTATGTATGTATGTATGTATGTATGTACTATGTATGTATGTATGTATGTATGTATGCATGTATGTATGTATGCTATAGGCACGAACGCATACATACATTCATACATGCATACATTATTACATGCATGCTTTTTTTGTTACGTGTTTAACGACACTGCCATATCAAAGATGATTAGTGTCGCCCTCCTCCTTTATCCAGGCTTTGGACTGGCTCTGGCAGAAAACAACCAGTCGCGGAGTTCACATACATGCTTACACTACATACATACATAAATACATTCATACGTACGTTCGTCCGTCGTACGTACCTACGCACGCACGCACGTACGTACATGCATACATATAATATTATACATACATAGGCCAACATAGCTACATGCATATGCATACATAGTTACATACATATAATAAGGCTTATAGACTACAGGGTTTTTTGCCAACTAGTACTTAAGCTTATGACATGTTGTGTTATAAGGCAGATGAATTCCACTTTGCTTCTGCCCTTCATGATCTTCTACCCCTCCCAGAACGAGTTACTGGATAGTCCCTTTGACCTCGCTCACATATAATCTAGAGATACCACGCTGTTATTCGTTGACTGGAAAAGATTTATCACTAGTATGTAGTCACTTTTTTTTATTTTTAACTCTGATAAAACCCAATTTATCTGGCTTGGTGGTAGAGTCCAGCTCGCCAAGATTGATATGGAGCTACTCAGCACGTTGTACCCAGATATCCAATTTTCTCCAACTGTTCGTGATCTGGGTTTTACTCTGGATCCAATTCTTTCTCTTACTGATCATGTTAACCGAATCTCTCGAACATGTTTCTATCACTTGCGACAATTGCGTACTATCCGCCACTCACTCTCCCTTCAAGCGGTCAAGGCGCTTGTCCATGCTTTGATTTGCTCTAGAGTCGACTTTGGAAACTCTGCCTATGCTGGTCTCTCCTCTCTTAACCTCTCTAAGCTTCAGTCTATTCTTAATGCTGCTGCCCGCTTAATTGCTGGTCTTCCCAAATTCTCTCACATATCTGATTTTATTCGGGACACTCTTCATTGGCTTCCTGTACCTCAGCGCATTGAGTTCAAGATCCTGACTCTTATGCGCAACTCTCTTCTCGGGGTAGCCCCCTCTTATCTTCGGGCACTGTGTAACTTGGTCTCCACTCTTCCTGGCCGCTTTGCCCTTCGATCTGCTGCCAATGGCCTTCTAGTTGTCCCGCGCATGCGTGGAGCTACGGCCCAGTCCAGAAGCTTCGCATATCTTGGTCCTACTTGTTGGAACCGCCTTCCTCACAAGCTCCGTTCTGAGCTTCTTGGCCTTTCTCTTCCCCTGTTCCGTAAACGTCTGAAAACTATACTATTTGTTAGCGGTGAGCACTAGCTTGGGTCGGGAGCGCCACTGAATCTGTGAGCGGCGCTATATAAATGTTCAATTACTATTACTATTACTATTACTAGAATGCTATAATTATAGTTGACTTGTTTGACGCTGATGTTTTAGTAATTTTATTGAACTTGTGTTTTAATTTGTACGTTTTATTATCGATTTTTGATTCGATGTATTATAATATTGTTCTGTGTCCCATTGTCACAGTGTGTTTACAAGTGCATGGAGTAATAAAGAAAATACTTGCTTACTTACTTACTTACTTACTTACTTACTTATACAAACATGTACGGGCCTACGTACATACATACATACATACATACATACATACATACATACATACATACATACATACATACATACATACATACATACACACACACACATACATACATACATACATACATACATACATACATACATACATACATGCATGCATGCATGCATGCATGCATGCATGCATGCATGCATACATACATACATACATACATACATACATACATACATACATACATACATACATACATACTAGGGTGTGTCTAAAAATTAAAATGTCGATGTCAATATCGACCAATATGATTTTGTGTTCCACCTTCCGAAATACAGTTACCTGCCAAATTAGAAGAAAATCGGAATATATTTAGGACTTGCTCAAAGCACCGGAAGAATGGCCACTTAGACGACATTGTGACACATTGTAATTTTCACAGATCCAAGCAAAATTGAACACATAAACATCAGATATAAGGCAAAATCCAAAGAAGTACTCTAAGTTGTCATAGTTTATTCCTCTTAGTACATTTGAAAAAAGCTGGATTTACTTGACCATTGCAGAACAAATTGTTTCTCTCCTTTATTCTGATCACGACTTCATTGACTTCATAAAAGGACTGCATAAAAGTCACTCTACCAGATCATTCGTCTCTCTTAGGTCGGGTAAGCTATTATGATTTAATTTAGCCTCACTGTGTGATTGTACTGACTACCATTGTTGCGAGTCTCAATCACGAAGAGAGCAGCCCAATCCGAGGATCTTGAATATTTTTGGTGGTGGCTTTTGGTAAGCTTACAGTAGGAAGCCTCTCATGAGATCAGATCCCAGATCATCAAATTCGTTGCGCATGCTGTAGTCTATGACTCGTCAAAAAGCTGTGGCCAACCAGGGTGTCTGACAAAAATCAAAGGTGTCGAGAAACTACTGTTAGGGAAACAGGTAAGACTTCTCTGGCGTGGTAAGTGTGGATTCCCCTTTGGGCTTCGTTGTTTCAAGTAACTTATACAGGTGAAATAGTACTTCCCGTGAGACTAAGTTGCTGTCACAGAGAGTGACACCTCAAGTAAATGATTCCATACCTTTTCAGAGTAGGATGGTCGAAATTATCCTCTCTGTGCTCTGACGTTGCTGAATGAAAATTTGATAAGCTAAAAGCCACAGCTTGATCATGTAAACAGCATAAAATTATGACATCCAGCGCCGTCGGTGAAATGCACCTGGTTACCTGAACTTTATTCCCTTTGGTGGAATTCATCTTTGGAAAATGACTATTAGCTCTATTAGCTCTTGACTAAAGACTTCCAATACGGGAGTCCTTGCAGAATCATGCAGTGAAACACTTTTCTACAACAATTTCAGAGGCATGGCATCGATGGCAAGGTTCAAGAGGTCCTTCCCCCAATTTCGCATCCAGCTTCATGCGTATGCCGCTCTTGCAACTCGTTCTACTCACCACTGTGTCAAAACACATGACCAGGATTTTGTATTCCAATCACCAGCTTTAGATCTCAGCCATCAAGAATCTGGCATGACAATAGCTGTCACTGATTGGAGTTAGGGGATGGCCAATAGCTTGGTAGCATCCTTATGAAATATACCATTATCGTTCTATCTCTGTAGAATTGTAGAATCTGGCATGAACTTGTTATTCAAGTGAAGTGTAAGGGGAACTTGTGACTAAGAAGAATCTCTGCTACCAGGACTGCAAGGTCATCTCTCCCAAATAGAAAAGTACAATAATTGGTACTCTCTCGTATACGTTGTCATCCAGACTGATTCTGATTCCTTGGTGTATGCATAAATTGAGCAGTAGGCCTACCTTGCATGGGAACCTCTCCTTTGTGAAGACAGCTTCGCATAGCCGAAGTGATATCAGTAGTGCCTATCAACTAAATCTCAGTTTATTTGTAATCAATTTTGCATTGCGCCTGCTATATGATACAAGAATTAAAAGCACCACTTCCCGCCATTTGCAACACATGACCAGTGACAAAAACAACATCACATCAATAAAGACATGATCATGAATGTTTATTTGCTGGAAACTAGTCACTGATAAGGGTTCTATAGCATGCAGCTCGCATGTATTGAAATCATAGATTCTAATGCTTGCAATGCAACCGTGTCCTTAACTTCAGTCCTCTTGAGCAAGTCCTAAATGTTCAGCTATCGTGATATAATTTCAGATATTCAGTTTACACATGATTTGGCACAATAATTTCACTTGGTCGTTAAAAATTCTTTGATTTGAAAATTTCACATGTACCCTAAAAACACCCTAATACATACATACATACATACATATTACATACGCATTACGCAGTATTACATACATAGCCTACATGCATATCTATATAAATAAAGAGAAGATTCTGTGTGTCTGTCTGTCTGTCTGTTTGTTCGGGATGCATTTCCACAGTTTTTGAGCTTTTTACTCCAAACCTTCACTACTGTGTAGGTCTTGGCATGAGACACAAAGTCGAGGGGTTGGCGATTCTCTACCACCATGGGGGCCAGGGTGGGGAGCGAAACCCCCAAATTTTTTGTTAATAAAACGCAGCTATTGATCTGATTTTTTTTTACCTAGATAGAGGGCCATCAGAACCACCCGGTTCAGTGGTTGGTGAATCTCTACCACCATGGGGCCAGGGTGGGGAGGCGAAAGCACTAAGACGGCAGTTTCTTAAACACCTTTTAAAACGTTTCCATGGTCATTATATAAATGGCAAGAGCAGCATATGTAACCTTCACGAAAATCCTAATTTCACGGGAGGCGTACTGGTGCAGGTCGGTGTGGTGGGGTGAGGTGGAGGAGAGGGTGGAGGTGGGGGGAGGGTTGGGTAGGGGTGAGGGTCAGAGAAAATTTTTCTCCGAAAACCCTAATTTCACGGGTGGCGTACTGGTGGAGGTCGGAGTGTGGTGGGGTGGAGGAAGGGGTGGGAGAGGGGTGGGGTGGAGGAAATTTATCCCAAAACCCAAATTTCACGGGTGGCGGTACGGTGGAGGTCGAAGTGCGGGGGTGTTGTGGGGTGGGGATGGTGGGGTGGGGAGGTGAAGGTAGGGGATGGGTCGGTGTGGTTGAATGGGGTGGGGAGAGAGTGGGGGTGGGTTGGGTGGGGGTGAGAAGGGTGGGGGCGATGAGGAATTTTCCCCGAAAACCCTAATTTCACGGGTGGCGTACCGGTGGAGGTCAGAGTGCTGTGGGGATGTTGGTGGTTAGGGTTGGGGGGTGCGTGGTATGGTGGGGTTGTGGCCGGGAGCGGGTCGAATCCTAAATTTCCCGGGCAACGCCGGGTACCCCAGCTAGTATATATATATATACGTGCGATGTGCTTAATTATATGTAGCCTACATAGGTTAATGTAGGCTATATGCAAATGCAGTCCAACTGCACGCGTGGCTTTTACACCTTATTTCTCTAAGCAGCGTCGTCCGTTTGGAGATGTCACCGGTGATATCATGTCGCAGCAGCAGCAGCAGCAGCAGCAGCAGCAGCAGCAGCAGCAGCAGCAGCAGCCATCTCAGTCAAATCTCGCTTCTACAGACTCATGCTATTTTCGTGATGGAAAGAGAAAGATAGGTAAGTTACAAGTATTTGTTGCAATCTTTCACTAGGCCTACGTTCAGCATTTAAAGTCGATAGCCTATACAGTGAAAGCTTTAGAAGAGTCGTTTGTCCGGTTAAGGCATCATTGTTGAAACGGAAAAAGAAAAGTCGGTTGTCTCGTCAAAGTGGAACATAATTTATATGCTAGTCATTGTATTGAGACGGATCATTAATCATTATCCCTCCGCTAATTTCTCTTTGGCACTTGCACGAGTCAGGTCAACTATGTAAGCTTATACGCCTAAACGTTTTAATATCCAAGCACGCGCTCTTCTGTGAGGGTAGTCCTAATTGAAAAAAAATACAGGATATAATATTATGTGCGCACTGCGAATATCAGCTGTCACGTATTTCGTTGATCCACACTGGGTGTCATTTTGGTGGAGTAGGCCTAGGCCTATTTTATTTGCACAAAGAATTTATCAATAGCCCGTTTTCGTTCAGTGTTGCCAAAATTTCGGCTTCTGAATTATTCCTCACAATTTATAGACCTACACGGATTCTGTAGCCAACGTTTCGACGAAATTTTTCGTCTCGTAACATTCTGAGATGCGTGATCGCATGAGCCTGAATGGGTTTCTTCAATGAAGCAGACCTAAACTTCTGGAAATCCGAGACCCGCAGGCCTACGGATAGGCCTAGGCCCTGTATACCCTGGGCGATTTCGTCTCAACGAAAGAATGAGGATCGACGCATGCAGGTCTGTGCAGGATCGAGCGGTCGTCTGATCAGGCGCTTGTCACTGCAGGCGACGGTGGCGCTTCGACCGACCGACCAACGAACAGTGCTCTTGTTCGATGCTTATTTATAGGCTCATCCGGACATACGTCATCTTCCACTCGTTTTACCCGCGTTGATCACGCTCTAGCAGTTGGCTTAGTTAGCCTATAGCCTATACTCGTTGGAGTCGTTGCGTCTACCTAACGAGATGCCAAAATATCAAATTGGATTCCAACCAAAAATGTGTTTGCCTCTAAATAATCTGATGTCTCATAGGTCTTTATGCACGTACCCTACACGTACTGTATAATTATAGTCTATGTCTGTGCATTTATATAGGCTTGTGTCGAAATATCCTGACAGCTTTAGCATCTAGGGCTTATTGAGTTATTCCTTCCTTCATGCTCTCAATTGCCACGCTCCTCTCCGCAAGACAACATAATATAATATATCTAAAAAAATACTATATATACAGACCTGCAGCCGTCGAATTAATGCATCCGTAATTAGCTTCCATCGTCGTCGTGTGATCAGACCATCTGCAGCCACTACATGCCATAGCCTATAATTCAATTCAATTTGGAGTTCTCAGCATAACAATTAGGCCTAATAAATTTTATCCTGTTTAACTGATTATCCGGTACCGTTATGATAACCTATTTTATTTAGACCTATTTAAATTTAATAATGATTATTCTTAATTTGACATAACATATTGAATTAAAATCCAGGGGCAATTGAGTGCCCCTTGTCCCAATAATTTCGAGTGCCCATAGCACCGACCAGAAAGAAAGAACTGAAAATATAACAACAATATAAAACGTTTAAAAGATAATCTTTGAGAAAATGCAACTATACATGAGCTCACTAAGCCTCACTAAAATAGACCTGCGCGTAGCTTCACGCAAAAGTGCAGTTCTAAATGAATTTATGCAGTTGTAAACATATTTTCGTGCAGTTAAAAATAGCTGAGACTAAATGTCTTCCAACGGATGTGCCTACGATCCATCCTGGGCATCTCATGGAAGGATCACATCAGAAATGAGGAGGTGTTGAAATTGGCGAGATCAAGAGACCTGGAGTATATCATCATGGGGAGAAGAGGAAGGTTGGCTGGGCACATTCTTAGACTACCAAAAGGAGAGGATTGAGAGGACGGCGATAAGATGGGTGCCGGAGGGTGGAAAGCGAAGAAGAGGCAGACCAAGAAACACCTGGAGACGTGCATTCAAGTGAGACCTGGAGAGAATGGGGCTGAGTAGGGACGAGGCAGAGAAGGTGGCTGGCGACCGTGTGGAGTGGCAAAGACTTGTTGGCCAATGCTCCGATCGGAACAGGAGGTACTAAGTCAAAGTCTAAGTAAGTAAAAATAGCTAGAATTATTCATTGCCATCCGATTTGGAATAATCTACCATAGAGGATGGGAAGGGGTAGAATGGGTGCGGGTTGTGTAGTTCTAAATATTTCTTAAAAGAAACCTTACAAAATAGCTTTTTTATGCAACCCAAAATGCACCAAAAAGTGTTGACGTCGCACCACATCATCGCCAGTATTATATTGCATTGTATTGTATCTATTAATTTATATAGCGACAGAATGACTATTCAAAGGCGCTCTCAGCGGAAAAAACTCGGGGAAAGAAACCCTCTTTAAAGAGTGAGAGATAGATGAGGAAAATGAGTGATTAGTTTAGCCCTTCCTCAGTGCGGGATGAAGGTCAATCGAAATGAAGGGAGTCAAGGGACCAACGACGGCAGCAAGATCCCGATGTTGGGCAAGAGCAGTCCTGGGAAGAAAAATCATAGTCCTGGGAACGAAAGATTAAGAGGAACAGCAGAACACAGTGAGCGACACGGAGATGAAGATGATGACTTTTGCACATTGTTTGAGACGACGTATTTAGGAGCATTTCCCAGAACCAGGTTTAGGAAGCAGGTGATAAAGTTTCTATGCTTACCTTACAATGATTACGAACTGTATACACAGTTAGCCTACCGGTATATGCAAAACTATTAACACAATCAATAGATGTTTTATTGCTTAGCCTATAATTATGGAAATCATTTAGTTCAGTGTGCTTCTTTGTTCACTCTCTTATTCTTTTACTGTGGCGACGTGTGTCCACTGGGACTGGACTCACGTGTGTCTGTCTGTATGTCCATAGCCCTGTCCTTGCTGTTATTTATAATTTTATGTTAGTCTTTGTGATCACTTTCGGTGCTTCGTTAATTTATCGTTCTCTCAGATTTCGTGCTGGTCTACGAAGAAGAGCTGAGCAGCACAGACGAACACACAGCTGCAGGACAGCTAGCCACAGAGAATCTGAGGAAATCACTGGTAGACAAAGCTGAAATGTGGAGACAGAAATTCAAGACAAATCTATTGCGGACTGGTGTTCACATAGAAGAGGTATGCGCTCCAAGCGTATGAAGCATCCTTGCTGTTCAAAGTTTCAAACAATCATCTTTCTGGCATAATCATTAATATGCTTAATATGCTTGGCAATATCTTGCACATGAGCAGACCCCCGTATATATGCCTAACCACCCCGCGCCTTCGCTGATTGCCTTCCAGCGTAGGATATTAAAAGGGAAGTGGAACACATCTTGTATTATAAATGCTGCTAAGAGACATGCTCTCCTCTTCAACTGTTGTAAGTCTTCTCAATGTCTCGATGTAAGTTATTGAACTGCATGTAGACGACCAATCCATTCCTGACGAAGACTATGTATACAGTATACACTGTGTCCATGATAAAGTAGAACGGTTCTAGGGCAATTACCCACTGGACAATTACCCCCGGACAATTACCCCCGACAATTACCCCCTGGACAATTACCTCCCAGGAAAATTACCCCACGGACAACTACCTCCCGTGCCAATTACCCCCCGGACAACTACCCTCCGTGCCAATTACCCCCGGACAATTACCCCCGTACCAATTACCCCCCGGACAACTACCCCCCAATTATGCAGTCTAGGTCGTGTTAAACGCAAGTGGCATGTTGAATGTCCAAGAAAAATATAAATGTTAAATCCACTGAAATTAAGAATGATTCCCGCGCTTGCCTTTGTGCAAACGGGCCAGGTCACTCGTGCCTTTGAGGAACTTTCTGAAATATTTCCTCCCGAAGGTAGACCGGTTGTTGAATATTTCGAAGATTCATATTTAGGTAGACCACACCGACGAGGACGACGTCGAGAGCCTACATATGCCATTGCGATGTGGAATATGTATAATATATGAAGGCTGGCGCCGAAGTTTTCAGTCAAACGTCGGGAGCTTCCATCCGACCATATGGAAGTTTGTTGGCTTTATTAAACGGGAACAAGCCTTACAAGACGTTCACTGTAGCCAATCTCTGGCTGGTCATCCACCACAACCGACAAGGAAGAAATATGCGGACACAAATGCAAGGATTCTGGCAATCGTTCGCAAATACGACACGCACAAGGCTATTGACTATCTTCGTGGAATTGTTCATAACCTTGCCTTTTAAACTAAGTTAATGCTCTATCGATATCATTAAAATATTTTATTAGGCAGGCATTACAACTATGGCTTAGAACCGTTTTCATATTGGATTTTATTTAACATTAAAATATTTTATTAGGCAGGCGGCACAACTAGCTTAGAACCGTTTTTAAATTGGATTTCATTTAATATTTTTCTTGGACATTCAACATGCCACTTGCGTTTAACACGACCTAGACTGCTTAATTGGGGGGGTTATTGTCCGAGGGTAATTGGTACGGGGGGTAATTGTCCGGGGGGTAATTGGCACGGGGGTAGTTGTCCGGGGGTAATTGGCACGGGGGGTAGTTGTCCGGGGGGTAATTGTCCTGGGGTAATTGTCCAGGGGGTAATTGTCGGGGGTAATTGTCCGGGGTAATTGTCCTGTCACCAGTAGAACACACAATAAAGTGTCATAACTCGGCCAAAACTTTTAGGATTTGTCTGAAATATTAAACGCAACAACAGTGGCCATAATTTTTTACCACCAACTCCTAAAGCCGATTAGAAATATTCGTGAGTTTTTCAAAGTTATGAGCGTTTGAGATGCAGCACCGAAAAATTGAACTTTCCAACATACAAAAGCTGAAAAGAAGTGAAATTCTGCTATATATGGTGTTCAAAATGTCCTCCTTGTTCACGGTCACACGACCGTAGATGTATACGCTACTGTTTGATGGTCTGGTCGATGATCACATGGTTAAACAGCTGCCACTCTTCAATCAGACAAGCCGTATACGGTTATCGATGTCATGAATATGGGAACGAGAAACGCGCTCCTCCAGTAGGCTACGTGTATTACGGTTCGAGGTCTGGATGCTGGGCGGCCACAGCTGCGAGATATGAAGCCGAGTGTCTCCCGGGACAGATATTAGTACATTACTCTGCTGCGTCTACGGTCGTGTATCTGTGAACAAGGAGGACCTTTTGAAACCACATTTATCTGAATTTTTCTTCCTTTCAGCTTTTGCATGTTGGAAAGTTTCATTTTTCGGTGCTGCATCTCAAACGCTCATAACTTTGAAAACTCACGAATATTTATAATTGGCTGTAGGATCTTGTGTAAATATGGTCACTGTTGTTGTGCTTAAAATTTGAGACAAATCAGAAAAGTTTTCATCGAGTTATGACCCTTTATTGTGTATTCTACTTTATCGTGGACACAGTGTATAATTCTTCTCTGATATTTCAATTATGTTGATCCTGCTATATGCTCCAGCCTTCATGGAAGACAAACAGCTTTAAGTATAAGCTTATGCTAATTAAATAAATTTCAGGATTAGTTTAAATCCATAGCACAACCTGGCATCTAGATTATTCAAAGGGGTTTCGAGTCCATGGATAACGGAGTTCTCAGTTTTAGACCTGTCATGCACACTAGGCTATAGGCCTTAAATTTTACACACTTATGTATGTATGTATGTATGTATGTATGTATGTATGCGCACTTGTTATAGCGCCCCTTCAAGCTCTCTCTCGCTACTCAGAAGCGCTCCCGACTGCAGAGCGGACACTGCATCGGAGTTTCACGCCGAAGCGCTGAGCAATTGCGAGTGAAGGACTTGCCCAAGGTCCTTACGCGGCGAGGTGGATTCGAACCTCGAACCTTCCGGCTTCAAGGCAACGACGCCACCACTACACCACCGCGCCCCTAGACACGACAACTAAATGGATTTAATTAGATTCCATTGAAATTCAAGAGCATATATAGTGCATCACGCTAGCCGTCAGTTACGTCTCTCGCCATGACAAGAGTACTTTTAGGCCCAGACTCGTCAACAGAGAGGGAGCTTTCACGGGATCCGTGTGGATCCGATTGGATGTACAGGAGTAGGCCTATACCCCGATTGGTGACTCGATTGGCTTGTTAAAGAATATAATAATTCACATGCTTAATTGACTTCTGAACCACTTTATGTTTGCACTGAATGACCATGGAGCCACACTCCAAGCAGACGAACAATGACACAATTGACCCATGTGTCAGCTGTTCAAAAGAGACTCAGCCTCATACTGTCAAACTACTTCAAGCATATTATGGTCTCACTCAAAGCATAAACATAAATTATGATTTATATCTCGCAATGTAAACTATGGCGACCATTCATACTCCACAGCATCTCTGCTTCTTCTCTTCTATTCTCCCTCACCCTCTTTTCCTCCCTCTCCTTCTCCGTCTTCTCCTCCCCTCTCCTTCTCCGTCTTCTCCCCTCTCCTCACTCTTCTTCTCCCCTCCTTCTCCGTCTTCTCCCTCCTTCTTCCTCTTCTCCACCTCTCCTTCTCCCTCTTCTCATCCCCTCTCCTTCTCCGTCTTCTTCCCTCCTTCCCCCAGTCTCCTCCCTTCTTCTCCGTCTTCTCCTCCCCTCTCCGTCTTCTCCTCCCTTCTCCCTCTTCTCCTCCCCTCTCCCTCTTCCCCTCCCCTCTCCTTCTTCCTCTTCTCCTCCCTTCTTCTTCTCCCTCTACTCCTCCTCTCTCCTTCCCTGGACGCATATGCAGCACTGATGACGTCAGGCCTTCTGAGGGCCAGCTTCGCAATTCTACGGCTGCCCGGCCTCTCACACGGCATGCGACTCTCGCCATCTCATGGAAAGAAGTCTTATCCCGATCCGAATCGATTACTGCAATGTCGCCTTTATAGTAAAGCTTACAATAGCGCAGCATCATTCAGCTTCAGGCGATCATCAATGCTGCTGCTGCTCGTCTGCTGGTCACGTGATTGAAAGAGTTCGACCAACGAAAAGCCGACCTTGCATCGCATTTGTATTGCAATGGCGATGCAAGATCGACTTTATATAGTGGCTCAGAATATGCGAGTGTGCCAGAGTTAAACTTTGCATCCTCGTTAGGCTATATAACTGCGCGCCACGCTACCCTGCATTCCACATCAAACCAATATCGACGACCTTATGGGCCGTCTTAGGCATTAATTGGCTATTAATTATAGGTTGCGGCTGCGATCTTCTTCAGAGTCTGCTGATGTATTTGGGGCAGTAACTAATTAACTAAAACTAAACCGGATGATCGGACCTTTCAGTCGCGGACCTAATTTCATTAGGACTATCTACATGTATCTATCTATGGCTCACTTTTTGGGTTTCGTCGTACTTTCGAATAGTCTGTTTTCTATAAACTAATATCTAGTTTCACCACCAAGAACACCTGACCTACTGTTTCTTTTCTGCAGTGTCTATTTCTTGTTCAGATACAATTATATATATATATATATATATATATATATATATATAGGTCTATTGCGTTTTGACTTGCAGTTGTCCACATGATTTATGATGCAACTTAATCGTCTGATTCTTGTATTATAGGCGTATAGGCCTACGTGAAGGATATATGCTACAATCCATTGCTTTTGACCAGCATGTATTGTACAGATTGCTCTTAGAAGAAATTCGCACAAATTTCCAACTATATGCAGTAGGCTACATCTACCAATGACGATTTTTGTTTAATTGATTTGCAAGGAACGCGTGGAGAATGCGAAGAAGATGATTTGTTATTACAAGCTACACATTCCCAGTGATGTGCTGTGCATCTATGCTGAGGATCTTTTACTTCGAGCGCCTCTACAGGTCAGAATCATCTGTCACTCACTTTAATGGCAACTAAATTAAGAGCCACTGATATATACAGATGCATTGAAGTAAAGATATACTTGGCCATGTTAGTAGTTGCAAATGCCACTTACTTACTTACTTGGCTGACTGCCATTCTTCACGGATCAGTTATTTGGTAAACTTCTAGAGCACATTCATGGGCGGAGTTTGGGTTTCCGTTCTTGGAGGGGCTAACTTATGAGTCTGCGTCTTCTTAGGGGGGGCTAAGCCCGGGAAAAGATACCGTTTACACGGTAAAAAACTGAATTGTCGGGTCTTCTTGGGGGAGCTTAGCCCATCGCGTGGTGCTTTGGAAGTTTTGAGATTGCTTAATACTAAGAGGATAAACAATTTGTATTTCACGAATCCACATATTAATATGCTGCTTGCATGTCGGTCCGGCAATCTTCCTTAATTGCTGAAGACTCTAGTTTCTACGGTCAACTGATGAAGGCAGGTGCACGGTGGATGCAGCGAGAGCAGATAAAATAAGTGACGATATAATTACATACTGCTTCTGGTTATTGTGCCATCTATCTCCATTATCACGAGTGACTTTTAGAGATTCTTCCCCTTCGCCCTTTGCTGACTGTATACAGATGACGACGATTCTAAGTCTTTTCCTAAGCCATCTGCTGACGCCTTTTCCTCATAATTATATTACTCAGATGCGCCTCGTCATGTCTCTATAGGCATCGATTTAGAATATACATGTATTATATGGTCTTTACTCAGTATATTGTTATGAAACCTCCATCGCTACAGTTGTGCTTGCGCAAAAACTGTCCTTGCGTTCTGCAACTGCTGATGATTTTCCAGCGTTCTGCGTTCTCTCTGCTTGCTTTACAAGTTTGAGATTCTTGAAACATTCTTGAAGTCTGCAATCGAACCACATGCAGTGTCCTTTCTCACGCTGTGCTTTCAAAACCTTCCTCTGCCTTGATCACTGTCATGGCGTCGTCTTCATCTGCAATAGCAAATAAATCCTACAAGGAGTCCTGGAAAACATATGGCGCCTTAATTCTTTCTCCGAAATATATTTCTAAAAGTCTTGCCATTCCTTATGAAGGCGTCGTAGTAATCTACATTAAGTGAATCAACAGAGGAGAACAGTGAGAGTTTAGTAGCTGGTGCACAAAGGCTCAACCATCATCTACATATACAGGCTGGGCCATAAAAGTCTTCCCCCTATGGCTTTTTGCCAATAATCTTGGCCAGAAGTAAGAATTTCGAAATGGAATTTTATAGGCTTGAAGACAATTTTTGAATCGTCATAAAACAGTGGGTGGGGTCACTAAGAGTGATATAACTCTTGTTCTGTTTGAAATATTTTGATGAAATCTGGCCATTATGTGTAAGTATAAATTGTCTTTAGGTTTCAGGAAAATTTCCACCCCATCTCACCCCACTCCCTCCACACCACCCTCCACACCAATCCTCTCCCACCCCACTCCACCTCCCACTTCCCACCCATCCCACCTCCACCCCACCCTTCCACTCCCCACCCCCTCCGCCCTCCCCCAGCCCCCACGCCAACCCCCACCCGCCACCTCTCGACCCCCACCGCCACCCCCACCCCACCCCAACCCCCACCTCACATGTAAAACTTCATTTCGAAATTCTTTCTTTTGGGCAAGATATTGGCAAAAACCCTCACGGGGTATTTTTATGGTCCACCCTGTATGTACAGTGGCCAATCGCAGCATGCTTGACAGATAATAGGGGAAATATGAACGACAGGTCTGTAATTCTGTATAGAGAAAATAAAGGGTAGGAGTACACCAAATCTAACCTACCCACTGGGATCTGGAGTCATCAAGGATTACCTTGTGAGAGCGGTATGAATGGTATGATTTAAATCAAGGAGGTGAGGTATCTGATATGTCACAAGATAGCTGCAAATGTTTGAGTGATATCTCGTGATCGACCATACATGTCATAGGCTGAGGAAAACGAAGAGGAGCCAGAAGTGAGAGATGGCCTTGGTCAATGGCTTTTTGTGTAATTATGTCAGGCAAGAGAGATAAGAGAAGAGTCTCAGAGGAATGGTTACCATTGAAACCAGACTGTATTGCAGGCAGAAGACCCGCTTATTCGAGGTAGGAAAAAGTTGGACAGAGACAAGTCTTTCAAGGGTTTTAGAAATAAAAGAGCGATGTGAAATAGGTTGGTAATTTTGATAATTTTTTTTTTATCCAAGTTAGTTTTTTTTACAGTGGAGAAAACAATGGATCGCTTTCAACGAAGTAAAATTTTACTCATGTTTCAGTACTTTTACTTCGTTACAATTTATGTGACACTCGTTACAATGTTCGTTACTTCAATGCGCTAATTGACATTTCGATACGCTGAGCTAAAACAGCTCATCTGAATTTGCATGGCTAAAAATAGATTTCAATGGGTGGTGCACGCTGGATGGGTATCCGGTCAAAACCGCGCACAGAAAACCGCGATTTTCAAAACCGCGCACCCTCATAACAGGGCACGATCATTCCCGCGTTGGTCATGACCGCTCTTTGATAGACACGTCGTGATATTAGCCTTTTAATCGCGTTAGTATAATTACAACGTACTATGGACGGCCTATTTTTAAATGTGTGTAACAGTTCAATGCATAACAATTCGTCAAAAAATCTTTGAAACAGTTGGCCTACTGTAAAGGTTTCAATGAAACTTAATATCTATCAAAGTACTTTAGCCACTGCTTAGCCTAATATAGACGGCCTGCTTTTAAACGTTGTTCAGGAGGCTGGCGAAAGACACACGTATAGGCTATCGGTGGTGCCTTTGAAGTGTATCCTCTGATGCTTTCTTCCACATGTGATTTTTCTATCATGTTCTTAGTGCCCTTTCGATTGCTAATTTGAAAGGAATGTTTCGATTTCAAAGTTCAAGCCATGTGCAAACAAACGTGGTTGGGATAGTCGACCGAATACGAGTCTCAAAGGAATTTTCCGAGCCCCTCGAACGTTACAATAGCGAAATTGAACAGATGCGCAAAGAAACGCGGTAATGATGTGCGCGGTTATCAAGGTGCGCGGTTTTGATAGCAAACCCGCTGGATGCACTGCCATTTCTGCAGCACAATGACTCTTCAGCTGTGCATTCTGGTTACAATGAATCAGGAGCGTGCGTGCTAGACTCATCGATAACCATTTCGAGAATTTAGTATTTTTGAAGGTTAATAACGCATTGAATAATAGAGAGGCTCGGTACTTTTACTTTTTACTTTAAAAGTATTATTTTGGAAGGATACTTTTTACCTTTACTTAAGTACTTTTACTTTTACTTAAGTAATTTAAACCCATTTTACTTTTACTTTTACTTAAGTACTTTTGCCCAATACTTTCAACAACACCGGAAGTGGCCCTCATTAAGGGATCTGTTAAATACACTGTGAGCCATAAAAAACCGGGCCACTTTATGTTTAGCTATATCTCTGTCATTTCTTTATCGATTTTTACACTTTTTGCATTATTTTAAACAGGAATCAATACTCTAAAGAGCAGAAATAAACATTATCGATTTCATCCTACTTGTCTAGCTCGTACCAAACGAGATTGACGATTCGCGGTGGTCAGTTCCTGAGCCCGTCGTCTTTTTAAGCATCTCAGTTCCAAATCGTTATGAATAATGCGTCTGACCGTCGTTTGTGTAAGATTCAGCTCTCTCGCGATTTGTCTGGTTGAAAGATGTGTTTTAGGCTTGTCTTCCTGGCTCTGAACCAATTCATTGACAGCGGCGATATTATCCTCAGTTCGCGACGATTTTGGCCGACCACTTCCCGCAGCGCGTTCAACTGAACCGGTCAAATTTGGTAGTTCTCAACTTTCGCAGAAAGTCATCTAATGTTTTTCTTTTCCAATTCTTGTTCGGAAACTCCTTAATTAATCGTCTAGAAGAATAATTTTTGCATTCCCGCAGATTTTTAATTAAAATTTTATCCTCAAAGCTCAACATTTTAAAATTTTAACTCAAATTTTCAACCATCAACTTTATTTACATTATGCTGCGAAACGGATATGACCTCATCGCGCAAGTAAATAAGTAAATCGTAGAGATTTAATTTTTCTTTCAAACGACACAAAAATTATAAAAATTGTTAAAATACCGACCGAGATATAGCTAAAAATAAAGTGGCCCGGTTTTTTATGGCTCACAGTGTAGATAAGCTTACACAAGAAACGGGGCTAAACATCCAAAATTTTAGCCACAACAAATGAAGGAAGTGGGTCGAGCTTACTAGATTTATGATTAGATGACTAAATCACTCGAAAACGTTCACTTTCATGTCTGATAGGCTAAGACAAGTTCGAATGTCAACTGGACGGAGCGCATTTTGTCTTCCTGTAAACTACCGAATATCATGAAGGTTGATGTTCCGAATCAACCACAACACTTCCACACGTGCCAATTCAAGCGATCGAAGATGAACAGGTTAAGACTATTTCTGATTCTCTGTTTTTGGCAACTGTCCCCACTAAGGCTTCTAGTGGAAATGATCAGCGTTAACGTTAACGTCTACAGGTCTGCTATGCTGTATGTGTGCGTGCGTGTGTGTGCGTGTGTGTATGTATGTGTGCGTGCGTGTGTGTATGTATGTGTGCGTGTGTGCATGTGTGTGCGTGTGTGTGTGCATGTGTGTGTGTGCGTGTGTGCGTGTGCGTGTGTGCGACGTGCGTGTGTGTCGTGCATAAGCCGTCGTTCTGTTGCGTAGGTTTCTTGGTGGTAAGAACGTCAACGAGATGTTCTGCAACCGCGATCGACAGAGAATTGCCTACGAGATCCTCGCGAGAACCGTCTACGGAGAGAAGAGCCGAGCGGAAATCGGAATCGACCGACTGCTGGAGGAGGGAGTCTACGCCGCTGCATTCCCACTTCACGACGTACGATGAGAAGATTAGCTTCTTCTTCTTAGTGTAGGCTAGAAATATTTGCAGAAATTAAGCACACGACACACACGCATACACGCACACACACACACACTCTCTCTCTCTCTCTCTCTCTCTCTCTCTCTCTCTCTCTCTCTCTCTCTCTCTCTCTCTCTCCAATCGTAGTGACAAATCAAACTGACTGTGCTGCTACCGTGCTAGTTCAGATGACCAACACTGGCGATTTATTTATAAATTAAAAATTTTACAGGGCTATTGCAGCTTCATGTGAATCATCATTTGTATCTAGTGTTTAATCTAGACGTCTCTGGGGAGGGGAAGTCTCCCCAGGATTGACATTTCCCCCCAGAAAAATTTGACAATATGGTTTTTTTAGTTGCCGTTTTCATCATTGTTTTACATGAAGTGTTATAATATACCGTGATATTATTTACTATTAAATGACTATAATTGCATTATTTACTACTATAATATTATATGATGCCATCATGTAGCAATGAGTACAACTTACTGTATATATATATTAAAATTTGTATAACACTATTTTTCCCAACTAAAAACAGAGAGCACAACCCCTCCAGAAAAATTTCACAAAATGATAATAGTTTTTTTTATTGCTGTTTGCCATTACAATGTGGAAATTCAAAAAGTTTCGGATGAGGAGAGGGCACATCCCCTCCTCATGCCCCTCTCCCTCCCGGTCTCGGCGCTACGCGCCTCACGAGCGTTCTTCGGACGCTCAATTGCCTCCCCTACCCAGAAACCTGAATTCCCCTAGAGGAGGCGGACTAGATTAAACACTGATTTGTATCCCATAGATAGCGTACCGGTATATATACTCACACCAACTGTGAAGATTGTTACATTATTATAGTAACTTTTTGCCAAGGGGCCTACGCATTGGCTGGCTAATTAACTCGGTTTGTGTAATGTAAGATGCACATCCTTAAGATTAACACTCATTCGTTATTATATAATTTATTGTCGTCTGTTAATATGACTTATGAATGGGTACCGGGTATTGACGTCGGGTAGCAGTGATCACCGCTGTGGCTAATGTGGCGCTATCTTGCATTCCAGCATTATTATATCCTACCTGCTCACCAGGGCCGTGTTTAACATAGGTCCATTCGGTGCCGTGCACCGAATGCCCCTGAGCCGAGAGTTTTGTTACCACTGGCCAAATGCCTTTTGCGAGTCTCAGTGTTACTTAAAACTTGTTGTAAAATCAGTGAATGTAGGAAAACATTAATTTCACTAAGTTCACCGACGTCGCGGGCTTGCTTACTGACCCGCCACAACCGACAAACCACGTAGGTTAGCCTATTGAACAGCGGATTTTTGTGAAATGACCAATCTTGCAAGACTGCCGAACGGCACTTTGCCCCTGCTGTAACACTTTGCACCGACACTCAAAGAACCTTAAACACGGCCCTGCTGCTCACATCACTGCTTATTACCATAGAAATAATAATTAGCATTAAATTCGACTGTGTGAGAGTATAATTAAGGATACTGGCGCTCACATGACGTCATGTCAGCATCCACACGTAATAGCACCCATTACAAGACGCTCGATAGCGATAACATGCATGTCGTAGGAATTAGCAGGAGTATGCATTAGGCATATGAGTTAGAACTGTCGAAACCGCATTGAGTCATTGAAATATTCGCACATATTTCTAATTGCAGCTGTACTTTAGATTTTTACAACGGTGCCAACAAGTGCGACTCACTCTACATTCCTTTAATAGTCCAGGCAATTTACAGTTTCACCTGGGCAAAATTGTAACCTAAGCTTTCTAAACGTTTTCCTGTTCAGAATTTTTTGCTGAATAACATATCCAAAATACCACAAAATCCTACCACGGGGTCACCCCCCAAAATGGGGTTTAAAATATGATGGTTTTTCGTGTTTTTTTGCATTGAATATCGGGCTGCTAGTACAGCGTCCTGGTGAAAAAATTTCACTTTGTGATGCAAGCATGAAATTTGGTACATTCTACGAACATGACGTAAGAAAAAGATTTGGCTATAGCCTATAGGGCCATCGTAGATTTTACCCCTAAAAAATAAAATAAATTAATGACATTAATAACAAAATC